>CM038224.1:16728849-17328849 GCA_021442155.1 Cymbidium sinense
TCACTGGGGTCAAGTGGACCTAAGTGGTCAATTGGTTTGGTTTTGGTTTGATTCGAGTTTAGTTGAACTTATATATGAGCCCTAGATTGGAATATAAATTCAATGATAATCAATTTGGAGTCTAAGAGATTTTGGCTCATTTGAAATTTTCAAGTCAAAAGGGCTAGGTTAGGTTTGACTTGGGTTGGTTTCCATTTGATTTGATGATTGTAGGTTTCATTTATAATTGAATGAATGATTGATTCAAGAGAAAATTCATTAGTTTTGACTTGATCTGGATAGAATTTAGCTAAGTCCAATGAATTGGCTTAAAGGGTTTATATTGAGTTTGGATTTGATTTTCGATATAGTTTTGGTCATTTGAATTTGGATTTCATTTATATTTGTGAATATAAATGAAGGAATAATTGATTTATAAAGAGATCAATTGAGTTTGATTTGATTTAAGGGGAGTTTTGGCTAAGCTTATGAATGTGGTTCATATGGCTTGGGAAGGGTTTTGATTTGAATTTGATTTTCAAATCATTTGGAGTCAAATTTTGAAATTAGATTTGGAATTTGAATTTGAATTTGAGATTTGGTTTGAGAATTGAGTCTGTGTTTGATTTGAGAAAGTGTATCTAGATTGGGTTTAGGCTATGGGATAGGTAATTTTCTTAAACCCTAAGGCATAGCCTAATCTTATGATTAACACTTCTAAGTCTAGGCTTAAGTGTTCACCTAATCACTAAGTGTCTTATGACCAAGGAGTTCTTAGTGTCTAGAAGAGTCCTAAGTCTAAGAAGAGGAGGTTAAGAGCTCACTCCAAAAGTGAGGTCAAAAAGGACCCTAGGTGTGGTGTAACGACAAGGCACAGACATATTGACCAAAATGATCAACAACATCCAGAAGATTGCAACAAAAAATGAAAGTGATCTATGCTTAGGCCTGAAAGGTTGATAGAATCATGATCTTAGTGAAATGCAGCTCTCTTTATGCCAAGGGCATAAGAGAGCACGAAGGAATCTGCTGAGGCTTGAGTACATGAACCTTCCACTTGGGAAGCAGGTTCAAGTTATCCGCTGAGGGATAAGAATTTAAGTTTGATTATGAGTATGATTTGTTTGGGTGTGTTCCACTGGGGATTGAGTATATGAACCTTCCACTCAGGAAAATAGGTTCAAGCTATCCACTAGGGATATGGATCTGAGTTTGATTATGAGTACGATTTGTTTGGGTGTGTATCCGCTGGAGATAAGAATTTGACTGGATTTCTTTGATTTATTTGATTAGACTCCACTAGGGAGGTTTTTTTTTATTTGCTTCACTAGGGAGAAGAGTTCTAGATTGAGGCATATCCAGGATGTACTGATTGAATTTATTTGATTTAGATCTAAGCTCTACTAGGGAGGCTAATTTGTTTTCTCACCGGGAGAAATTTGGTTTGTTCGATATGTTTAATTTCACTAGGGAGGTTGGGAATTTATTTTATTATGGACCTGGGTGCATGGACCACACTAAGAAGGAGCCACGGGGGCCTTGGCCTACCTTAGATTTATAAGTCCAAAGGGGTAGTCTACCTGCCATAAGGTAGGACTATCCAACCTAAGGGGTTGCCTTTCGGTGTGCAATAACTGTACTAGGAAGAAGGCATAGTAGACTTACATCTTCCAAAGTAGGGATCACTGTGATCTACAATGGAACAACATCATCGACCTAAGGTGACTACTAAGTGAGTGCTGGGGGTCTTACCTCAACTCAAGAGTAGTCTCGATGATTAATTTGATTTATATTGATTTAATTTGAATTGATTTAATTTAATTTGGTGTGTTATGTTGTGGACCCTGTTGGCATGCAATGGACCCACTAAGAAGGAGCTATGTCGGCCTTGACCTATCTCAGATTTACAAGTCCAAAGGGTAGTCTACCAGCCACAAGGTAGGACTATCCGCCTGGGGTTGCCTTCGATGCAATGTCTGGAAGAAAGCATAGAAACTTACATCTTCCAAAGTAGGATCAACCATTGGGGTGATCTATGGCAATGATCAATCCGACCTAGGTGACTATTTGAGCAATGCCATTATGGACTCATATCGACTCAAGAATAGTAAATTAATTTAATTTTAGATGGACCCATGGTGTGATGGATCTACTTAGAAGGAGCTAATATCAGCCTAGACCTATCTTAGGTTTACAAATCCAAAGGGATAGTCTATCAGCCGTTAGGTAGAGCTAACCAACCTAAGGGGTGCCTTTTGGTTTGCAATGGTCAAGTTAGAAGAAAGCAGGGACTCACATCTTCCTAAACAAGGAACCAGGGGTGATCGTACTTGCAATAAATCGTGACCCAACCTAAGGATGCCATCGCTTTGTAAATGATGTGTTGGAAAGAATGTGTAATAGACTTATATCTTTCAAAGCAAAGATGACCGCTGGGGTAACTCGTTGGTGGCACAACAAGTTGAACCCGACAAAGGGCTACCATGAAAGTGAGCCACTGGGTCTTACCTCAACTCAAGAGTAGTCCTGATGATTGATTTGATTTGATTTGATTTAATTTAGTTTTTTATGTTATATTGTGGACCTTGTTGGCATATGATGGCCTCACTGAGGAGGAGCTATGTCGGCCTTGACCTATCTCAGATTTACAAGTCCAAAGGGGTAGTCTACCAGCCACAAGGTAGGACTATCCCTAAGGGTTGCCTTTCGGTGTGCAATGACTGTATTAGGAAGAAAGCATAGTAGACTTACATCTTCCAAAGTAGGGATCACCGCTAGTGATCTTTGATGGCACAAATGATCAATCCCGACCTAGGGACTATTTGAGCAATGCCATGTGGACTCATATCGACTCAAGAATAGTCAAAATTAATTTAATTTTAGATCTGCGTGATGGATCTACTAAGAAGGAGCTAATATCGCCTAGACCTATCTTAGTTTACAAATCCAAAGGGATAGTCTACCAGTTGGTAGAGCTAACCAACCTAAGGGGTGTCTTTCGCAAAATGGTCAAGAAGAAAGCACGGGACTCACATCTTCCTAAATAAGAACCACTGGGTGATCGGTCACAGGCACAATTGACCGACCTAAGGCTGCCGTCGGTTTGCAATGATCGTGCTAAAAAGAATGCGTAATAGACTTGTATCTTTCAAAGCAATGATGACCGTTAACTCATGGTGGCACAATAAGTTGAACCCTAAGCTAACTACGAGTGAGTGACTGGGACTTATCTCAACTCAAAGTAGTCGCAATTCATAGGAGTTTTCGACACTAAAGATAGGATCCGCTTGGGAAAGGGGCACTGGGGCTTGAATTCCTAATCCACAAGAATTAATTTTATTTATTGTTTAGTTTATTTTAATGGACCTTTTGAGGGATCAAATTGAGAAGGAGCTTATATCGCCTAGACCTATCTCGATTTATAACCAAGGGAGAATCACATCCGCTAAACAAATTCTCCAACCATGGGTGGCTACTAGAAAGGGGACCGTCCAATCCAAAAGTAACTAGTAGTGTAAAAAGGTCGCAAAGGACGTGATCCAAATAGAATGCCCGCAAGGGCTGGGGCTGCTAAAGGCTTAATCCAACACCCCAGAAAAGATGACATGGCTAGTCATATATGAAATATGTATTCGAGGGCCAACACAAGGAGAAAGTATGGGGGTTTACATCTACCAAGAGTGGTGTACCCACCGAGTGAGTCATTGTCAGCACAGCGAACATCAACCAACCTACAGTGCCCATCGGTTTGCAACAATCAGTCTAGAAAGAAGGTGTGTAGGCTTACATCTCTCTAAAGCGGAACTGACTGCTGGGATAGTCTATCTTCGCTCGGTGTTCATCCGAGGCTACCATGAGTGAATGCCACTGGGACTTATATCAACTCAAATGTAGTCAAGAGGAAAGGAGCCTCTGGGACTTCTAAACCTCAAATATATTCACCTAGTAAATCATGATGATTAGTTCAAGAAGAAAGAGTGGGACTCACATCTTCTTAAACAGATCAACCATAGCTAGCTGGCAAAGGAAGACTATGAAACCAACATTTTGCAAATGGTCAAATTAAGAAGAAAGCGGGACTCACATCCTCCAACAAATGACCACTGGGGTGATCGATTTTTTTGTGCAACAAATCAAAACTGACCTAGAGCAGCTAATGAGTGAGTACAACAGGGGGCTTGCTCTCACATCGAAATAGCCCGAAAGAAATATATGTGTGTTTGTGGTTGATATAAAGGAATAAGATGCCTGGGACTCTACACCTAAACCTCGGAAACTCGACCTAGTCAGTATGGTGGCTAGTTCAAGAAGAAAGTGACTCACATCTTCTTAAATAGCCAACACAAGGTAGTTCATGCAGGTAGTGAAGACTACCAAATGACATGCTCAAGTGTGCAATGGTCAAGTTAGAAGAAAGTGTGGACTCACATCCTCCAAAGTGACCATTGGGTATACTAGGGGTAGCATGTAGACCGACCTAGAGCCTAATGAGTGAGTGCCACTGGGCTTGCTCACATCAAAGTATAAATAAAAGATATATATTTGTTTGTGTTGAAAGAGGAATAGGATGCCGCTGTCCTCTTATACCTAAAATATGTCAGTGGATTCAAGAAAAGATATTTCTAACAAGAAATGAAATTTGAGATGAAAAGAAATTTTATTGATAATTATTTTCAAACAAGATTTATGGATAATATTTCTTGTAGAGCCCATTGATTGGAAGCATCTCTCCTTACAATTTATGAGTTGATAAGACCCTCCTTAGTAAGACTTCTCTATGGCATAAGCGCCTTCCCAAGTGGCCTCCTTTAAAACTTGTCTCTTATCTTTTGATGTGAAACAATTGGCCTCCTTAGAACTAAAAAAGCTCTCCTACTTGAAAAGCTCTAGGACAGACCAACTTGTTATGAGCTTGAATCATCTTGGCTTTGTATAACTCGAGGTTTTGCATGCCCAGAGTGCCTCTCCTCCAAACCTTCAAGCTCTTCCAACCGCAACTTGGCATTCTTTGTGATTTTACTACCCATGACTATCCTTAGTGATGGGAGTTGGACTTCTAATGGTAGAATGACTTTGGACCCATACACTAAGAAGAAAGGGGTAGATTGAGTTGGAGTATATGTGGTAGAGCCAGGCTTCAACTAATAGTTCATGCCAACATCATTTGTTGTCATCTAGTGTCTTCTTTAGTATTTGAATGAGGGTTTTATTGAAGGCTTCTGTTAACCTATTTGCCCTTGGGTAGTAGATGGTAGAATATCTCCAATCTATGCTATTTCTTTGAGCAAAGCTATTGATTTTAGTGCTCTTGAATGCAGTATCATTATCAGATATAATTCATCGAGGCACCCTGAACCTATATATATATGGTTCTAAAAATTGGAGCACATGTTGAGTGACCTCTAAGTGGATTGCCTCCCCACTTGGAAAAGTAGTCAGTAGTAGTTAGAATGAATCGATGACCTTTGGAAGAAGGAGGATCGATCGGACCCACAATGTCAGTACCAACACTCAAATGGCCATGAGGCCAATGTAGGATGTAGAATGTTGGGAGGTTGATGTAGGACCACACCGTGTACCTGACATTGGTGGCATCTCCTAGCTACGTCCATGCAGTCTGTGATCATTGAAGGCCAGTAGTATCCTAGTCTCTTGATCTTGGCTTTCATCTTTGGACCGGATTGATGTGCTCCACATAACTCTGAGTGTACTCAATCATGATCTGCTTTGTGTTTGTCCGCATAACATAACCACATATGATCAAGGATTGCCGCATAAGGTGCCACCTACAAGAGTATAGAAAGGGCTCGCTTTGGTGTGTGATTTCTCTTAAGGTAGTTTGCCTATATTTAAATAATTTATGAATGGTTGCCTCCAATCTGACTCCTCGTCCTTTTGGCAATGGCAACCTCCCCTTTAAGAGAGAATCTCTCGATGAGTTCAACATCAATAAGGGATAAGACTTGTCTATTTTGGACCCTTATTGGAATGGACTCATCTTGACATGCCAACTCTTTGAAGCTAATGCATCTGCTACTTTCTCTCCTGAGAATCTTGTAGATGGTAACCTCAGATTTGGGCCAACAACCCATAGTGTACTTGTGGTAATGATGGAGCTTAAGCTTTAGAACTTTGTAGGACCTAGCAGTGATTTGGTTGATGATTAATTGAGAATCCCCAAAGATGTTGATACGGACACATAATACTAATGACTAACCTGCATCGAGCCTCATATTCTGACTTCATTGTTGGTGCATGGATTGGATGATGATGAGAATCACATCATGGTCCAAAGTTAGAGAATTATTCCTACCCCCTACCTTCTCTGGGATAGTAAATTATGGTTCTTCTCCTCCTTGAGAGGAAGCTGCACCATCAAAGTACATCTCCCAGTAGCAAGCACTAGTATCTCCTAAGTTCATAATTTGTTCATTGGGGAGATCATCAAATGGAGAGTCACAGAGGAGTGGATGTGCTAAGAAATTGCAAGTGCTTATCCTTTATGGCATGGAGGGTATGAATATTATGTTAAATCAGACAAAAAAATCATGGACCAATGCCAACCGCCGAGATAAGGTCTATGTCATGAGATATTAGTGGATTGACTTAGAGATCAAGTTCACCTTATGAGAAAGCATGTAGTGTCATAGCTTTGGGATGCAAAGATTAAAGCTAGGCGGCTTTTCAATAGGTGGATAGTTTGCTCAAGGGATTAGATGACGACCGAGATAATAGAGATGTTCTCTTCCCTTCATCATTGGTTTGAGCCAACAAAGTGGGGAGTCATCTAATGCAAAGATATAATATGAGTGCTGATGGGATAGCTACTAGGACAGTGTCATCGATATTGCTTGATGTCTTCAAAGCATGTCGCACTTGTCATCATCCATTTGAACTTGGCATCTTTTGACAAGTGAGAATGGTTGGCATCTTCGATAAGTTGGAAATGAAGCATCTTAGATATGCCAACCGCCTTTGGAATGACTGAGTTGTGTTAGGCTTTTAGGGGTGGCATTTCTAATACTTTGATCTTTTGGATCGATTTCACTATGTCGACAACAAACCCAAGAAATTTTCGAAGCTACTCAATGCACACTTTGGGGTTCATTTTGAGGTTGTATTGTCTTAACCGCTCAAAAACTACTCTCAAGTCAAAGAGATGGTCTCTTTTCTTTTGCTTTTGATAAGATCATCGATGTAGCATTCAACTTGATGATGAATGAGTTCATCAAGATTTGAGTCATGGCCCACCGTATGTGGTACCGCATTTTAAGGTCGAAAGGCATGACCTTATAATAATATATTCATCGGGGTTCAAAAGGCGTTTCTTTCATCCTCGGGCCATCTTAATTTGGTTGTAGCTGATGACCCATCCATAAAGGAGAATACATGCATGAGAGGCAATGTCCACCATTAATCGTATAGGAAGTGGAATTCATCCTTAGGACATGCCTTATTTAGATCCCTAAAATCAACGATATGCAATTTGGCCATTCTTTTCTTAACTAGGATGACACCGCCAACCGTAGGATATTTTTCTTCCTAATAAAGCCAAAGATCGATTCTTGATTTAAGTGACTTGTTCAATGTCTAATCACATGCATCTCTAGAGCTTGTTGATAGGGTTAGCATTAGGTTCTATTGCTAGTTTATGGACTGCTATGTCAGGAGATAGACCGGCATCTCTTCATAACTCATGCAAAGCAATCCTTAAACTCAATCAATAGCTTCACTAAATCATTGGTTTCATTTTCATTCAATAGAGAACTGATATATGTATGGGCATGGATCTTCTCTTCCTAGTTGATTTCTTTGAGCTCATCGATAGTTGATCTGATCTACTCTTTGAACTCTGACAGTGCATCCTTGACTTCAAAGTCATTTGGATCATCTAAAGTTTCTAAGCACACCTCCTCATATGAGTTAGCATGATTTGAAAAGAACCTATCAGATTCTAAATGATTGGTGATGACTAAGCAGTAATCGTCATCATCAATTGGACCCACTGTATCGAATCCTAGTCCCGGTCTTGATTGTGGATCTCAACATTATGTTTTGACCAAGCATGTGCCATTAATCCTTTCTTTGCTAAATTAAGAGCACAAGAGAATACCAATCAAAAGGTAATTCTATTAAATCTTATATGAATCATCCTCAAGTTCTACATCTTCTTGACTTGAGGATGATGCTCCAAGAAAGAACTTCACCTTTACATTTGTGGAAGACTTAGGGGCTTCCTTAACTACCAAACCCTCAACTTTTGTGAGAAAAGGGGTTAGAGCTAAAGTTCCAACCGATGCCTCACTATTCACATATAGACTTGGATACACTTATGCTTTGCTTAGAGCCCGTCTTCATCTGTCCGCTCAACTATCACTTGCATGGGGATCTGGAAGTGATAGCTAGCATTAATCATATATGACTCATCCTCTGAACTAGATTCTAAGTCTATATAGATAGTAGGTGTAGTCTTGTAGTAGGACATAACTCCTATTAGATGGCCAATAAGGAGGTCTTCCATCTCTAGGCATGTCTCCTGATCCTTCCTCCCTGTGGAGGTCGAGTCATCCTACCCATATGTTGAATGGAGTAACTAACTGGGGTGGAATCTAATGTCGCTCTACTTTCTCCTCCAAGTCTATTTCCCTTTTATTTTCTTTTTCATTTCCTTTTTTCTTTTTCTTTTTCTTTTCTTTTTTTTTCTTTTCTTTTTTTTCTTTTTTTCTTTTCTTTTCTTTTATTTTGAACGCCAAGTTCAGAGAATAGACTTGTTGATTTTGAGGGAGATAGTAGTCGCATCCTCATATATCGACCTCATGAACTGAATGGCTTAAGATCTCCTTTGACATAGTATTCAATCCCACCCCTCATGAACTTCATGGTGTAGAGAGGATGGAACCACATTTTCTCATGTATCCGCTCCCAAAAAAGCATTGAAAGATGTATCTGAGTCTATAATATGAAACTTGGTGGTCTTCCAATCATCTACTTCTAATGGCAATACTATAGAGCCTAAAGCCCTCTCACCTTGTTCATTGAATCCTCAACATCATCCTCTCTTTGAAAGTTTGGAGATGTCAATCCTCAAGTAAGAGGGTTTTAGACTCATAATATTCACTATGCACCCTCAGCAAGAACTCTGGATATCCTATATCTTCCAATATCCACTATAATGTAAAGGGTGATTGTGCTTGGTCATCCTAGAAGCAAGTCTTCATCACGAATGTAACTCTAGTGTCCTCAATTGAGCCTCCTCTTCAAGATATTAGTTGGCTAAGCATATCTCCGGATCAAGAAGAGCCTTGATTAGGGATTTCCTCATCTCTTTAGATAAGATAAAGATGTCATATATGCTTAACTTAGCTGACAGCTTTCTAAGTTGTGCTAAGATGTTCTAGTCAACCTTGGCTTGATCCTCCATAAGCATATCCATGGGCAGAGCATCCTGTAGAGGGGCTATATGTTCTTTAGAGCTAATGATTTGCTTACCCTTATCCTGAGGTGCCACCAGGAGGTAGAACTTTGCCACTGAAGGTTAACTTGACCTCTTGGAATGATGAATTTGTAGAAGTTCCTTCCTTCTCATCAGTGTACCTACCACTTCTCCTATAGGATCATCGAGTCGATGACTCAAATCAATCTCAAGAGTGAACTGTGATTTGGAAATGGAAAATCCATTTCTAAATCAAGAAGAATGATGAACTAGAGTTATCATTATTATTTTGTAGACTTGAGAGTTTTGAGAGGAATAAAATCTAGAGTATCGTGACAAGATGTAAGTGAAAGCTTTCTTCATGATTTCTTCTTAGATGGAGGTACATGATAGAAATCTAATAAGTGAGGGAAAGGGTCTTGTCCATCGACACAATGCTCTATTGCAGAAGAGGAGCTAGTGGAGGAAGAAGTAGTAGCTATAACGGTGGATGGAGTGTTGGGCTTGGACGGTGGTTGTGCTACTATGCTATCCCGGGCAAGTAAGGTAGGCGTCGACACCTTCAAGTTATCTTTGCAACTTGCAATCCTTTCTTGGTGTTGGAGGTTTGAGTTTCTTCAGGCACCTAGAAAGAAAGCTTCTTGATCTTAGAACCACTTTTTTAGAGATTCGTGATAAGGAAATATCACAACCTTCTTTTATCTTAAGAGGATCACAAGTATCCCCAAGAATTACTTTGATAGATCAGGAGGGTTATTCTAACAAGTATTCCTTGGGGATAATAATAGCTCGACTTGTACCGCTGGCCAAGACACAATCCTCCAAGACATGACTAACCATGCTGGTAAAAGTAGATCATTACTCTTGCCTGCATCTTCCGGCCTCTTGGGCTCAGGTAACTGAAAGTTATGTTTCTTTAAGAGATTCCTAAAGATCTTCCTAACTACCTCCCTCTTGAATGAATATGGCTTATTCAATCTATCGACAAGAGTAGATGGGTAATAGCTATCTGGCGATGGATATGAGTACCGCTGCAGAGCATATTATGGAGGAGGTGGTGGCGACCGCTGTGGTAGCTTTGGTAGTTGGTATGTTGGCCAAGGTGGTGGCAGAGGAGGTGGCAATGGATGTTGCTGTGCAAGAGGTCTCTCATATTGAACTTTGGCTAGCTACTTCCCTTTATCTACTAACACTACTTCCCCTGATTTCTTTTTGAGTGCTTTCTACGGCTTGGGCTTGAACGATTGGTCTTGAAAAGGTAACTATTTGGCTTCCCCTTGTAGGCTAGCCACCTTGTTGATTAATTTCTCAAAGGTTTTGATTGTAAATCCCTTGAGCATGAAAGCAAGCCATGAATATTCTTGAGAAGAATTTATATATATGTATTATTCGTGGTTCATATTTCATACTGTGTTTCACCACGAGAATATAATCAATAAGGACTCATTGATTTTGTTGCACCAATGAGGTCACCAAGTTACCCTTTGGCTCCAACAAACCTCTTGATGAAGAGGTGCTAACCAAGAAAAGTCTTCACTAACCATTGGGGTTCAGATACCAATCAAATGTCACAAACTCAAGGAGATGGAATAGAAGTGCATCGCTGCCATCAACATTGTAGCATCCAGCCCTAAAATGTGCTATGTCAGGGTTCCCACTGCCATCAAAAATTTTGAAGGAAGGAGGCACAAAACCCTAGATATTGGACACCATCAAATTCCTCAGGGTAGGGTCTACCCTTTGAATATGAGCCAGGCTTGTACCAATGCATCCTTCACTTGTGCTCCACTAACCGCTGATATCTTTTCTTGCATGGAGGTATATCCACCACCTTCCTATGCATGCCGCCACTATCGTCCATGGAGATGTACTTGGCTGATCCAACATGCAACAACCCATGGTGGTCGCCTCTGGGGAGTATGCATGATGGAGCTTGGCCTTGAAGTGCTGGGGACTATGCTAACAAGTCTTCAACTCTTTTCTCCATCTTCGATATGCTCATCTCTACCCGAAGCTGATGAAGGTGTTGGGTTGAATGAGTTGTGTCTTCTTCCTCAACTACAACACCCTCCTGGCTATGTTGATCCCTAAGGAGGAACCCCTAGTGTCGACCATATGGACTTCCGCTGAGTCCTCCAAGAGATCATCCCCATCTGGATCAAAATTGACCCTAGCATCCTCTTCATCAGAGCAATCATCCCCGAAGAGTTCCCTCTTCTTAGCAAAGTACTGAGGGACAATCTCATTTGAAGAGCGGTATAATCATGCAGAAACACTCAAATGGGGAGGCTATGCTCACTGACAAAAATACATCGGGCATTGCTTACCGCTGTACTACTATCTCTAAGAGGACTGCTATATAGTATATCGATCACGCTCACTATAACATTGACCGTGGAGGATCTCCATGGACTACATCTATATCCTCTACCCCTTCCACCATCATGCTTGCAAGTGGAGACCGCATGGGTTGCTGAACATGCTTTGGGTGCCATTCTTTCTTCTATACAAGGTGAGGGTCAGGAGAGCTCACCTCACCTCAATGGGTGGAGTAGATGGAGTGGGATCCTTGGCCATGGATCACCAATGGTGGGTCTTTCCTGATGGGCTTCGATCTCTTGGAATGGGGATGGAGTGGATAAAGATGGTGGGTAGTGATGGAGTGGTGTGAGGTAGCACCGACGCCCTCGACTATAGGCCTACTCTCCTATGACAGTAGCACCGAGCAAGGATGATGTTGTTCAATGATCGCCAGTAGGTGACGATCAAGAAAATCCATCAGAGCGGTGGCAAACCTCTGTCGCTCCCTTCTACTTGTCTGAGCTGATGTCTGAGCCTCCAAAGCTCTCTCTGGATTTGACTTATGACTCTCCTAGGGATAACTATCCTCAAATCAAATTACCTGCACTCGCCATAGCTGCCAACTGTCAAGAGACTCAGCCCATCATGGGATTCCTATGCTCCCTAGGAGTAAATATGCTGGTGGAGGTAAAAGAATCCTCAGTCCACCCTCTCCATGAGCTAGTGGGGGTGGAAACCTACTACCACTCAAATGTGGAGAGGTCTCACTGGGAGATCCCTCCTCATGGGAAGCGATCCATCTCTCTCCACCTCTTGTGATGGCTGATCTTGCGGTTCTTGTCAGGTGTTGTAGGTGGGTATGGAGCGGTGAGCTAGCACCCACCTAACATGTGGAGGAGACTATCTCAAACAAGACAGTCTTCCCTTTGGGGTGTCCAAGGAGGGGTGTGTACTTCGTTCAGTTACGTATTACTAAGACTTAGTAAGCTTCTAGGATGGTTAACTCTTGATATTCACGAACAATAGTGGCCTTCCTCTTTAGTGGAGGAAACTCAGAATCAGATGGCATATCAAATAGGATAAGTGGTGTCTTCCCCGCCACCTCCTTCTTGCTAAATGTGGTAAGGGTTGTCCCCTCGCAAGAAATCCTCACCCCCTCAAAACCATGGCCAAAGTAGATGACCTCGGTGGAGCCTTGGTAGAGACTAGCTTGATCAAGGCTAGGTTTAAGCTGGGGAAGGAAAACACAACTTGTTGGGAGCCATAGATCTTGTGAGACTGGAAGAATTGATTGCATTGAAATGCATTATTGAAATATAGTGAGTGGACACTTGCCTTGATATTCACCTTCAATCATTGATTTTAAGATTTGATTTTGAATTTGAACCCACTAAATAATCTTAAGGATGTTAAGTGGGGTTCATCAAAATTAGAGATTTTGGATATTGAGGAGAGTCTTTGCCATTTGATTTGATTTAGAACCCATACTCAACCGATTTAGGTAGGTTGGGGGGTTCTAAAATTTGAGGAGATTTTCTTGGAGATATTTATTTTTGTGCATCTTGTTTGAAAATATTGATAGTTTGAAAGACCTCTAAGAAAATTTGGGTATGCTAAGAAGAGGTTGTGATTGTGTTTGAAATATTTTTGCTTATGAAGATTTGATTGTGTGATATTTTGATTTGAAAATGGGGCTTCTTACTTAACAAATTTGGTATGTTAAGTAGATGCCACATGTGTTTGATTTGTGTTTGATGATGACTTAACAAATTTGGTATGTTAAGTGAAAGTTAAATGATGTGAGATAATTTGCTTTTCTTTGAAGATGGGAGTCACTTAACAAATTTGGTATGTTAAGTGAAAGCCCAAATTTGTTTGAGATATATTGTTTTTTTTGAGAATGAGACTCTCACTTAACAAATTTGGTATGTTAAGTGAAAGCTCAAGTGTGGTTTGACATGAAAAAATTGGATCCTTATTTAACAAATTTGGTATGTTAAAATAGGGATCAAATGTGTGTTGAAAAGAGACACTTAACAAATTTGGTATGTTAAGTGAAAGTCAAATGTGTTTATGATTTTGAAGATGAACTTTGAAAGTCAAATGTGTGATTTTGAAAATGAAACTCTCACTTAAAAAATTTGGTATGTTAAGTGAAAGTCAAATGTGATTGTGATTTTGAAAATGAAACTCTCACTTAACAAATTTGGTATGTTAAGTGAAAGTCAAATGTGTTTATGATTTTGAAAATGAAACTCTCACTTAACAAATTTGGTATGTTAAGTGAAAGTCAAATGTGTTTATGATTTTTGAAAATGAAACTCTCACTTAACAAATTTGGTATGTTAAGTGAAAGTCAATGTGTTTATGATTTTGAAAATGAAACTCTCACTTAACAAATTTGGTATGTTAAGTGAAAGTCAAATGTGTTTATGATTTTTTTTGAAAATTAAACTCTCACTTAACAAATTTGGTATGTTAAGTGAAAGTCAAATGAACTTATTTAACAGACTTATGTATGGTAAATGAAGTTCAATTTGTTCTTATGATTTTCAAAAGGGGTTCTCATTTGACATACTTGGACATGTCAAATGAGCTCCCAATGTGTTTTGAAGTCCAAGACTTTAGCAAGAAGGAGTTCTATCAAACAAATGCAAATAGAATTCAATTTGCACTACCTTCTCAAAGCGAAGGGGAACTCCCATTTGACAAATTTGGGTATGTCAAGTGGGGGGTTCAAATATGTCTTGACTTCTCTTTTGTGTGTGTATGGTTTATTACTTTTCAAAAAGAGGAGAAACTTCAACTCTAGCACATGTGAAGTATGCTAAGTGGAGCTTCAATTTTATATTATAATTTAATTTGAGAATAGAATCTCCATCCAATAAATTTGTTTGTGTGGGATGAGGATAGCTATTTCCAAAGAAAATATGCTTTTGAAAAATACATTAAAAATTTTTAATTTTGATTTTTAAAAGGAACCTCCTTGTAACAATCATAGGATTTGTTAAACGAGGTTTGGTTATATGTGTTTTGTGCCTTTTTGAAAATTTCTTACAAATTTGTGTGTGTAAGGATCTCTTATTATGTGAATTTTGAAAAAGTGCCTTTAGAAAGACATGTTATTTTGTATAAGGGTTTTATTTTCATATTGTTCATGGGATGAACCTTGCCTCACCATTAGAATGGTGAAGAGATTCTTAATTTTGGTCATCTCCTTTATTTGATTCATTTTAATTTTAACCTATTGGGGGAATCCAATAGGGATTTTAAGACTACACGGTGTGAGGTCCTAAAACCTAAAGGATGTTGCGAGCTTTGCTTAAGGATGAAATAAGCTAAGTGCGGAAAGAATGATAGTCTCAACTATATAAAATATAAGTCCACTATCGATGCTTGAGACAATAATTATCTACTAAAGATGGAGAGAGGAACTTCCCCAGTCATGAAAAATGTGGTGTTTATTTTTTTTGGATGTGGGACACCACGGATCTTAGGGGTACTTATTGAAGTGATCGGGTATGACATTAAGGTATGATGTACTATCTTGAAAGATAAAACTATCACCATATAACGGACCTAATCACCTAATAAGGACTCCTAAGGCATGATGGGTCTTTGAATATACCAGAGATCTTTCCCTTGCTTTACATGGAAAAGTAAAGTAGGGTTTATTTTAAGTTGGGTTCATTAAGTTCCCTATAGAGGCAAGCCCCATAGTTACATCTAAGGAATGAGAATTCCTTAAGAATACTCTCGATTAAAGTAGTAAATAATTAGGGTCTCCAAAGATTTCAAGGTTAAGACTATCAAAGGATTGGCTATTTTAGAAAATCAAATGGGATAGATCAAGGAGAAGACTTATTTTTAATCAAAGGGAGAAAGTAGGAAATGCTATGATACTAGGAAGCCTAGTGAGCATTCCAATCTACCTATAATTGGGCTTTATATTTTTGAAATTGAGAGAGTTAATTATTTGAGTTGACATTTTATTAGATTTTATGGCTTATAATTCCACAACATAAGATTGTGAAAATGCCTAAGAGGTGAGTATTTATGCTTGTAGCCAGGAAACACTACCAGATTCTAAACTAGGAGCCTTTGGTACGAAACAAAGGCACGACCTAAATCTAAGGTGAAAATGGGTATATGGTTTACCTCAATAAGAGAGAATAAACCACCCATCTGCTGGACTTATTACAACCTGGAGTGATAGCCAGCTAACTCCTCCTATGCTTTGAATCCATGTAGGCAAGTCTTATGCTTTGCAAGATGGCTAGGTATTATTCATTTAGAAAACTAAGTCCTTAAACTCACTCCCTAAGAGACTAGAGCATGAGTGGTATGAATCATGACTTAATCTAATGCAAATTTTATCAAATTTATTTGATTCTTTTGGACTTTTATTTTGACACAGCTATGGGATTTTGTATGCCTAAATGCATGAGAATTTGATTATGGGCCAAATCAAGAGAGAAAGGGTGTTCTTCCAGGCTCTCATAGGTTAAAGCCTTCTCTAGCAAGATGGAAGTCCCTCTTAATAAGAGTGAAATAATATGATATGCATGATATTATACATTCATCCATCCTAAGGGGTTACTAAAATTTTATTATCTTGATTTAATTCCTAGGCTTTTATGTGAGGTTATGAGTTATTTTAAAATTTTAGTTATGAGTTGTTAATTGGATAGAAAATTTAATTTTATCTTAAGAGCCTATCGCATCTAAGCCATACATTCAAGCATCAATCATAAAGAAACTATGAAAAGCATGATGTTCTAATGTGCAATCTAAACACAACATCAAATAATTTTATAAACTACTATAAAAGAATAAAAGGCAAGTGCGGTCGGATTCTATCGTACACCCTAAAAAGAGAAAAAAAAGATGGGTAGCCGATCTCTACCCTTATACAACCCAGATTACAAAAATAATAATACATGCTATAGGGGTCTTCTTTTCTTCATTTCTTCATTCTCTTTCTTTTGATTTGATTTGCTCCAAAGGTATCAGAGGGCACCCCAGGGAGTAAGCCTTCTAGCCACTGCTCATCCTAAACTCTCATAGCACTAATCCTAATTCTTAATTCAAAATTGCATCAAAAATAAGAAAAGTAAATCTAGCTACACCTGTAAAATAAATGTTAGCTAAATACACCATACAACCGAAGCAGTTATATGAATAATTTGGACTTAGCACCCCACACATGGGTAACCAATCCCAATCCATCTAACATTAGGTTAGGGACTAAGCAACCTACTGACAAAGTATTTCTCTTTTATTACTTTAAGCACAAACCCGCAAAAAATGATTAGAAAATATGACATTGACTATGAACCCTAACTAACATCCAACATAATACACACAAAACACACATATCACATACAACCTAACTTAGCACTAAAAGTGGTGACTTAAAATTTTAATGTGTGTGCTTAAGGCTTGTGTAGCAAGACTTTACTAGGCTTCTTTAGTTTAAGTTTCACTTTAGAGTTTGAATTTGTTTAAATTTTACCTTTGGGTGATTTTAATTTAAATGATTTAATGATTTATTCTTCATTTTTATTCACTTTTATTTGGTTAAGATGATGTTTAGGGTTTCAAGAATGAAGAGTAGAATGAGTTTCACATTGGAACTCACCCCATTTCTACATCCTAGTTCATAAAGAATATAACTAAAGTCCTTAAGTATCTTAATTAGCCCATTTGTGTAATTTGATTTGATTCATTTGACTTGATTTAGAATTTATAATTTGAATTTGTGTAAGTATTTAATTGATTGATTTTGGATTAGATGTTTTGGTTTAATTACATCTTGATAATTCAATATCCTTACTTTCTAATGAAGTTTAAGTTTGTTCAAATTCATGTGTTTTTGATTGGTTAATTTCAGATTAGATGTTTTTTGGTTTAATTAAATTTTGATAATTCAATATCCTAAATATCTAATGAAGTTTAAGTTTGTTTAAGTTCATGTTCTTTTGATTGATTAATTTTAGATTAGATGTCTTTGGTTTAGTTAAATCTTGATAATTCAATATCCTTTTGAATTAATATTTAATTCTTTTCTTTATTATGGTTATGTAACTTAATGATTGATTAATTATGGTTCATTTATTTGTAGTTTGATCAGATTAGATTAATTGAGATTTTATTTTGATTTTTAGTTGAATTTAATTCCTTGTAATTTTGATTTGATCTTTAATCACATCCATTTGTCATGTTCACCAAAGTTTGGTTTGTATTTTGACATCATACATTGGATAGTTTATTATTTCATTTAAGTAGGTTGAATGAGATTTGATTTGATTACATAAAATTGATGAGAGTCTTTCTTAATTTAATTTAATTTGATTTAATTTGATTTGATTAGCTTTATTAGTCGATGAGTTTGGTTAGGTTAAATGTGATTATGTGATTAGTTTAATTAAGTAGTGTATTTATGTTAATTATAAAGGTTTATTTAATTTTTTAATCTGAATTCATATTTGTTTAGACTAATGATGTAATTAATGACTTAATAATTTAGATTTAATTTAGGTTTTGATTAGTATTTAATTTCATTTTATGTTTGATTAAGCTTAAGTTTAATATGATCAATTTAATTGACTTAATTAGTTTATTTAATAGGTGTGATTAAATTAATTAATAGATTAACTAAGTTTTTGATTTGGATTAATTTTAATGTGATTTATAAAATTAATGTATTAATTTATTAAGATTAATTTGATGTTTGATTAATATGTTTGATTAAGGTCAATTAAAATATTATTCAAGGGATTTGTTTAATTAGAGATTAATGACTTAATGATTTAATTTAGGTTGTGATTAGTGTTTAATTAATTGCATCTTTGATTAAGTTTAGGTTTAATATGATTAATTTTATTAACTTAATTAGTTTATTTGAGGGTGTGATTATTCAATTTAATTGGGGTTTGATTTAATTTTAGAGTTTAAATTTAATGTAACTTATTTAAATTAATTTTATTAATTAAGATCATGGATTAATTTATTAAATTTGCATTAATTAGATGTTTGACTAATTAAGCTTTGATGATTAGGGTTTTACTTGATTTGATTCATTTATTATCTTTGTTCGATTTCATTAACATGTTCAAATTAGTTATTAGGTTGAAATAATTAATGGTTAATTAATTATCTTATTTCAAATGTATGTGATTTAATCATATGTTAATTAAGTTTACTTTAATTTTATTTGGTTTAAATCGGTTAGTATCGAATGATTAAAGTTTCCAAAATTTGTTGGGTTTTAAGTTTGATTTAAGATTTAATCATTTAATTGAGTTTTATTAATTTAAATAGGTTTAATCATATTTAATTTAATTTTCTCTAAGAATGATATTTCTCTAATTTGAGATTTGATTAATAATTGCTTAAGTGCTATTTCATTTCTCATTTTGATTTAATATTTAAATTATTTTTAGATTATATTTTAATTAAGTCTTTAATTGATTAAACTCTAATCTTAAGTGTTTATTTTGGGTTCATTAAGATTCACAAGATCACATTATTTTCTTAAGAGTCATAGATGTCAATTGAAGTGATTTAAGCCGTTTTAAAGATTTTTTTTAAATTTCTGAATTTTTATTTGATTTATTTTACTAAAATGGATAATCTAAAATTCAAAATTTAATTTCTCCCACTCCAGAAGTCCTTTTCACTTGAACTTTTTATGGTAGGTGTGTTTTAACTTTAGTTTCAATTCCTAAAAATTTCAACATAATTTGACTTATATTTTTGGTTTAATTAATGAAATATAATTTTTACTAAAACTCAAATTAAGCTCAAACTACTCCGTAAACTTTGGGGATTTTGAATTTGTTGGATTCCTCTCATTAAGATGATTCCAATGAGCCTTTATTTACAATTTTGGTTAAGTATTTTATTTTTTTATGAATTTTTGAAGTTTCAGGTGATTTAAATTAATTTTTTTTATAAAAGGGAAATATGTGCGGTGCTAACGTCAACCTTTGGGATGGAAGGGAAAACGACCCGCGGATCGCTCTAGGTCATCCGATCACAGATCGGATGGTGCAAATTAGATCGCGCGATCCAGAGACCAGGATCGTGCGATCAAACCGTCCGATCGTGCGAACCGCGCAATCGGACCGTTCAGATCTCATCAGGCTATCCGAAGGCCCGGATCGCATGTTCCATGCATGATTCGAGCCGTCCGATCGCATGAACCGCGTGATCGGACGGTCCAGATCGCATCAAGCGATTTGAAGGCCCGGAACGCGCAATCCACGGATCCGCGGTCGATCCGTGAACCGAGGTGACGGTATATAACCGCCGATGATGAGCGGTGTTTTTTTGAGCTTTTAAATGAGAGTTTATAAGCCAAAACTTGTCCAAATGGACCTGTTTTTGCGTTGATTCGCACTGAAAAAATTATATTTCATAATTGGGATGATTTAAAGTAAAATTGTGGGATTATCTAAGGGAAATTTCTAAAATCGTGAGAAAATTAGAACAAAATGCGTGAAATCCTAAGGCCAACTACGGTTTGGAGAAATTTACCTTGCTGGGGATGATTTCTAGTGGCAGTAAAGATTTGAACGAACTCCTAGTTATGTGAAGAAGCTTTGGAGTGATCTTTAGCCCTTGCCTCACTTCAGAACGTCGTCTTCTCCGATGCTACCGTCGCCTTGCCGGAAGAGCAATTATTTGTGTTTTTGAGCTAAAAATGGCTCAAAGAAGTGAGATATGGGTTCCTTTTTATTTTGGGGAGCTTTTGGGAGCTGAATGGTGGTGAGAGAAAGAGATCTAAAGCCTCATCTCCCCCTCCTTTTATAATGGCCGAAAATATAATCTTTTTTAAATTTTTTGGCTCCAAATTGATTGTCATCTTGCTTAGGGTGGTTGGGATGGATGATAGATTGATTGAGGACTTTGAATTTTGCTCCAAAGTCCTCTCTTGCTGCAATATTATTAGATTTATTCAATATAAATGTTGGGGAGGAGTTAAGTGCATGTGATGGGGGAAATTAAATGAGGTTGGGTGGAATCCTATGTGGGGGAGGATCCATGAGAGATTTAAAAAGATTGGGTTGGTTTTGGGCTGATCCCAAATGGGTTTAGGTCAGATTTGATCTACTCCCAATGGATTTTGGCTTGGTTTCAAAGGATTTGGCCCAATTTGGGTCATATGGGTCATTTTGGGTCAACTTGACCCATTTGACCAAAATTGGCCAAATTAGCTTGGGTTATGGGTTGATTCATGTTTAATTGACTAATTGAAGATGAATGTGTTCTTTGGTTTGAATTAATTTGGATTTAATTTGGATTTAGGCCAAATTGACCCTTTAGGCCAATTTGGGCTAGGTTGGGTCAAGTTGACCAATTGGGCTCGATTGATCAAATTGTGTTTAATTATGGCTTTGGTCAAGTTCAATAATTAATTTGGAATGAACTTGAGTCATTGGTTGTAATCAATTTGGGTTAGATCATGATTTGACCTGATTTGGTCCTTTAGGCCAATTTGGGTCAATTTGGATCAAATGGCCAATTGGGCTTGGTTTGGCCCAATTGATTGCAATTGATCATTCTAGGGTGATCAACAATCATGGTGAAAGATTTTGGTGAGATTAGTTCAATCCAATTTGGGTTGGATTAGAAGTTGGCTCAAATGTGTCCATTAGATCACTTTAGGTCAAGTGGACCTAAGTGGGTCAATTGGTTTGGTTTTGATTTGATTCGAGTTTAGTTGAACTTATATGAGCCTAGATTGGAATATAAATTCAGACAATCAATTTAGAGTCTAATGGATTTTGGCTCATTTGAAATTTTCAAGTCAAAAGGCTGGGTTTATGTTTGGGTTGGTTTCCATTTGATTTGATGATTGTAGGTTTCATTTATAATCAGGTAGATAATTGAATGAATGATTGATTCAAGAGAAAATTCATTGGTTTTGACTTCATCTAGATAGAGTTTGGCTAAGTCCAAAGAATTATCTTAAAGGGTTTAGATTGAGTTTGGATTTGATTTTTGATATAGTTTTGGTCATTTGAATTTGGATTTCATTTATATTTGTGAATATAAATGAAGGAATAATTGATTTATAAAGAGATCAATTGAGTTTGATTTGATTAACGGGAGTTTTGGCTAAGCTTATGAATGTGGTTCATATGGCTTAGGAAGTAGTTTTAGGATTTGAATTTGATTTTGGGTTTCAATCATTTGGAGCCAAATTTTGAAATTAGATTTGGAGTTTGAATTTGAATTTGAGATTTGGTTTGAGAATTGAGTCTGGGTTTGATTTGAGAAAGTGTATCTAGATTGGGTTTAGGCTATGGGATAGGTAATTTTCTTAAACCCTAAGGCATAGCTTAATCTTATGATTAACACTTCTAAGTCTCTAGGCTTAGGTTAGGTGTTCACCTAATCACTAGAAGTGTCTTATGACTAAGGAGTTCTTAGTATCCAGAAGAGTCCTAAGTCTAAGAAGAGGAGGTTAAGAGCTCACTCCAAAAGTGAGGTCAATAATACTTAGTAAAAATATCCATAACTAAAGCAAAAAAGATATGGGCTTAAAGTGAATCCTAGTTATCCTAGAAATAAAATTAAATTTATTAGGGATGTTGCTTTTTTTAAAAAGGCATTGGTTGAGAGTAGACTATTTATATCTCTTAAAGAAAGATTGATTTAGATTAAATTCATCTTCTCAACTATTCTTTCTTATCTCTCTCAAGTGATAATTGTACCAAAAATGTCATTAATAAATTAAATATTTTACTTAATTAATTTTTGTTGAATGCAAAAGATAATAGCAACATAATTATTTAAATAAACTAGATTAATGTGTGTTATCCTACTTTTAAGGCAAGTTTGGTTCTAAACCATTTTATGATCGTATCAAATGCTTGTCCTTAACCTTTGATAAAATTTATACTTAATAAATCCATTTTATGCAAATTTCATTTTTTTAAGTATTGGTATTCAAAGCATTTGATTTTATATTTAAAAAGATTATTAATTATCTTGTATCGAGTGCAACATCCCTAATAATTTTGATTTTATTTATAGGAAAATTAAGATCAACTTTAAGCCCATATCTTTTTTCTTTAGTTATAAATGTCCTTACTAGGCATTTAAAGGAAGATGTACCTTGGTGTAAGCTTTGTTCTAGTGACATTCTATTTGTTGATATGACGAGAGAGGGAGTCCAAGAGAAACTTGAATTATGGAGAGCAATCTTAGAGTATAAAACTTTTTGTTTATGTAGATCTAAAATTGAATATGGAGTGCAACTTTAGTTGTAGAAGTTATAGTGTAGGGGTTGTGAAATTGGGTAATCAAGTTATTAAAAAGAGTGAATGTTTAGATATCATGGGTCAATGTTCAAAATGATGGTGAAATAGATGGGGATGTTCTTAGTAGAATTTAAGCTAGATGGTTGAAGTGGAGGAATGCATATAGCTTGTTATATAATAGAAAAGTACTACTTATACTTAAGAGAAAATCTTATTAAATAATGGTAAGACCTACAAAGATTTATGGTGCAAAATGTTGGGTAATAAAAAAGAAGCATATAATTAAGTTATGCATTTCAGAGATGAGGATTCTCAGGTGGATGAGTGGCTTTACTCTTAGAGATAAAATGTGAAATGAACATATTCGTGAAAAGGTTAGAGTAGCTCTAGTGGTAGATAAGATTAGAGAGAGTCACCTTAAATGGTCGGGTCACATAAACAGTATGTCGTTCGATGTCCCAGTTAGGAGATTAAATGTATTAGATTCACCTTATATTAAGAAAGGTAGAGGTAGACCTAGAAAGGCTTGGTTAGGATGTATAAAAGATAATCTTAATTTATTACAATTAAATGAGAATTTGACACTGAATAGGACATAATGGAGAAGAAGGATTCAGGTAGCCAATCCTTGTTATTGTATTTGTTATTGTTGTTATTTCTAGAATAATTAGGTTGGGCAATAAAAGTAGACTTCTTAAACCTAATGAGCTATTAAAATAAACTTATATTGCTTCAAGAGGTGGATAATACACTTAAGAGAACACTCAGTGCCATTAGTAAAGATAATAATATCATCAACAAATAAAATATAAAAAATTTAATAGTTTACATTCAAAATTAAATGTAATTAACATATTCTACCATAATAGATTATTAAGACCACATAAAAAAAAATTCCAACCTACTAATTAAATGAAAGGGGATATATAAAAATATAAGGAAGTCCATTAACCCTCACATTCATTTTTTTAGGTCAAACACTTCTTGCTCATTTTACTCCAATGATAGAATCCCCAAAACATAGCATTATTCTTATGAGTGAGGGAATTCATCACGCATAAAAAACCAACCAACATTAGATAAGTGTAATTATTAATGTTCATTCTACTATTGACACGAGTGTGGTCATATTTAATATTCATTTCCCCATGAAATGCCATATAATCCAATGCTTTGCTTTACAATGGTAAAAATTATTCAATTTAATTATATTTTTATTGGGATAAATTTTATTCAATAAGTTACCAATGGATGGTAAATTGTCTTCAAGATTGCCCTCTTCTTCAAAGTTCTTGATGTTGTCAAAGAAAATGCAAGACATCATTATTCTATTATTTCAAGGTCATCTTATTTATGTTTGGTATGAGCCACAAAGTGATGAGAACAAACCCTTCTATTAGGGCATTTTAATTCTCTTTAACAAAAGATAGAAAGTCCTTATGATGGATCCACATGTCGTGGAATCTAAAATATTTGCTACCTCTATATGATTTTTTTAAAAGAGAAAAAAGTGATTCTTATCTTAGATATTTCTTGTTAAGTGTTAAATAATATATAAGTCAAAAGTGTTAATCCATATGTGAGAGAGAAAAATTGTATCAATTCTAATGTAGTTGAAAATATTGAAATAGATAAAAGGAGCTTAGAAATTTACCAATAATATATATATATATATATATATATATATATATATATATATATATATATATATATATATATATATAAATATATATATATATATATATATATATATATATATATATATATATATATACAATATATATATATATATATATATATATATATATATATATATATATATATATATAATATATATCAATCATATTATAATAAAGAGTTTGATAGGATCCTCTTTGCCCAAATAATATTTTAAGTTAGCTTAAACAATACTTATAAATATTAATACTATTATTCTTTGTATATGTTCTAGGTTAGTAAAAAAAATTAAAGGTTGTGAATTTTGATAAGATTTTTGGTCCTTTTAATTGAAGCTTAATACTTTTATATTACAAATTAGAGATTATGTTATCAAGACTAAAACTCATAATTCTATCAATTTGATATGTTCTTTATCACTATTATGATGAACTAAGATAAAATTATTTCCATAAAATATGAGGTAGTCATAAAAGAATCAAAATGGTAGTCATTATGGAATCCATAAATTGAATAAAATTCAAAATATTGAAACTTAGAGGATAGTTGCATGCCATATGATCATAGTTATTAGACATTAGATACTTGTACTACTCACTTCACTGTTCATAGTTTATTAATAATCAATTGAAGAGTGAAAAGAATTCAATCCTTATAATATAGTTATACAATAGGAGAAAAGGCAAATGAACCTCTTTCTAAAGTTAAGGAAGATAA
This sequence comes from Cymbidium sinense, assembly GCA_021442155.1. Taxonomy (NCBI): domain Eukaryota; kingdom Viridiplantae; phylum Streptophyta; class Magnoliopsida; order Asparagales; family Orchidaceae; genus Cymbidium; species Cymbidium sinense. The sequence continues at coordinate 16,754,230 of CM038224.1, forward strand.
CATCCTTAATTAATTTCTCCACCTAATTTAAATTAGTAATGCAATTGGTATCTATAAGTTTAGCAAGAACAATTGTCTTATTATTCTTCATTAAAGTTTCATTAGAAGCCACCTTATCAAGAATTTTATGAGCCCACTTTATGATAGAATGAATAGTAGCATGTTGATTTGTATTTAGGTTAGTCTTTGATTTCAAATCCATATATAATTTGAAAAATTCTTCTTTAGTGTTCCCAAAGGTATGATTTTGAGTACAATTGTGAAGGATAAGTTAAAGATGATTTTTTGATAAAAACATGTTTAAATCACCCAATCCAATATTCAATTCAAAATTCTTAAACTTGTTTATAAAAATTATAATTTAAGCACAAGATAATCTAGAGATAATAGTTATAGCCACATCCACTTGCAAAAATTAATGAACTATCTAAAGCAATTAGTGTCATCAATTAAACTGAACAAGTGGTTAATGATTGAAGTTGATGAAGAAGGACATTTCATAATTTTTCAAATGACAACCTTTAATAACATAAGAGCTATGAACAAAAAGCTCTTTGGGCATTTACATACATACCACATAATTCATATATATTTATATATCTGACATGTAAAGTTTGATATTTACATGCATAACACTAAAATCATTAAGATCATAAAAAAATAGTACTACAATTACCTCTTTAAAAGTGAGAACACTTTTATACATTAGTAAATTTAGAAATGTAAATATAAAGCATTGGGTGTTAGATGTGTAAATGTAAAGAATTGTAATATGTATGTAAACCTTTCAAAATTATAGTACCATTTCTATCATTTTATAGCAAAATATATAATAATGATAATACTATGTTTATAAAAATTGAAGCAAGCAAGCAAGCACGGCAATGGCCAAAAACCTTAATCTAGCCAAAAAAAAATCAAGAAAAGTCACATCCATGAGAAGCTTGTTAAAACAACTATCATAAACCAACATATGGTTAAATACAAACTTCACAAATTTGTTTTTTCAAAATGTCAAAGATGCTATTATGTATATACATCTTAGACTCTTCTAATCTCAATCACTTTTCATATTCATAGTTGTTCTCATTCATTAGTAATGACCATGAATATACTATCTGAGGCATGAATTGGTAAGGTATGGTGCCCTAGTCTAATCATCCATAGTCTTTGCGCTTTTACGATAACATAGAAGGAATAGTGTCTCCAGTCTAAACACAAGAGAAAACTTCAGCACACAATCCTTCTCACTAGCATACGATCTCAGTTAACTTGTCAGCAATTGTGTATTCTTCAGATTCTTGGTGGCTTCTTATATATATATATATATATATATATATATATATATATATATATATATATATATATATATATATATATATAAGTACTTGAGATCAAAATATGCATATCAATCCACTAATCAGCATATTTATTTAGTTATTAATAGTGTTATATATTTATGTCAGCTACTTTTAAGATAAACTTTTGAAGCATTCCATCATCATCAACTCTATTATCTAATTATATATGTATCTCAAAACACTATTGTAATCAATATTATATATACATTATAGAATATATTTACATGTCTACTTTAGTTTGTTTTATTCAATTATATATGATCCAAGATTAAATAATTTATTGCCTCAAAGCTAAATTATTATTTATTTAAGGAAGAAATCTCCAATATTTTTACTATGTCGGTTCAAGATTAGTTCAAATATAAGATGTGTGTAAAATCAATTGTAAATATAAAGTGTGCATCATAAGGTTAACTACAGATATTAAATTTACGAGAAACCAAAGAAAATCATTGTAATTGCATCCTTTTAAATTGATGAATGAAACCTCTAAATTAGAAATGAAATATTATCGCTTGACCTATAGTTCTTTTAGCTTTAATTTAAATTTACAAATTTCATAATGATTTAAATTAGACCATTCAATTTTACCCAATTGAAGGGTTGAATTATTTTCATATTTATGTCTATTGCTTCATTGCATTGTGGAATAATTATATTGCTTGCCAAAATGATGTAAAATTTTAAGGTATGACATGAAGGTCACTTAATAATGTTAGGGTATGCCAAAATGATGTATATATTTTAGATGTTGCACCATTTGAAATTATAGAAATGAAAAGTTTTTTATACATGAATAATGTATTTCTTTGAAAAATGGTTCATTCGAATGAAATTATGGGTTATTGTAGTTGATAATACTAGAGGGATAGTTCAAGAGAAATTGAATTATGGAGGTTCATCTTAAAGTCTAAAGCCTTTCATTTGAGTATATCTAAAATCAAATACATTGAGTGCAATTTTAGTAGCAGTAGATCTAGTGGTGAGGTTATGACAATGGGTGATCAAGTCATTAAAAAGAGCAAATATTTTAGATATCTTAAATTTACTGTTTAAAGTGATAGTGAAATAGATGAAGATGTTATTAGTAGAATTTAAGTTGGATGGTTGAAGTGGAGAAATGCATTAGACCTGTTGTGTGATAGAAAAGTACCTCTCAGAATGAAGGAAAAAAAAAAGATCATTGTGAGACCAACAATGCTCTATGATGCATACTGTTGGTCTGTAAAAGAGAAGCATAAAATTAAGTTAAGTGTTGCATAGATGAGGATGCTCAGGTTGATGAGCAGTTTTACACTTTGAGACAAAATGTAAAACGAATATATCCATGAGAAGGTTGGAGCATATAAGATTAGAGAGAGTCACCTTAGATGGTTTGGTCACATAAAACACTGGCCATCTGATGACACAATCAGGAGACTAGAAGTATTAGATTCATTCTACATTAAGAAAGATAGAGATATACCTTAAAAAACCTGGTTAAAAAGTATAAAAAAATGTCCTTAATTTATTACAATTAAATGAGAATATTACATTTAATTAAAAAAATCATGTAACTAACTCCGTAGTGGGACAAATCGTTAATCAAAGAGTTACTTGATGACATTAACCTGTATGGAAGATGTTGAATTCAAATTTGAGAATTTTCACCCATCCAGGGTTGTTTGTCAATGTTACTTGATGACATTAACCTATATGGAGAGATGGTTGAATCAAATCTGAGATTTTGGCCCATCCGAGGTTGTTTGTCAAAGTGTTACTTGATGACGTTAACCTGTATGGAAGAGGTCGAATCGAATTTGCTAAGGATTTGTGACCCATCCAAGGTTGTTTGTCAAAGTATTACTTAATGACAGTAACCTGTATGGAAGAGGTTGAATCCAATCTACTGAGAATTTTTGACCCACCTGAGCTTGTTTGTCAAAGTGTTACTTGATGACGTTAACCAGTATGGAAGAGGCTGAATGGAATCCGCCAAGGATTTTTGACCCATCCGAGGTTGTTTGTCAAAGTCTTCACTCAATGACGTTAACCTCTGTGGAGTATTCGAGTTACCTATCGAGGTTGTTTGTGAGTCTTCTCGATACGTTAACTGTGGGTAGGTTTGAAGTTTTGACCTATCTCAGATTGTTTATCAAAGTCTTACAATGATATTAACATGTGGGTAGGTGCGTGACCTATCCGATGTTTGTCAAATTCTTGCCATCGATCTGTATGTGTGGAGTAAGTGCAAAGTTTTGACCTATCCGAGGTTATTTGTCAGAGTCTTTGCTCGATGATGTTTGCCTGTGTGAAGTAGGTCTAAATTTTTGACCTATCTGAGGTTATTTGTTAGAGTCTTTGCTCGATGACGTTAACCTGTGGGGAGTAGGTGTAAAGTTTTGACCAATCCAAGATTGTTTGTTAGAGTCTTCACTCGATGACATTAACCTGTGTGGAGTAACTGCAAAGTTTTGACCTATCCGAGGTTGTTTGTCAGAGTCTTTGCTCGATGACGTTAACCTGTGTGGAGTAGATTTGAAGTTTTGAACTATCCGAGGTTGTTTGTCAGAGTCTTCGCTCGATGATGTTAACCTGTGAGGAATAGGTGCAAAGTTTTGACCTATCTGAGGTTGTTTGCCAGAGTCTTCACTCGATGACGTTAACCTATGTGGAGTAGGTGCGAAGGTTTGACCTATCCGAGATTGTTTGTCAGAGTCTTTGCTCGATGACATTAACCTGTGTGGAGTAGGTCTTAAGTTTTGATCTACCCGAGGTAGTTTGTCAGAGTCTTCGCTCGATGACGTTAACCTATGTGGAAGGGGTCAAATCAAAACATTTATTTGAGCTTGTAACCAAAGTTGCTCCTTGACCTTTGCCTTTTTCATTAGTATTCTTGACTTGCTTCTCGATCAATCGATATCAAAATATTAATTTTGATAATATTTTAAGATTAAGAGTTGTCACCCAGTCTCCAACAAAAGCTGAAGGATCGAAGTTTGATGAATCTTGATTCTTCTTATATGTTCCTCGAGAGTAAGATTTTCTTCACCATATAGGTAGTGCTATTCTAAACATAAAATTAGATTGTCAACCATTGTGAAGATATAAAGGGAATGTTCCCACAGACGGTGTCAAACTGTTGCGTGCGAGAAAACCAGTGGCGGTAAAATAAAAGTTTGTGCCTTAGTATTGTTGTGAAATCCAACACACACACAGATATTTGAAGAGTGAACAAGAAACTACAAGATTTTAACGTGAAAAAATCCCAAAAAGAGGGAGAAAAAACCATAGGGCCTTGCCCAGCAAAAATTTTCTACTATATATCTATTTCGGAGTACAAAATTTTCCCAATACGGGATAATAGAATTGTATTTGACAATGAATCCATAATCTGCAAATCGGCGAATTTAAGCATATGGTTTGGTAGTTAGTGATGGTGAAAAATGCAGTCCATGGCCGATAGCAATGTCGGTGGTGGTGATGACCGCGAAGATGGTTAAACAATAATGCGATAGTCAGCGGCGTGATGGTAAGCGATGATCGATCGATGATGTCGATGGTGTGGTAGTTGATGGCGGTGGCAGCATGGTGTGGTGATACCGGCAGTGGTTAATCGATGATGATCAGCGGAGGGACCGGCGATATGGTTAGCGGTGATGACCGGATGGTGGACGCAGCGGGCGTAGTGGTGGCCGCTGGTCGGCGATAGTTGGCGGCGATGGTCGGCGGCCGTCAGTGGTAACGATGCTTAGAGGATCTTCAAGCCTTAGAGCTCTCTCTTCTCTTTTGCTTCGGCCTCCCCTCATGTGAAAAATGAGGAGTTATTTATAGATTAAAGGAGTGACGTTTCTGTAAATACATGCAAAATCCAAACCACTCCATCGGACGGCTCGAAATGATTCCTTCGATCATCTCATGTATTTTAAGTATTTGAATGCTCAAATGAAGTAAAAATTAGAAGATCTTAGGCTTGTTTGATCCGACTCGTCAAGATGCTCGATTTGACTATAAACATTCCATATTTAGGAGCCGACTGATATTGCAAATTTTTCAATTATATTTTAAGCATTTGATCTGGGTTAGTCTTAACTCAGAATTAGATTGCTTTCGATATCAAGATTCGTGCTTCGATTAGTGAAATTTTCAGTGTCATATCAATCATGATTATTAATATGTGAAAAAAAAATTTATAATTTGATGATAATTTTTTTGAAGTTAACAGCATAATTGGAACTACTTAACGAACGATAATTACAAGTCAATATTCTATGATTTAGTTAAAGAAAAAAATTCCAATAGATACATTCGACAAAAAGATATCGATACGAAGGAAGCGACGGCGACATGGAGTAAAGAGAAAGGGAATCGAATAACCCACCATCTCTTAGCTCAGTTGGTAGCGATAGCGGGAACCCGGAGATTCTCAAAGACGGAGGGCCTATCGTATGGTGGGGAAAGTAAGTGGGACATGTGTGGGTGATAGTGGGATTAGTCAAAATTCACCCATAGATAAGTGGTGGTGTTGGTGGATACCCATTCCAAAAAAAATCGAATATGGTAGGTAATATGTGAGCATACTCTATTTGAATTTCTAAGCTTAATTAACACAATATTAATAAAAACATGTATTTTTTGATAAATATGATTACTATATCACAAAAAATATATAAAGTTTATTTAATATTTAGAAAATTTACTTACATAACACACAATTTGTATGTGTTTATATATCTAACATCTAAAATTTAATATATAGAAAAATAATACTTTTTTTATGCATAAAAGATGTATTCCACTTTAAAAAGTGATGATGGTATTATTTTTGATATAATACTAAAAATTTAAGTATTATTAAAATAACTATGAAAATTTAGTTGTTAGATATATAAATAAGAATTACGTGCTGCTATATATGTATATTAGATTAGTCAAATCACCTAAGAATGAAAATATTACAAGGTTAATTACCAGTGGAGGTACTCTTTCAACGTTGGATTGCTAAGGTTTGGCGCATCTAGATCAACCATTTCCTGTAAGTCATAATTAACTTTATTTTCTTTTTCTAAAAAATCACTCAATAAATATATTCTTCTGTTATCAAAGAGTATATATATATATATATATATATATATATATATATATATATATATATATATATATATATATATATATGTAGAAAACAAGGTAGATCGTCTCCTCCAACTTCAACTCTAGGATTAGCAACAGTGGAAGGCCTCAAATCACATCCATTAGAAAATGGCCTGTTGTTGAATAAAACTCTGAACCTTCGGACTGATCAGAGGCAACACTCCTCCTAATGCATTATTAATACAGGAAGAATTGCCTGACATTTTTTTTTTCATAAGTTGGAGAAATGAGGCAGAGGTGAGGAAGGAGAGAAACTTACCAGCGCTTAAATACACGTTCCATGAAAGCTTCTTTACATTAAGGACAAATTATATGTGCAAGGCACCTTAGGCTAATGGTTGAGAGCTTTGACTTTCAACCAAGTGGTCTTGGGTTCAAATCCTTGCACATGAGTTATGTGTGCGAGTTTGCAATAAAATTCACTCAAATATCTTTAAAAAAATGACAATTTACTTTTCTATTCGATTCTTTAAAGATAAAAAAAGGTGTTGGAGGTTTGCTGAGCCAGATCCTCCATTAATCTTCACCTGGGCTGTACTGGTTATGCTCACTCAACTTGTGTGGATTCAACTCCTCTAGGTTCGTGCGTGAGAGAGAAAATGAATATAGAACTAAAATAAATACCTATAAGAACATAACAGAGGGATATGAGACACTGATTTATATGGTTTGTTCAACTTAGCATATGTGCATGATTGTAGGGAGAGGTAAATAATCTACTAATCTTGCTAGGGCCATAAATTTCTCTTTTTGTTCACATATATATATAATTTTTTGGCAAAGTAGGAAATTATAGAGCATTTAATTAAAGGGGTAAGATTCTAATTTCATGGAGCTCTTATGACTTTTACATGCTTCTCTTTTGTGAACCATTTTACATAAATGTTTGCCTTCAAAAAGATTAACTTTTTAATATAAAAATGGTGATTTATTGATCATTTTCATTTTCTTTACTAATACCAGATCTAAGTAATGAACATTCTCTAAATTATTCTTATAAGTTTAATCATCAAAATTTTAATTTGTTGTTGTTTCAAGCTATTCTCATTAGTCAACCAATCTAACTTAGGGCAAGATGATCAAGTTATCTTTTGATTATCAGAGGAAAGATTTAAATTTCATCATTGATAGAAATGATCAATATTCTAGCATATTCATAATAAAGAGTAGAATACCTCATTTAAGATATAAAATATCCCAATTTAGTTCATTTTAAAATTATTAATTTTGAACTCTTAGATTATTTGAGAAATTTTGAGATATGATCATCATATTTAGCTATTCCATTTTTGTATTTATGAGAAGAATTATTTTGATTAACTTAAAGTTTCATATTAAACTCCATACATTACTTTGTCTACTATTTTGAAGTGGTGTCATCTTCACAACCAAGAAAAGGATAAATCAAACCAACTTGAGTAGCATCCTTCATCTTTTAGTTCCACCTCATCCATTATTTCAACCTAGTATTACCTTCACTTTGAGAGAAAGGACCATCATAAACATCATTCATGGTTTTCCTAATTATATAGCTCTACCTCATCCCTCTAACTAAGGTTGTGACACTTCATCTTTTAAAAAGAGGATTGACTTCACTATCCTCTATTGCCTTGCTAGCGACATAATCTAAGGCTTGACACTATTTCATTTCTACCAAGCTAATGTCCACTAGTAATATCAGTGAGGTAGCCAAGGATAAGACCATTTTGAATTTTTCTATTCAAAAGGGCTTTATAATTGATATAGAAAAGATTATTTCTAATTCTATTTGTAATATGCTTAAGTACTACTATAGGGTATGGTCATTCTCTCTATATATGGTTTTGTGCTGTGGTGAGTGCGTTAGGGGAGCCAAATAAATAAGATCTTAGTCAAAAGGCTCATCTAATTAAAAAGCTTATTGAGGGGTTTAGTTTGAGGTATGAAGTGGGGGAGAGTTCACGTGTCCCACCTACCCCAATCCTAAAATCTCAAATTTAAGAGAGAGGTGGATGAGTAGTCACCATGGACTTTAGAAAAAAGTTTGATTATCTCATGGATCAACAAAAGCATTTTTCTTATATGGCCTACATACAAGTCCATATGTTTGAAAATTATGGTATTAGGGATCCAAGTTAGGCTTTTTTTTCCCGTGGTGCCTCAATATCTCATTTATATAGTGACATAATGCCTTAGTAGTGCTAGTTTTCAGAATTTTCTTAATGTATTAGCATTATTTTCCCTTTTTGGATCCAAGATCAATGGAGGGTTTCATTTCACAGGAATCAAGTTTAATGATGGAGGATATAGCTTCAAAATGTGGGTGGCACCGCAGAGATGAGGGATCCGAAAACTTAATACCATCGGATGACAATGCCTCAATGCTAATAGAATTACATCTAAACCCAATTCTGGCTTTAATTTTCTCCTTCATGGACAAAGCATTCAAGATTTTGTTCTCGAGAACTTGGAGCTTTGGCGTTTAGATGAGAATATGTTTTGAACTGAATTCTTGAAGAATTTAATGGATTTTTATGAAAATTGAGGATCATGCCTTAGCAGTGCTAGAAGTTTACATATTTTTAGTGTGAACACACTCTTCTCTCTTTTTTTGATCCAAGATCGACAGAGGGAGGGTGTTCTTCTCTCGTTAGAACCAAGTTCAATGGTAGATATCTTCAACATTCAAGATTATGGAATTTTTAAGTCTTAGGGAGCATTCGTTTTACTCTGGATACAAGATCGATGGAGATGTGCTCTTTTATTTCTCACCGGATCCAATATCGATAGCGAAATTTTGGTTAAACTTAATTATCAGAGTGAAAATTGCATAAAAGAAATATTTTTCTAGAAATCTTTTACATGGAGTAGACGGAAGATCATTCTTGTAGCAGTGAAAAGCGTGTCTGTAGAAAGCATAAATCACCGAGTAAGAATGCAATAAGAAGACTAGAGAGAGTAAAGAAGAAGAGAGAAAGAAACTTAGTCGAGGGTGAATTGAGGTTCTAATTCCTTAAAGGCAACAATGCACTTTATTGTTTCAATGTCACGACGCCCTAAGCTGGGATGTGCAATTTTTGTCATTTTTCATTCATTTCATTATTCCATTATAGATGCAAACAATAAGAACTCAATTAGAAATTTTGATCTATTCCAATTCAAATGGGTTCATTTACATACATAAGACCAATCACATCAATTTCAACCAAATTGATCAAATCCATTAAAATATATTGTTATTAAAAATGTCTATAGAAGGAGCATACTCTTAATAGATGAAACGAATTTTTGGTTTAATCTATTATGCTCAATTAACCTAATTTAACCTAATTAAATCTAAAGAGTTAATTTCGCTAAATTGATCTTAAAACCAAATTATTTTAATCAATTGGACATTGAGCTTTTTTAGGATGTTCTTGGCATATTATAAACTTAATTAACTATCTTTGATTTTAGGTTTAACCACAAATGGTTTTACTATACCGATTAAAAACATACTTTCCAATTATGATTAATCAATGCAAATAAATCAAATCCTTAAACATGAAACTTGTTTAGCATGTTAATAATTCAACTCAACTCAATGCAACCTGATCGACTCATTAGACTAATCATAATTAGTCAAATGAGTTAATATGACCCATTTAGACTATTTTTTTCCAATTTAAATTAAACCCCATTAAATAGCATAATTAATGGAATTAAATTATTTCATTATTTAGTTAAAATTTTGAGTTAACTCCAATAGTGAGCCCAACCATGTTAGGATTTTTATCATGGATTGGCCAAGCTTAAACAATAATTAACTAGGATAATCATGCTCTCACTTGTCTGTTAGTATTCTCCCTACCTCAAGTATTATGCTACTCCCTTCCATGCAATACTCTATTCATCTACATGACTTGATGAGAACATATGATCATTAATAATCATAGAAACCATGACTTAGGAGCTTGAATATGAATAATTATCAAAGCCATCATATGAGGCCAACCAACTTAAATGACAGTTTCTTCAAGAATAAGCTAAGGTAGGTTTGATCTATCTAGAACAACCAATTAATCTAGGAGAGGATATTGCTTCGTTCACCTTAAGTTAAGGGATCCATATCTTCAACTAAAAGTTGCTACGTATGTGAGATTCATAAACACTAGATAACCTCTTATTGATTTGGCTATCCCAGGGTTTTGGCCCATAGTGAGCTAAGAAAAACCTTATGACTATAGTCTTCAATGCTCTAAAATTTTTATGTCGAGTCTTTTTAATTGTGTTGGTCTATAGAGGGAGAAAACTCTTTGGTATTAATAGCTTAAATGCATATATGGGTTGGGGACATTGAATAGATGTTGTAAATTTTATAAAGAATGATTTAGACCAAGTTAGGCAACAAGTTGGTATATTTGCTAGTTGATTTAATTGATTTTTATGATATTTTTTTAGAATTTTTGTTATGATGACACCATAGCAATAAATCATTTGAGATTTTTTACCAAAGATTCATTTGACAATGCAGAATTTATAAAAAAAAAAGTTATTTCATGCAAATATTATGTATTTTTATTTTTAAAAATTAAATCATTATGTATTTTAATAACTAGATTTAACAAATAAATCTAGGAAATTTTCCAACTCATTTCATGGCTCAACAAGACGACAGTAAGCCTCTAATAAAAAATTATTTAGTATGGGATATCATACATTGTATGATGTGACTTTTAAAAGGCATAAATGTATTGTTCGAATCATGTAATTAAGATTTTTATTTAAAATTTTTGGGAAAATTAAGAGATCTTTCTTGCATACTCGATACTCTCTTAAGTTATCTTAAAATTTTAACTGAGTATTTATGATATTTATTAATTTTAAAATATCAATTTTTATTATTTTTGAATTTTTAAACCTATGTAAATAATTTCAAAATTTTTATAAAATTTGAGCTTTTTTGTACAATTGACACTATCCTAAATTTTTTAAGGCATGAACCAACCAATCATCATGCATTCCATATATTTCAAGCATGTTATCACCTTATATAAAATTACGATACTGCCATTTAGTGGATCTTAGCCTATGCATGCATTCCATGAGTGTAGCTTATTATTTTCAGCATGCCCTAATTTATTATAATTTATTTAAATAATTTTATTTTATCATAATTAAAATACCAAATATTTTAATTATTCACTTATGAAAAATATATTAAATAGTCATGTGAAAGTTCGAATTACTTAGATATGTTATTTTATCTTGTTGAATCCAACTATATGATTTCTTAAAATCATCAAATACAAAATCATAGTTTTAATTTTTCAAAAGCCTATTTCTCTAGTTTTAGAAAATAGGGCAACTAAAGAAAAATTAAAATTCATGTTTTTATATAACCAATACATGATTTTAAGTTTAAATATCATTTTAAGTATATGTGATTATTCTTATAATTATTTAGATTTTTCTCAAAAAAATTAGCATTTTTAATTTTATAATTTTAGTAATAATATAAGAAAATAAAAAATATTTTGAAGTTTTTAAAATTATTTGGACATTACTTCATATGAAGGATCTTGTGTTTAAACTTTCATAAGCATTGGGTATGTACATCTCATGTTATAAAAATTTTATTATTAAAATATTTTTAATGACAAAAATCTCCAATCTAATAAAATTAATTAATAAATTCTTAAGTTAGGCTTTTCAAAGCTAAATATCAAACATTAGATATTCTCAAATATTATAGAAATTTTTAGAATTACATCATATTATTTAAAAAATTTCACTCATTGAGTGATAATTATGAAAAATATTAAATATATTTTCAAATAACCATAAATATTGGGACTGCACTTTAACTTGAATAACTTAAAAAAGTTAGCAAATTCAATTTGATTTTAATTTGATTAATTTTTCAAACATGCTCTTTTGGGTTGAAGACATCTTGAACTAGTCATGCTTTTCTGGCTAGATCCATCTTCATGATATTTATGCTTTTGACTATACCACCTAATTTGGCCATACTCTATTGGCCGAATCAATCTATAGTAGGGCCATGCCCAATTTACTTTACTGTCTCATTATTGTCCTTTGTTTATGAACTCTTTTGAGTTCATGCATACCATATATGATTAAATTATATTCTGACTTAATCATGCACCTTTGATTGAGTCATTCTTCTATTTAACTATATACTTTATATAGTAGAATACTATGACTCTAAGTATGCATGTATACTCAAATCATTTCTTTCCACTTAAAGTAAAGTATGTCTACTTAGACATACCTTATACTCTATATACTTATAGCTCTGAATATAATTATACATAACACTCGTAAGATTACATCATTTGCAAAGAAGCATAAGATGCATACCCTTACAATCAATTAACTTGTAAGAACGACCCTAGTAGATTATTTTTATCACAAATAGACCTTTCCATGTAAGCTCAAACTTACTTCTCTCTTTTAGATGGGCCAAAATATGTCTTCTTAAAACTAAGAGTAAGTCTCCTTCTCAAAAAGTTCATGGATGGTCAAATTTGTCGTGCATTTGAGCTGTATGAAACTTTTATAATTTAAGGTTATGTTTAGCTTGCTTGTAAATGCTTAACCTCAAGGCCATCAAATTCTTTTAACTAAAATTTAGCATTCTATTATTAAGTAATTTCTTGTTAATGATAATCCATTTAAAAGAAGGCTATACCTCTAAGGGGAGAATAGACTCAGCTCCATAAACTAAGACAAACAGAGTAGAGTGTGCTAGGGTCTTACATATAGTCTAATAGACCCACAAAGCTTCAATAAACTTCTTGTATCATTGTTGATTATTTTCATCTAAATTTTTTTATAAAAGTTGAATGAGAATTTTGTTGAAGGCCTTAATCAATCCATTAGCTTAGGGGTTAAATGGTTGACAATCAATAATCAATATTTTATTTCTCTTACAAAATTATTAATTATATTGCTCTTGAATGTGAACCCAATTAAATATGGTGACGAGATTGCCAAATCAATATACAATATTATTTCGAAAGACTTGAAGTATATAGCAAGCTTTGGCTTCTCATAAGGATACTTCTTTTTCCAACTTAGAGAAGTAATCAATCATAGGTAACACAAATTATGATACTTATTTAAATATGATAATTTACTTTAATAGAGTTTTACGTGTCTTAAACAAGCTAATTTCATTTATGGTACTCACTTGATCTAGTAGTCCAATCTACTAAAGAAAAGCATATTATTTCTTAATGGGCCAAATCAACTAAGAATCCTTTTTTTGCTTTAGTAAATCACATTTATTAACCACCTCTCATGTTCTTGCATTGTATATATTTGGATTGTGTCTAAATAAAAGTTATTTTTCACTAAGTAATCTGATTTTCTCCAAATACTTATATTTGGTTAGGTGGTAGATGAACATAGTTTACTTGTATCAAACCTTCATATTGAGTTTCATGTATTTGCAATAATAATTAGTATGTCATAGCCAAATATCACATAACTATTATTAGCAATATAAATAATCATCCTAATTTTTCATTAAAATCAAAATATATTTGGACCCTATAAATTATTTTTAAAATATGATTACATATGTCATGTAATACATTCTTTATAAAATTTAAAAAAAATTTTATAAAAATATTTTATAAAGGTCCAATAAGTTAATGTGACATATGTTTAGTTTAATTAGAACTTCAAGGAAAGATCAATCTTAGTGGCCTTGTCCCAATCATATCAGTTGACTATGACTATTCTAACTATGGACAACTTAAGTATTGTGGTAGGCACACATTACATAATATGATAGCCACATTTATAAAAATTATTAGTCAAAGAATGATGGAGTTATATTTTCTATTAATACTGTGATGTGCTTCATTGTTTTACTTAACTACATGCTTTGTATTGGCTTGTTTTTATGTGCCCTAAGATTAAAAATATTATTTGAATAAGTGATAATGATATAAGCAGTTGAAAATATTATAAGCAAATTGGCATAATATTTTCAAAGACTAAATAAAAAATGTGAATGGTTCGAGAATAATACGTGTGTATATTTATATGTGTGTATATTCGTTTCTTCAAAACTCATTTCTTCATTTTTGTATTTATGAAATAAATCCACCCATTATTAGAGCTGAATATGGTCAAATATGATATATCATATAGTATTCATTTATGAATTAATATTTAATCATGATAGCACTATTCAAATGCAATCCATCATAACTCCATTTTAATATGGATGAATTATAATATCATTATGAAGAACCAGTTTTCTATTTGTGCATTTAGATTATGTGTATCTAATAATTTTTCCATCCATAAGATTTTTTGTTATATATAAATGGAAACAAAGTATAAAGCTATAGCAAACTTTTTCAGCCATATAAAAAATTTTGCAAATATTTATTTTATGACAACTAGATAATCATGTGGGCTTTATTCTTCTGCGAACTAGCAAAGTATGTAAACATAGAAACAAAATAACCATACAAATAATTCATATCATAAGTGTCTTTTTACAACATAGTTGTTCTTAATATGAAATATAAGAAAAGCATATATAAATTATTATTAACTTCTTTTTCAGTATTATCATCACTTACTTTATAAAAGTGAAATAGACATTTTAAAATGTAGAAAAGTAAATACATAAGAATAGTGTGGTATATATGTAAATATTCCCAAAATTTATTGTGGCAAAAAATTAAGAGTTTGCTCGAAAGTTTGTTTTATTAATATCTCTGAAGGCATCCAATGCTAAAAGTTATGAGTAAAAGTTTTATCAGTATCTTGAGGAACTATTCTATCCACAACTCATTAAAGTAGATGAGTTCTTGGATTCAAAGGAAAGAAAAGCAACAAGAAAAGAATACTTTAAATGGGGAAAAAAACGTATGAGATCCTTCAATCATGTGGATTCATAACTAGATAAATTTTAAAGGATAATAATTTTTTGTCTCCATCCATCTTCCACCATTCATTTAAATTTTTAAATTATTCAAAGTAATTTGTCTTCTAAAAAAAAGTTGTATTTTATTTACTTTTAATTTCAACCATTCAAAAAATTAAATGAATGATGGAATATGTATGATGATGAAAGGATTATTTTATTTATTATTATTTTTAAATGATAGTGGATGAAGGTTGTTGCTAAGTTTATGGATTTGAATATTATATAAATAAATGAATCTCATCTCTTTATGATTCCCTAGCCATCGCTTCATGTCTTTTACCTGCCAACATATGTCCTCTTCCTCTATGTCCATTTATCTTCATCATCATTCCATTCACTAAAAGATATATATATCTATTAAACTATTTTGCATAATTTTCATTAAGCACATTAATTAATCTAGTACATGCTCATTATCCATCATTTGATTAAAAAGTCTTTTGACCCTAGTAGAGATGTATCAATGATTTCAAAATTTTCTTTGCAAGAAAGTATATCATTTGCATGATTTATCAACTTTTATTTTAGTTATATCAGAAAAAAAATATATATGCCATATAACTATTTTAGCCATTAAATAAGAATAATTTTGCCTTGCTAACAAAAATTGGTATAACCATTTTCTTCATCACAAAAAGAATTTGGATGTTTCTTAATGGAGTATTTAAGAGAAAATTGTTGTCATAAACATAAATTTGTATATATTTTTGTGTTGGATAGGGTTGCAAATATATATATATATATATATATATATATATATATATATATATATATATATATATATATATATATATATATATATATATATATATATATATATATATATATATATATATATATATATTTGAATACTATTAATGAATTGTTTTAACTTGGTATTAGAACTTTAAATTATATAGATTATGAAAGATTTATATAATATGATTGGCTTCTTTTTCCTTTGTTATCAAATTCCTTTCCATCATCAAAGTACATAGGTCACACCTTTTACTAATTAAAAATTGAATTAAATGATCTTGCCATTAAACTTGCCAAATAGCTTGGGCTTAGATAACTAATCAAAGATTGTCAACAAAAGTTAGCCTAGAAAAAACTACCACAACTTCTATTTTTAACCAATGATCAAAATGTATAATTTTGAATATATTGATTTAATGAATCAAATGGATTTACAGTGACCAAAAAATGATAATTAAAATAAATAAAAATTTTGAAAAAGGCACATGTATGAAATTTTGATCCATTGGTAAACATGATGACATAATTCTATTTTCTATCATAATTTTATTTACTTAAGAACAAACTAAGGTCAAAATTATTTATGGATGAAAGACTTAGTGAGGTCATAAAAACTTGGAGACGTCTAGGCCAAAATGAATGAATTGTTAATGTTTCTTCTTCCTTATAATGAGTGCATGCACTTGACAGTGGAGATCCTTCTTGGAGATTTTATGCCCTTAAGTAAGGTGTTATGCTTTTATAAGCTCATTTACCTTCTCTTTAACAGAGTCATCACCATTGAGTCTTGATCTCTAAGGAAACATGCTATATTTCTCATAATAGCATATTTCTTGTGAATGAACCTATTCATTACAATAGGTAAACCTACGACTTCCTCCTCATTACTATTAAAGAGAAATATTTTCAATTCTTTTTATTCAATTATTATATTTAAATTAAAACCTTATAATTATCCTTAATAAGGCTTAATGTTCAGAAATGCTACTGTATTGTAAACTTAATTCTTTTATGTATAAAATCAAAAACTAAAGTTTATTCATACACACACACAGTGTGTGTGTGTGTGTGTGTGTGTGTGTGTGTGTGTTTATTGTTTATATGAATGCATGCTAGAATTGCATAGTTATGGCCAAATTAAATATCTCTGACAAATATTTTGAATTGCAGAGAGTGATTTATGATGTTGGTGTAATTTTTAGAAGGCGGATGGAATAGTAGATAAGACACTACCTAGAGATTTCATCCTCGTTTGGTGAGGACTTTAGATCTAGTTCCAGGTTTCTTATAGGTGCAAGCTCTTATAGTTAATTACCCCTCTCAACAAGTGAGAGAGAACTTTCAATTAAGCTAGTCGTTAGATCGCTTCATGTGTAGCATATAGTAGCATGATATGGAGTTTTAGAATTTAAGATTATGAAATTCATCATTTCAGCTTAAATCGGATGGTTGGGGGAATGATGACATGCCTGATCTAGATCCCATGGTTCCATCATCCCGAGCCATCGTGGTTCCTAGTCTACTTAGTTAGGCGGTGGTCGACAACTAAAGTAGCCTTGCTTACACATATTCGTCAAGAAATCTTTGTAGACTTGGGGTGGTGTTTGTCTAAGGAGACTGTCTTAAGTCTACCTTAGCTGACAAATGGCTGTTTACCTTTTCAAGTATACCCTGACTCACAACTCAAATGGCAAAGCCATTGGGGAGCATACGAGCTACAGTCGTGATTGTAATATAATGGAGCCTGATTGGACAAACCACCCGATCAGAGGACTCTAGTCAATCGCTTCATCACTAATTTCACGAAAGGACAATAAGTCATGTCACTAGGCGTGAGATTGATTGAGACTGAGCATAGCAGAACACTTGATTTGACATTGGCTCCTTTGTGAGCTAGAGTTTTTTTAGTTTGTCATCCCCGACAAACAGTTACGAAAGGTGGATAGATTGAGTTTTGCTTTAAGCTTTTAATGATAGAATTTCATTTAGATAATTTTTAGATTGACACTCAATTTTGAGTTTATTTGATTTGAAAAATTGATTAATTTGAATATATTTAAGAGCTTAGATCCTGTCAACTCTATTTAGCTGCTAGCAAAAGATTAGATCTACTATCACCTGACAGAATCAATTTCTCAGATATTTCATAGATTTCAAACTCTTATTATAGGTTTTTAGGTTTAGTTAATCCAGATCCAGTCCTAAGACTAAACCGGGAATCAACCTGCGCAACATTCTAAGACACTTGAATTTAAGCATTCAGCATAGTGTCGGGGCCCATGCGGGTGATTAGTAATTTAGATAATTTTATTTCTGAATTATGAGATTGATTTTGTATTTTTATTTAATTCTAATTTAGTCTGCGCAGCCATGTCAAACATTAAAATTGGCACCTGAAATCTCTATGTCCGAGCACATGCAGGTGTTTATAGCTTTGATAATTTCACCTAATTAGTGATTTTGTTGGTTTTGAAAATCATAATTAGAATGAAATTCCTTAATTTTTTATTAAAAGAAGCCCTATAATTTTTGTAGATTTTGATTTAGTATCACCTTCTGTCTGCTTGTATAAAGAGTTGCAGATCCGGTGGCGAAGCAAAAATTTTGATTTAGATTGTAGTTTAAAATATTACTTGCACTTAGTTTACTTATTGAGTTTTTGTAATTCTCTCAACTTGATTATATTCAATTTAAATCACTTTTAATAAGTTATATCAATTTCAGTGCTTATGGCTTTATCCTTAATCATCCTTATTCACTAGCATTGTAATCATCTCTATATTGATATAAGAGTTATTAAATCAAATTTAGATTCATCCTTAACTCCACATCAAAGCACATATTTATTTGAAAACTAGACTTTAAATTTATTGTATTTTTTTTATGAGTTTGGCATTTGTCTCCCCAAGTTTCAATTAAGGCTTGTTTAATTTTGAGAAATTTGAATAAAATAGAACTCACTTTTCTACTTCAATTTAAGCCATAGAGAATTGTAATTAGAGTTTGTGAGTTTCATATTAGCCTCCTCAAATTTTACCTGTATTTTAAATAGGTGTTCTATTCATTCTAAAATTTTCTTTGTTTTCTATCTCCTCTTTGATTTAACATTTATCTTCATATTTATCATATATCCTTTTGTTTGACTTAAATTTAAATGGTTTTCATATGAATTTATTTAAGTTCCAAATTTCAATCAAATGACCTCTGGCATCATCCAGAGCTGCGAGTATTTTGGCTTTCTCAGTACACCCTCAAGAGCATAGCAAGTGGTGTCTTATGACACCACAGTCAATTTTTTATCTCATCGTGCTCTCATGAGCACGACAAGGCCTTCAAAGTTGAAAGAAGCCATACAATGCAATATATGTTTATTCCTTTTTTTTAAGTCTAGAAATTAGATAAAATTGGCCTGATTTAGGGAGCAACATACGGATGTTGGCTTACTCGGTTGCCTCGTAGTAGTTAACGGTATCTTCGCGCTGTTTTTTCATCTCATCTCGCTCTCTTGAGCACGACGAGGCCTTCAAACATGCAAATAAACACAAGCATGTATATATATATATGTCAACATTCACAGATCTCGCATGTTCTAACTCATTTTTCTGCACACTGCAAAGATCGGCAAAGAGATAAGATTGGATATGCAATTGGGAATGTAATGGAAGGAGTGCGACGCCGAAAACCGAAAGAAGAACCCGCATCTTGACGGTGTTGCTTCCTTCGATTGTGGCAAAGTGAGGGATTGGAAAGGTGATGCAAGGAATGCTACGCCGAAAATTAAAAGAAGAACCCACCTCATGACGGTTTTGCTTCTCTGCTTGCGGCGAAGCGAAAATTGGAAATTCGGGTTTAAAAAAAAGAAGAAATTTTGGATTAACTTTGTGAGGGAGAGAGGGAAGATATTTTCGGTTTTGATTTTTGAGGGGGGAAGAAAGAAGAAGTCATTTGATTTTGCGTCTCTCCTTAGTGGTTGAGCAGAAGAAGAGTTGACATCCAACGAGTGGTTTCTGGGCTTCGCTGGTTGAGCATTTAAAGTCTCTTCTTGCTCTCTTAATAGCTCGATATCATGTTTCTATCCCAAGCCTAATCTGCATGTTTTGGCCTTTATTTTGATAATAACTTTGCTTCACATGTTGTAAAGCTTCAAACTTCTCATCAAGAGTAGCTTTTGGAAATCTTGAACAATCAATCTACCACTTCATCTTGATTGATATATATTGAGTGTGAATCCTCCTCTTGATTCCAAAATTCACTTAGATTTGATGTAGTAATAATCGATCTTTGGAGGAAAACAGAGTAAGTTCTCCTTCTTGAAAATGTTACCATTAGTTGAAGGTCAACTTCGTTGAAAGGAGTGATGGATGTTTACATGTATCACATGATTTTTTGAAGCAAAGTGGCCTTGAGATACTTGTTCTCCAAATTTTGAAGAATCTTCCTCCAACGACAGCGGAACCATTCTGAGCCACCATCTTTTAAATCATGCAAGGAGGCCTCGAGGGTCGGAGATTATGATTTCTTTTGACACCATTACTCAGATGAATTCCATTCTTTTGCGGTCATCATCAACACACTTCTTGAAGGTTTTGATCGGAATTAGCTCTTTGATTCTTGATAAGCTTCCATTGGATTGAATCATTAAAATGGCAAACAACTTGAACAACCTTTGTCAATAGCCATCCCAAATGCCTTTGTTAAGGCAACAACAAGTATTACGGAAGAGAGCAATCATCTAAGATAGTGGTTTTGCATTTTGCTATTCACCACCGCATGATAAGCGGTGAAGGATGCCATTCCTTGATAGGTCAAGATAAATCTTAACAATGCAGAGCTTCAGGGACAAGAGATTGCGGCTTGAGGGCTTAGGCTCATTGAGGAAGAGAATTGAGAGTGGAACCAGAGGCGGATGGAGACTTGAGGCGTGAGTGAGGAAGTTTGACATTTTCGGCAGAAGAAGCCCGAAAAAAGGCCGTCCAGATTGAAGGCAGGCGGCGAGAAAGGGTCTTCGAATTAACCTCACCTTTCTACATCGGTCCTATGGCTCTCACCACAAATGGATCTATCCTCCACCACGCGAGAAAATGGAAGCCAAGAGAATGCGACCGGATCCGCGATGGTAGGTAACATTGATTACGCCTCCCCATAAGCCTGAGGAATGGGTAGAGATGGACGGTCAGCGATATGAATCCATATCCCAAGCAACAGATAATATCAAAGGACTTTGTCCTATACAAGATATAAAGCAGGCAGAATTAAAATCCATGATTCTGACCCTTACCGAGGAATGATTGAAACTGAATTCTGAAACCATGCATAATACGATGAGGGAACATTCCATGATGCTGAGAACTTGGGTAATAATATACAAGGAGAATTGCTCAACATGACCAAGGGGAGCAACTCATCAAAACCTGAAATAGCGGCGGGAAAGAATAAAGAAAGAAGGCGTGATGGGGAAATCAGAAACTGGCCTCAGTGGGGGCAAGATCTATAGAGAGAAAATAACGAGAATTAGCAGGAGAAGCAGAGGAATTACAGAAGCAAAACGAGGAGATAAATAGAGGGAAACACGGTGGGGTAATCAAGAATTTCAGAAAGGAACTTAGTTTTCTTCAACCTCCTCCTTCATCTCTTCTTCCTGATCAGTTTCTTCTAGGTTTCCTCCTCCGCAGGAAACCACCTACCAGGAGAAATCTCGGTTTCTCGTGATCTTCATTGCATCTCCTGTTCTTCTGGGAGCTCCTCGGCGGAGCTGTGAAACAAAAATTCTAAAAGTATAAGTTAATTTCCCTTCAGGTTAATCCCGAGCGACCCAGCAAACACAGACCGGTTGAGATCGATCCGGATCAAGCAAATCAGGTACATTTGGAATCCTATTACATTAGAAACTCAGAACGCTTTGATCCAAAAAACAAATCCAAAGGCCGAGATCAATACAAGTCAATCCAGGCACAGATTCAAATCCCAAAGAACTCAATCAGGTGCCGACAGAATTAAAAGGCAAATCAGCGGGATCAAAAGCACCATGTTCCCAGATGCCAATCCCACTGGGCGGGTTCCAACACTGGGAGGTCAACTTAAGATTGAATCAAACTTCAAGTTTCCACCGGCAGGACAGTGGAGCGACATGACAGACTTAATCCGGAAAATAGCTCTGGTGCTCTGGGTTGATTCACACTTTAACCTTTCAGGAAAATGGCGGAAGAACCGAAACACTTCAAAACGCGAAAGAATGTGTTTACAAGATTAAACAAAAGCGAGGAAGAGCAAATGACCTGGATCTATAGCATTGGCATTGCTGAAATATCAAAAGATTGGCTATAGAAAGCAGTTGGAAAAACAACCTCAATCAGAATGTGTGGGTACATCCCATTGAGAATCCTATTCTCCAGCAGACCACATACACACACACCCATGTCAAGACCTCTTAAAATAGATACCCAGCCTTAATTTAATGGAGAAGACCCAGAGATGGCTCTTTAAAGCGGGCGACTTTTGTATTACAACTCCACAGGAGGATCAGAATTTTTAATATCCTCGATATATACATGGATGGACTGCTTTGGTGACAATGGATGAAGTAAATAAACAAGTGTATTCTTGGCCGCAGTTCAAAAGTGCAAAAGGAATTTGGCCCTTCCTCAGATTTAAGAAGGCTAGCTAAACTTCCAGCGACGGAACCCGCAACATTTTACAATGAATTTGAAAACCTAGCTAACCAAATTTGAGGACATGCACCGCGGGGTACTACAAAGGGCTTTGAATGGGCTTAAAGAGAAATTAAAGGGAAAGGGCCTACCTTCTTTACTTGCAGCAGGGCATTTCAAGCCAGTAATGGAAGCAGTTGTTATGTAGCAGTAAAATGCATAAAAATAAGAAATCAACTTATTAGCGACAAAATCAGTCTCCACTACCGCTGCTCCTCCCACAAATGCCACTCAACCGCGGTCAACATAAGGTAATATCCATTGAATTTAACTTCAAATGAAGAAGAGGAAAAAGAAGAGCATGCTTTCGTTGTAATGAGAAGTTTCATAAAGCATATCACGTAAGTCAAGTTAGCATTAATATAGCGAGTCAATGATGACCAGCATCAGCGGCCACATGATAATGACCCAGACAACCGGTGGATATAAGAAGAAAGCAGTGTGGCAAGCTTCATGTATCGACCATTCAATCGGGGCTAAAGCGGACATAGGAGTTGTATAAGTACATAAATAAAATAGTTCAACCATAACTTAGCTTAGAATTTATGTATATAATCAATTATGTAGAATAGGATGATCAGTAGTAATAAGTCGGTGGCACAAATCCTTTCTGACCACATACAAAGGAGGATTCTTTTTGAGATAGGTTAGACAGTTGGGACAATCTAAATCACGGGAAGCTCACAAACAACATGAAATAAATGGTAGATAATATAGAAAGAGCTTGATCAGGAGAACAGACAATATCAGACATTAGCTGCACTGATCGGTAAAATTACCAAATCGAGAAGATGCGGAGATAAATCAACTTGTTAAAAGTTTAGATCGAAAGAATCTTAACAGGATACAAGTAAAGAAATATCAAGACCAAGCAGGAAGGATTTCTAGCAGAAGCTTACGGGATATCAAGTAAATCAGCATCTCCAGTTTTTGACACTTGAGGATAAGGTCGGTGTGAGGAGGGGTAATGATATGAATCCACTTATCCCCAAACAACAAGATAATATCAAAGGAGCATTTCTCTAGATATATAAAAAGAGACAGAATTAAAATCCAATTCTGACCCTTACAGGAGGAATGATTGAGAAACTCATTATCTCTGAAAACGATAATACTTGGAGAAATTACATCCCTAACGGTACAAAACTTCCGGTAATAATATACAACGAGAGAAATTGCTCAACATAGACAAGGGAGGAACTCATCCAAAATAACGACGAGAAAGTGAAAACGAGAAGGCCGATAGCGAGGAAATCAAGAAACAGCATTTGAGGCAAGATCCTATAACTGAGAAAATAGTGGATTACGGAGATATAGGAGAACATTCTAGAAGAAGCCCGAGGGGGAGACAGACCAACGATTGGGTGTAATCAAATTTGAGAAAGGAACTTAGCTTTCTTGTCTCTTCTTCTTGATGGGTTTCTTCTGGGTTTTCCTCTCACCGCATCTGGGTTCTCTCAGATCTTATTTGCATCTCCGTTCTTCCTGGGAACTCTCGGCTGACCGAACTCAATTCAAAATAAAAGTATAGGTTAGTTTCCCTCCACTGGGATCCATGACCAAGCGACGTGCAAACACAATTCTGGTTGAGGATCAGGATCCAGGTCAATGAATCCATTCCCATTAAAGCCTCAAGAACAGCTGATCAAAACAAATCAAGGGGTATGAGTCAGAATCCGGCAGACAGATTCAATCCCAAAGAACTCAATCCAGTGCTTAACATCCAGCGGTGAATTAAAGAAGCAAATCAATCGGATCGAAAGCACCACTTAATTCCCAGTGCCAATCCACTCGCGGGTTCGCCTGAGGTCAACTCAGGGGTGGAATCAAACTCAAGTTTCACCCAACAGACCCAATTGGAACAACAAACAGACTTAATCCAGAAAATAGCTCTTAACAGTCACTCAGAAGGAGAAGAACAGCTTACCAAACAGAGGTCCCCAATAGTCATATCCATTGTTGATGATCAGAATGGAGGTGGGAGGAATGAGCAAGGTGATCCATTTAAATGTGTAGAGCTCACGAACTCCCTCATCGTTGGAGGCCAGTATTGGTGTGATGCACCATTTTGGATACACTTGCGGTTTTCAACTTGTGGCGAAGAGGTGGGAGGAGGTAGTATCATTTGGACGGAAAAAAAATTAAACTAAATAAAAACAAAATCAATAAATAAATAAAACTAAACTAAGCAAATAACTCTAAATCCTAAATCATAATCCGTAAACTAATCATAAACCCTAAAAATCTAAAATACTAAACCTAAACTAAATAAAACCTAAAAATAAAATAAATAAATAAACCTAAACCTAAATAAAATAGAACAATAAGAGAAAAAAAAAACCTAAACTAAACCTAAATTTAGACCTAAGCCTAAACCTAAACTTAAAAATAAAATAAAATAAAAAATAAAAACTAAACTTAAGAGGGGGAATGGTTAAGAGCCTCAATTGAAGAGGAGGAGGGCGGGAGTAGTCTGGGTTAAGAACATTTGGCGATTGAGCGGATGGCGGGGAGACTTAGGTCAATTATGAGTTAGGCTATTTAGAAGGCTTACTTTTCCTAAATATTTAATTAAATTTCAATTATGAGTTTTATGCCAACAAACTTATATAGTCAATATATATCCATTCAATGTTATTATGATGTTCCTAACACAACGGTGCAGTCCGTTTCGCAATCGAGGCCCATTTGGTTTGAGTGGGCGTCGTGGAGAATTTCAACTCAAAATACACATAGCCACTTTAGGCATTCGACATTCCTCAGACTTATGCTGAATTGGGTGTGAATAGTCTTACTTGATAGATTTTGATGTTTCTAAGATAATGATGCAATCAGTTATGTAAAATGATGTTGTTCGGTCTACATCGGTGCCTCCTAACCTCGATATGCATGCAAGCATGTTGATGACTCGAGTGCTTGATCAGTTGATCATCAAGTTATGCAATAATAATATTCTAATCAGTTTTGACATTCTAAATGCGAAGGTGAAGTCCATTCGTCGATCGGAGGTCATTTGGTTCAAGTCGACGTCAAATTGGGTCAAGTTCAGCTCAAAATACGCGTCGCCACTTTCAACCACTCAACATTCGCTCAGACTTGTTCGAATTGTGTGCGAATAATCTTACTTGATATATTTCTATGTTTCAAAGCTAACGGCACAATCAGATTTGCGAACGGAGGTCATTCGGACATCGTCGTAGCTTCCTAACTCTAATATGCATGTCGACACATTAATAGCTCGATCGCTTGATAGGTTGATCATTATATTATGTAATATTTATATTCTGATCAATTTTGATATTTTGAGAACGATAATGTCCCTTTGTCGATGTTTCAATTTTTGGTGATGTCAGGTGCATTTTGAGCCCAATTTCTTGTCTCCTCAGTGCAGAATTTAATTTGTAGGCTTGACTTGACTTATGGCACATATATGGAGGTCAACAAATGCCCCCCAACAAATTTGATTCACGCATGGAGTGAGTCACATTTGTTAAAAACTGATTAACCCTTTGGGCTGGCCATAGAACTTGGATCATTTCAGCTTTGATTGTAATAGCTTACGGAGCTTTGATAAGATTTATCATTAGTATGATGTCTTATTTATGACATATTAAATGACGGGATTGACCAATTTGTCAGAATCTACTTGTCGGATAGATAAGAGTTCTTACACCATCTACTATTTGCTTCAATGACTTTGTTGAAGATCTCTTTCTTTTATGTCCTTGCAGATTTGAGTCTCCTCCAACCCTAGCTTCATGCTTGGTTGGATTTGATGGAGGAATTGGTTTATCCGTGCTAGGTTGGATTTTGAAATTCCTTCTAACTTTAGCTTGATGGACTTGATGAAGGGCCCATTGTTGTACACTTCGGCGGTGTATGCACTCCATGAACCCTATACTTTGCAGGAGATTTTGGAGGGTACATGAGCCACCCCTATGGCTTATATAGGGTCAATGTTGAATTATTAGTCTAGTAATGTGTACTTTAACAAACTAAATAATCATAAAATTCCTTTAGTTGACCAAACTTTGTATAAACTATGGAATTGTTCTTGATCTGCTTTTGCTTTTGTGGACTTGATGAGAAGATCGGCTTTGATCTGTGCTTTAAGCTTGATCAAATCATTAGAGAATAAGTTGAGATATCACCCTGTGGGTAATATATATTTTGATTTGAGACTCAGGATTGATTTCTTCTATATGAATCAAGTAGAAAGATCTCTTGGATCCTGGTTGCTTATAATCACTAAGCTGGATCTGGTTTGAGATTGAACAGCTATCATCATTGGACTGATGAGTAAGGGCTCTTTCACTGCGGCCCTTATTTACAGCTTGTTGAGTGAGGAGAGCATCAGTAACTCAGCCATTTGTGGGCTTGTTGAGTTCGACCTTTAGAATATACTTGAGTCTTCGACTTAAGGTGTAATGGGTTGGTAGTTTTGTCATTAGGCCCGGCCAGAGCAGGGCTCTTTCCATGACGCTTTTCTTGCGACTTGTTGAGTGAGGAGAGTCAATGGACCTTCAGTCATTTGTGGGCTTGTTGAGTTTGACCTTTAGAACCCATCCATGTCAGACTTTTGGGATGTGGAGGTTGATATTTTCAACTTAGTTGATTGGAAGCTTAGAAATCGGAGTTCTTACGACTTGATCTCGAATTTGCAAATCGAGATTAATTTCTTGATATTTAGAGTCTTTTCATGCATGAAAATAGATTCTTTTATTCTTGCAAGAACTTGCAACTTGATATATGAATATGAATATATTCAAGGATTTCCTTTGTAAAGCTTCGATGTCGAATAAGGCATATATTTGAGGATCTTGTCTTAACAACATGATGTCAACTCAAATTAACTTAACATAAACTAAAAAATGCCCGACTTGCGAGGAGAATTCTAAAGCACATTTAGGAGAACTTTCAAGATTAAATTAGGCAAATATATCAATATTTGAATTGATATGCTCTTAAGAGGGTTTTGACATGTAACATTTATTTCCTCTATGTATATAAATCTAAAAATGCCCCCTGTGTAACAGAAGAATTTTCACGGAAAAGCTTTTTTCATCTTAAGTGAGTATATTTATTTAGGGATTTCGACATGAAGCATGATGTCGACCTAAATAGATATACTAAAAATAATGTCCCCTGTCTTGCAGGGGGATTTCTATTATACAACGGGAATATATTCATCATGTATAATACTTTTTTTAAGTATCGATCATTAATTGGTGGCATCAATTTTTCATCATTTATGTCAATGAGTTGGTATGCCCCTACTTGGTACACTTTTTCAATGATAAAAGGGCCTTCTAATTAAAATTCATCACCAAATTTTTGATTAGGAATATGGTTGGTCTTCAGGGACAATTTCTCCTTCTTCAAAGTTTGAGGATATATATGATCGAATACTTTAGACATCCTCACTTTCGGTGAACTTCTAAATTTTGTTGAACTTAGAGCTAACTTTGTCGAGCGTCATGCTCTCTTCCATCCGTGAGCCACATTCTCATCTTGGGTGAGATTATTGATGACTACTGTGAAAGTAATTCAACTTCAGTAGCAAGCGCTTCAACTCAAATACTTTAAGGGGTGGATTTTGTAGATGCAGTCGGATGTCGTTGCTTTTCTTTAAGGTAGTTTCACTTGAGGGCACCTCACGAATTTTCTTATCTTTTTTGCCAAGACCTTTTTGGCCGGATTCTTGGACATGTGGTCCAGTATTATGCATGCTCCATGGGAGTATACTTGGTAGTATACAGGGCTATAGGATGAGGTCTATTTGGAGGAGCAACTCTAGCCTCTCTAAGGACAGGACTTTGATATTTAATTTTCACCAGTCATGTCTCCTTAGCAACTTTGAGGACACGATGCACTCTTGCATATATAGCTTCAAGTTTCCTCTCTGGAGAAGCTAGAACACGATCCAGTCAGAGGGCTATTTGATTTTACCAGTAGGTTTACCATCTTATCTTAGGTACACAAACTGTGGTTGGAACATTAAACTTCTAGTTCAAGAATTTAGTTGTACAATTTTCTACTTGAACAAAAGTTGTTGAGCACTCAGTTTAGCATTTCTCTTTCTCCATTGTCGTTGGGCTAGCTTGCTTCAAAGTGAAGAAGCTTCTGCATCGGTACTTCTTCTCAAGGCTCTGGCCTTCATATTTGTTTTCTTTTTTACCAAGATCTTTCGATGGCGATTCTGAACGAACGATTGGTGTCATCTACAGCTCAGTATAGAATTTCTTAGAACGGTCTTAAGCCCTTACTACCATTGATTGTAGCTTTTGTAGTGGAGCATTTTTAGCTTCTTTGATAATTGACATTTGATACATATTATTCATAAGACATTTTTCCTTAACAACCTTCAGACTCTATGTGCTCGAGTAAATAGAGCTTCATGTTGTTTCATCATAAATGTTGAAGACGACTGCTGTTGAGCCCAAAAACATCATTTAACATCACTAGTGGAGCTATTCCTTTTCACCCATCTCAAAATTTTCAAATTTATTGTGGGGTAGAAATACTCACTTCTAGTTGTAAGGTTGGTTGTATAGCTTGTGATTTACAGCAACTACTGAGCTCGTAGTTTAGTGTTTCTTCTCTTTTGCCTTCTACTCAATTTTCCTCTAGAAGAGGAGGCTTTAGTATCATACCTTCCTAGTGCGAAAGGTTCAACTGGCAGGGTTGTCGCATTCACAGGTATGACTGAAATTTTCTACCCAGTGAAGGTTCTCTTCATGACTGGCTCCTCAAAATGAATCAATCTTTTAAGTATAAAGGCTCTCTTTTGATGAACCTCAATAACAGTAGTGATCATTCTAATTAAGAGCCTCAACCGACGACAGAGGAGACGGGAGCAATTTGCGATTGAGGGGAATGATTTGGCCATTCGATCGGATGAGCGAGAGGAGGCTTCGGTCAATTATGAGTTAGGGCTATTTAGGCTTACTTACTTTTCCTAAATATATAATTAAATTCCAATTATGAGTTTTATGCCAACAGACTCATATAGTCAATATATATATATATCCATTCAAGGTTATTCCGATGTTCCTAATGCAACGGCGCAATCCACTTCGCAATCGGGGGCCGTTTGATTTCAGTCGGCGTCAAATTGAGTCAATTTCAGCTCAAAATATGCGCCACCACTTTAGACCGCTCGACATTCACTCAGACTTGTCTGAATTGTGTGTGAATAGTCTTACTTGATAGATTTTGATATTTTGAAGCTAACAACGATTCAGTTTCGCGAACGGAGGTCATTCGGTCCATGTTAGTGCCTCTTGACATCGATATGTGTGCAAGCACGTTGATGACTTGAGTGCTTGATTAGTTGATCATCAAGTTGTAAAATATTTATATTTTTCCAGTTTTGACATTCTGAATGTGATAGGGAAGTCCGTTCATCGATCAGAGATCATTTGGTTCAAGTCGACGTCAAATTGGGTCAACTTCAGCTCAAAATACGCATCGCCACTTTCGACCACTCGACGTTTGCTCAAACTTGTTTCAATTGGGTGCGAACAATCTTACTTGATATATTTCAACGTTTCAAAGCTAATGGTGGTTTTCGAGCGAAGGTCGTTGACATCGTCGCGACATCGCCACTTCGATATCGCGACACATTAATAGCTCGATCGCTTTATAGGTTGATCATTAGATTATGCAGTATTTATATTATGATCAATTTCGATGTTCTAAACGGAACGACAAAGTCCGTTTGTCGATCGGAGGTCGTTTCAACCATTTTTAGTAACGTCCAGTATATTTTCAGCCTCGATTTGCGCACTGTCACCTCTGAAGTCCGCCGAATTCGATCTATAGGCTTGACTTGACTTATGGCACATATATGGAGGTCAACAATAGTCTTACTTGAATTTATTCAATTGCAATACTATTATCCTGTATGCGTATATTTTAATTCTTTCCATAATAACTAAGCAGTTAAAAGTTATCAAAAGTGAAAACTTTCTTAGAAATTAAATGGATGCTTTTTTTTTAAAATAATCAATCTCAACCCTTTAGATGAACCACAAATATGTAAATCTATGGAAATCTCATCCGCTATCCATGAAAGTTAAGCTCCTTAAAGTTCATGAAAATCTCAAATTAATTCATTCATATGCATTCCTAATGAGTCATTACATTAAAGTTACATTTATATCTCATATAAGACTAAATAATTAAATTAAAATCTACGTGATAAATTATGTCCATTCATGATTGAGCTACTTTTGCTTTAGTGGCAACTTTATAAAATTCTTCCTTTTATATCAGAACCTTATCTTTTATTTACATAAAAATAATATATTAGAATTTTATGTGATTTGGTGGGTCTAGATAACTTTTCACCCCCATATAGAACTATAATGCCATGTCATAAGCTTCCTTAACTACCTATAGGCTTTATGTTGTAATTCCTATCATAATCTCTAAATTAGACTTTTGGTTAATCTTAGTAATGTATTTTGTCCCTCAAATCTAAGTTTGAGAATAATATAATTCTCAAGATATTCTAGTTCTCATTATTAAAAGAGTTCTTATTCTTTGGGATAAAAAACATATCTACATCATTCAATGACATCCCTTCATATGTTTAGCTCCCACTCATGATATGTTTACATGACGTCATGCATCTAATCTAATCTTTGCATGCTTAACTAAACTATCTTCTTATATTATGGGTAGGCACTTAAGTTTTTTTTCAATTAAAATAAGGAATCTTGCCTCTTTGTGTAATGTACCCCAAAGAAAAATGCACGAGTACCCTTAATCAAGGGTATTCTTAGGCCCTTCATCAAAGATGTAATTAATCGTGAGGGTTGTGCGTTAAAAATGGATTACTTATATTAAAATTTATTTCAACATCATATGTCAAATAAAGGAAATCTCTAGTATATTCAAATTGCATAACATTTAATCTTTTGAACATTTAAAGTGAATCACGTAATATCCTTCAAGATAGTAAGTTCTTTTATAAAGTATTCAAAAGATAATTTATAGGTAACTACTCTTAGGATGGTTCAATGTGAACATACTAAAGTATAAAGACTTACTATTATTTCCATCGCTTAAGATGGTTCAATCCAATCTTTTATGATTCCCTTTATCACATAAAATTGTCTTAAAGCCCAAATTTAACTTCATAACAATATTTTACAACAACTAAGTCAACCACTACAAGCAATTATCTTACCCCAATCATTCACCGTATGGGAGATGTACTTCATTAACACTTGTGGGCTTCGAAAATTCGCCACTGACCTCTTCGATGAAGAGAGTATAATTTAAATGTCGGTAAAATTTTTAGAAGGTAGATGAGATAGTAGATAAGACACTACCTAGAGATTTTGCCCTCATTTTGTGAAGACTTTAGATCTGGATCCAAGTTTCCTATAGGCACAAGCACCTATAGTTAATTACCCCTCTCAGTACTGAGAGAGAACTTTCAATTAAGGCTAGTCATTAGGTCTCTTAGCACATAGCGTATAATAGTAGCATGTGGAGTTTTAGAATTTATATTATGAAATTTATCATATTTAACTTAAAGCAGATGGTTTGGAGAATGAAGATGCGCCCAATCTAGATTTCATGGTTCCGTCATCTCGGGATGTCGTGGTCCCTAGTCTACTTAGTCAGAGGAGGTAGTCGACCCAACCTGACTGAAGGATCCTTATCGGCAACATATGGGTTACGTCATCCAAGAAATCCTTGTAGACTTGGGGTGATGTTTGTCTAAGGAGATATGCTTAAGTCTACCTTAGTTCACAAAGGGTTGTTTGCCTTAGCAACTATATCCTATGATTCACAACTCAAAGGGCAGATCCATTGGGGAGCATATGGGCTACGGTCGTGATCGTAATATAGTGGAGCAGGACTGGACAAACCACCCGATCAAAGGACTCTGGTCGTAACTGCTTCATTTGTGGAGCCTATTGGCCAAGTAATGCAGTCAGAGGACACGGGCCATGTCCTTGCTGACATGAGATTATTTGAGAGTAAACATAGTTGTGTACCTGATTTGACTTTAGCTCTTTCGTGAGCTAAAGTTTTACTTAATTTGCACCTTCGACAAACAATTGTAGAAGGTGAATTGGATTTTTTTTAGCTTTAAGTTTTTAATATTGAATTTCACTTAAACATTTATAGCTCAATGATATTTCAAATTCTACATTTATATTAAGATTCAATCTATGTTAATTTACTTTGAAATTATAATCATATTTTTATTGAAGTATCCCCTTCGGTTAAAATTTTCATTTAACACAGCCATCATCGGGGTGGCTTATTGTTTAGCTATTTCAGATTCTGTCGACTCTATTAATTTCATAATAGAGGATCAGATCTGCTATCATATGAAAGAATTAGCTTCTCATATGTTTTATTAGATTGAAGATATTATAATAACATCATTTGATTTTTAGATTTTGTTAACCCGGACTCGATCCTAAGACCCAACCGGGAAGCAACCCGCGCAACATCCTCAGACACTCGAATTTAAGCATTCAATGTAGTGTCGGAGCCCATGTGAGTGTATTTAAGAATGCTTGCACACTTTTGAGGTATTAAATTTGAGTTTTAACTATGCTTTATAATGTGTGCAAGAGTTTAATTGAATCATTAATTAATGTCTTATGTTCACTTGTACGATGTATTGTGAATCCGGTGGCATCGTATTTTAGCTCTTATTTCATTCAGAGCATCATACCATCATTTGCATTTGTTTCTTTATTTGTTGAATTTGAAAAATTCAATAAGTTTCATCCGTGCTTATTGATTAGCTTATAAGCTCATTATAATTTTTCTTTAGACTTCTTATGTTTTTT
Source organism: Cymbidium sinense (assembly GCA_021442155.1). Lineage (NCBI taxonomy): Eukaryota > Viridiplantae > Streptophyta > Magnoliopsida > Asparagales > Orchidaceae > Cymbidium > Cymbidium sinense. The sequence continues at coordinate 16,787,927 of CM038224.1, forward strand.
GTCTTTAATTCATCAGATACGACGCTATCTAATCATTCAGTAAATAGTTTTATTTGTGCTCATCAGTGAGCTATTCTAGCTCATTCTTGCTTATAAGATAGCTACTCAGTATTTGTCTTGCTTACAAAGTAATCGCCATGTTTATTTGCACATTTCATGCAAATCCTTCTAGTTCATTTGGAGCTCAACTTATGGATTAGATTGTCCAGTAATGGATGGCATTCATGTACATAAACAATCAAGTTCTTTGTGAGTTCTTTATAAGTTTAATTTAAATTCTTATTTTGTCTTTCAATGAGCTTCCAAACTCATAACAATTCTTATTCATATTTCATTTTGAATCACTTCAATGCGTTGAATGTGACGAGTCACATAATTTTAATTTCTCAATAAAATACTCCAAGTTTATTATGAGTCTCGTTCAAGTCTTTTTTGTTTTGTCTTCAAATTGCTTAATTCATGATATAAAGTGATCCAATCATTTATTAAGAAGAACTGATCATGCTCATCGGCAAACTACACAGCCCCAATACAAGCTCCTTGCAAATTTTGTTTGAGTTTTCTTCTTTCTTGAAGGTGGGCATTCAAGTATGCCACAAATTTCATATATTTTGATATATAAGATACAACAATTCAACAATTCTTTGAAAAGTTATATTCATGCACATAAATGAGCATTGAATTGTAAGTTTTATTTGAATATTATTATTATTTTTTGTTTTTTGCAAGTTAATTCTTTTATCTCAAAAGTTTGCATTTAATGTAATTGTTGATTTATACTTCAAATATTCTATTAATTCTTTTGGTTTGAATTTTCTTTTTCGTCCATAATCAAAATTTGTAACCTCCCGTCCTCAGATAGTCGATCGGGCTCTTTTGACCTACCCGCCATGCTCTTCTAAGCGCAGCGGTCGGTGTCTTCTGACACCATAGTCGTAGTCTTCAAACCCGCCATGCTCTTCTAAGCGCGGATTTTGTCTTCAAACTCATCAATTCTACTGAGCATAATGAGGTCTCCAAACACCTGCAATTTCAATTCAAATTTTAATTTTGAGCTTAGAGTTCATGTTGTATTAAATTAATTAAGTCCTCTGGTCTGAATTTCGGCAGCCTCCCGACATCTTCCCCGTGTAGGGGGCTGCATCGGGGACTGCTTTGACCTACCCACCACACTCTTCTAAGCACAGCGATCGGTATCTTATGACACCGCGGTCGTAGTCTTCAAACCCGCTACGCTCTTTTGAGCATAGAGGGATCTTCAAACTCATTAGCTCTACTGAGCATAATGTGGTCTTCAAACACTTGGTGGATGTAAGGCTCCATTTGATACAATAGCTCATATCCTTGTTTGAAGTAGCAAAGATGAGCATCCATGCTAGGTTGAGGAGCTGAATTAGGTGACAAGGAAGAACCACCCCCGCTATTTAATGGATGTTAAAGGCATGAGGAGAGACGAATCTGCTTCACTCTGCCAAATACGGTGTGATTTAGCCCAAGATTTCCTGCAGAGGAATCTCTGATAGTTTGAGCCAATTGCTTCAATCTTGGCACTGATGGTTGATTATTCCCAATTGCAAGCACAATGGATGTCTCAACAACTATAGACTGGGCCACAGTAGAACCTTTTGTATTTGTCAATTTGGCAAACAAAATCTCATAAGATTTTAGATGAAAACCAAACTTCATCTGGTTCCACAGTTCTTCAACTTTTTCTTGTACTTGATATATTGGAAAATTCAATGTAAAATTGAAAAGCATATGCTCTTTCTGTAGAAGGAAAGCAACTTGTGGTGGGTTGAATCTCCAATAGCTTCCTTGCCACCCTCTCCCCAACATCAAGATTCCCATGAAGCCGGCAAGAAGAGAGTAAGCTTCCGTATATAACAGGGTCATTTCCAAACGGAAACATTCTTGCATAGGCTTCAGCTTCCTCTAATCTTGATGCTCGACCCAAGAGATCAATTAGACAAGATAGATGCTCAATCTTAGGAGGATTCCCATAAATATCTTCCATGGAATAAAAATAAATTTTTCCCTCATCCACCAAACCCGCATGACTGCAAGCTGCAAGAAGGCCAGTGAATGTGGCAGAATCTGGCTTCATTCCATTGGCATTCATCTGCTCAAAAACTTGGATAGCAATCCTTCCAAGGCCGTGGTAGCCAAGTGCTGCAATAATTGTATTCCAAGAGACCGAATTCCTCATTGGCATGCAATGAAAAATACGATTTGCATATTTAATGCAGCCACACTTAGCATACATGTTCATGATAGCATTAAAAACTCTAACATCTAGTTCATCCATAGCTCTGATGAGATGGCCATGAATCTGAGAACCATATCTGATAGAAGACAAATCTGAACAAGCAGCAAGAGCACCAGATAATGTAAAATCATCAGGATTCAATCTGTAGGTTTCATTCATCTCTCTATATGCCATCAAGCCATTGTCATGCTCTCCAAAATAAGAACATGCAGTAATATATGTGTTACAAGAAATGATATATTTCTCTTTTATAGAAATGAAAGTATTTTCGACATCACCAACACAACCACATTTGGAATACATAGTCAATATCACATTGCCAACAAAAGCTGCCTTGTCAAATCCCATCTTAATGGTTTGACAATGAAGTTCTTGTCCAGTTAATAAATCCTCTTTCATAGTGCAAATCCCAAAAACAGCCGCATAAGAAAACTGATCAGGATGCAATCCCTGTTGATTCAATAATCTGAACAGCTCCAAGCTTTTTTCCAGTTGCAAGTTTTCCCCTAATCCTTAACGAGGAAAGCATGGAGTGAAGCGCCAGATTTGAGCACTCTGATCTTGGAGCAACTGCTGCAAGAATGTGCCCAACTTCTCAAGGATCATGAGTGTCCCATAAGTATATACTACATCAATGGAAAACATACTCCTAAACAGTAAACCGAAAGACCGGGATCACTCTCTACTTCGTCATAGTTCAGGAACAACAGAACGTCCTCGGCGTCTCGGCGATCTGCTTCGTCCAACCTACGCCTGTCAACATCGGTCGCATGGTTGCATATGCTTCCTTCGGGAGAGGGCGACGTCGTGGTGGAGTTCGACTGCGTGTCAGTCGAGTGCGGCAGTCGGTGGTAGCCCGGGCTCTGGCAGCTGTGCTAAGGATGAAAAAATCACGACTTTGTGTTTGGAGCCGAGAAGGGGAGGATTTGGTGCAGTAGGGAATGAAGCTGCTTGTTCGGCTATAGATGAGCAGCAGGGAGAGATGAACGAAACGTTTGGGTTTGGCTCTGTAGGGAGGGAAAGCCAGGAGGTTGGACGGACTGCTCAGCTGGCTGAATGCTAGAAATCAGAGCAGCTCACTCGGTTGCTGCAGTGGAGACAGATAGAGAGGGGGGTGCGTTCCCTCGGCTAGGAGGAAGAAAGCTCTAGGCAACAAAGAACGCCAGATCTGCCGCTCGATTAGGATTTTTTTTTTTGACTTGCGAGTGGATGACAGGATAAGGACCATAAGGTAAGAGTGGGCTCCCATTTTCGAGACATTGACCATTGTGATTAAGAGATAATTAGGTGGATTTATCTTGAAATATATATTAATTTTGATAGAATTTTAAGTGTGATAATTTTAGTCAAATTGAATGTCTATTCCAGATAATTTTGACATTCCGACGTAATGGCATAGTCCGTTTTATGTTTTATGAATGGAGGTCGTTTGAGTGACTTCGACGTCGAATTGAGTCACTTTCAGTTTAAAAATGCTCATTACCGCTTCTAACCATTTGACATTCACGTAAACTCATCTGAATTGAGCGCAAATGATCTCATTTGATAGGTTTCGACATTTCAGAGCTAACAACACGATCAATTTTATGAACGGAGGTCGTTTGGTTACGTCGGCACCTCCTGACCTCGATATACGTGCAAGCACATTGACGACTCGACCGCTTGATTAGTTGATTATCAAGTTATGCAATATTTATATTCTAACCAGTTTCGACATTCTGAACGCAATGGCAAAGTCCATTCGTCGATCGGAGGTCATTTGAGTTGATTTTGGTGTCATACTGTGCATTTCAGCCTCGATTTGTGCGCTGTCACTTCAAATCATTCGACATTTACATAGACTCGTCTGAATTGAGCGCGGACAATCTCATTTGATAGTTTTCGATGTTCTGAAGCTAACGGCTTGATCAGTTTTGTGAGCAGAGGTCATTTCATTATCGTCACATCTTCCCGACTCCGATATATGCGTTGACACATTCATAGCTCGAGCGCTTAATCGATTGCTCATTAGATTTTTTAATATTTATATTATGATCAACATTCTAAACACGCACCGCTCGTCGATCGGAGGTCGTTATATTTGGACGTCGTGAATTTTGAGCCATTTGCGCACTACTAATGTATCAAGTCCGTCAATTCGACAGTGAATTTAATTTCGACTTATGACACATATATGGAGGTCAACAACCCTTTTCTCATAGAAGTATGATAATAGTGCATTATTCTTGTGGTGACAAATTATATCGTGAAGTGAGTGGAAACAATAGCTTTGACTCATCCAACAATCAAGGCCATCAAATTACTCAGGTAAAAGTTTTTCATCAGTTTAGCATGTTATATGCTCATCATGACTAGCAATGTAACCATATTTTCTAGCAAGAAACAGATTTTTGAGTCAACAATATAAACAACCTCAAGTTTTCATGGATACCTCATTCTCAAATTAATGGACAAACAGATAAAGTAAATAAGCTCATCACCAACTTAAGAATAGAACCACCAAGAACTTCAACTTGATGAGTTTCATTCTATCTTATGGGCATATCAAAAAAAAATAATAATAAATAAATAAATAACTGTTACCTCTATCATGGAGTTATCATTTTCTCTTGCCTTTGGCTATAAAGTGATGGTCCTTGTCAAGATCTATCACCCAACAATGCATATTTGAAACCCTTTTTCATGTTTTTTATCAAATAAAAGTGATCCAAATGATTCAAAACTTTATGGTTTCACTAATCTGATGGGAGTTCAAATTACAAACTTAGAGTTTCATTTTTGATCACCTCAGCAAGATATTTTGTAGTGACCTTATCAAATACTCTAAGTTTTGCAACATCACCTTTATTAGTACACCTTCTTAACATTTATTCAAATGAGACCTTTAAATAGTCAAGGGATGTGAAGATCTCAAATGATAAGATAGCTTATCAACCATGGATGACTCAAAGAATTCATCTCCATGACTTCTCCCTAACTATTTTGATTCACAATTCAATAGCATTAATCAAACAAGCTCATTATCTACAACATACTAAACTTCTTTGGAATGCACAAAATCATAGTCGGCTGTTTCTGAGATCCTGACAAAGCTACGAGTCATTAGGTAAAAGGAAGATATCTTCTTAAAGCATCTCATTATCATCCAAGGAAGGCTTACAAGTTCATAATGAGGACCTTACATCTCCACTAATGACCTTCATGTTTGTCTCAAAAAACTTATCATAGAATGAGAGGTATATAATCTTTTCTTTCTCAGCATCTAATCTTTCTTCCTCCATTGTCTCATCCCTCATCTCTACATATGACAATGACTTCTCTAGGAAAGCATCTAATTGCTCGCTCACCATCAACAACAATAAAAGATGATTCATGAAAAAAAAAAAAACCTATTAAAATAGCTACACAACTTATGGTCATTGTGATCATCTCTACGGTAGTGCAAAAAAGGCAACATCACTACATGATAAGGAGATAATGTAGTACAATATATGAAGTAAGAAAATTAAACTAAAAGGTTCTAACACAAGATCAAAGATTGAAACACAAGCAAGATAATAAAGAAGAGGCATAATAATAAGAGCTCAAGCAAAAAACTTATATACAAGCTCATTTGTTAAATATTTAAAATATAATTTTGATTTTTATTTATTTTGTATTTTTATTTTAATTTTAGAAATATTTTGTCCTCTATTCATGGAAGAAATGGCATTGAAATGATTAAATATATTAATACATTTAGTTGATACTCCTCTTATTAATAAAGAACAACCCTCCTTTCTCTCCCATTTTGCCCTCATTTTTTTTCTCTATGTAGGGCAGTTCTAGAGTCTATAAATGCCTATAAATATAAGCTAATATGCAGTAAAATATTACAGCTTTAAATTAAAAATTTTAATTAATTTGTACCTTTAAGATTGTGCTTATCATAGGTGAGATTGAAAGTTATTCTCTAAATATTTCTCTTCCATGCACTTGCACCAAACCTTCTTCACTTCTTCCTCGGCATTCCAAAAATCCCTAAGATCAACCATGTAAACATCAACTAATTATTCCAAAAGCTACCATTTCCTGCATTAAAATCATTGAAGCATTACGATAATATAAATACAAATATGTTTGCAAATAATAGAGTTCAATTAATACAAAAAAAATGAAAACTTGAGTCAACTTTGGTTGATCAACATTTCAAACATAAAAGAATTAAGAAACATTAGACTATAAAGAATTAATGAACAAATAAAAACAGGCAACGATGGCAAACTGTCATCTTTCTAGCACAAATAGCTCATTAAAATCTTAAGACCCCTTTAAATTCAATTTTATTTGTTTTTCTAATTTTTATTTTCATATTATTCTTAAAAATATATTTATTTATTATACTTTTAAGTATTTTTCTTTATTTTTAAAAATAAATCAAATTATTTTTAAAAATACTCAAAACAACTTTTGAATATTTTGAGTGTTTTCAAAAATAATTATTACTATCAAGAATATTTTAATTTTATCAAAGCATAAATAAAATAAAATAAAATAAAAATAAAAATAACAGAAAATAAAATATAGAAGTAATCACAAACCCCTTACCATATTACAGTTAAACTAAATGATGCATTAAAACATAAATAGAGAAGGCAACATGCAGCCATGGTTGGGCTCCAATGAACGCTTGAGCCGAAACTGAATGATAATAGTATTAAGCTGGACATTAAATGATTTATGATCAAATAAAAAAGAAGTAAATTGTTTAATCCCTAACAAAATTTGATTCAAACTGCAAGCAAAGTTGAACGATGATAAAGATCAAATTAAAGAGGAACAGAACACTCTCAAGAATCTGAAGTACAAAGATCAAGACTGAATGAATTGTCATAAATTTGATGAGATGCGGATAATCTTTTATCAATTGGACATGTAATAATTCAGCATTCTGAATTCAACACTTCAGTATTTCAAACTTTATTGTAAGGGTATATTTGGAGCAACTGTAGTGATATGAAAATACTGTCTAAAAAGTTATGATGAGTATTATAATTTTTTTATATTAATTTTTATTTTAAAAAATAAATATCGCAACTTTCTGACAGACAGAGCTCTCTAGTAGATCAAGTTGAAAAACACAATTTTCTCATCGTAAATTTTTCAAAATACAATCAAAAGTAGTTTCCTAAACGTCAATAATGTAGCAATTTGGACTGCCCTGTAAGAGAAAAGTCGCCCTAAATGCAGCCTAAATTTGATGAATCCTTGTAGTTGAATTCGCTAAAATTTGCTTAGATTTCTCATAAGTGCCCAACTGCTAATCAACTTAAATATTGGTCCCAACATGCTATTCTTTGATTATCTACCGGACCATTGTCCATTTAAAATTGATGTAAATCTTTTCAGCTCTTGACCTGCTATGCTATGCCAATTTTGTATGGGCTTTGGATCACTATATATTAGTCGTTCATACAAATTCTCACTCCCGCAACCCAAACGGTCATTCTACTATCATTTATTTGAACACACTCAGTATGCCCTTCTTCATCTGAGTAAAGAAAGAGAAGTTTTATACCTAATAAAGAGCTTCTTAACATGAAGTTAGTCCAAGTACATGATTGGCAATTTTTTTAAAATAAGTATCATTAGAATACTAATTAGATAATTAAGTATGGTTAAAAAAATTTCAATAGGTACGCCCAATTAATGCATGGCCCATCACGTCGGATATCTGTTGAAATGAATGAGCCCAATCGTCCACTTAGTGGGCAATTGACTTCACATTAGTGAGTCCCACTAAGTGGCGACGGCCGCCTAATTAAGTGGGCGACTTGTCGCGACATATTATTAGGGTCGATCGGCCTCGATCGGCCCTATCTTCACGGTTTCGCTTGATTCAGCCTCGATCGGCCCTATCTTCACGGTTTCGCTTGATTCGGCCCCGAACTCGTTTCCTCCGCCCATAGGAGCTCTGACCGCCCTTCATTTCTATCCAAGCATGGTCCTCTCCCTCTTGGAACTTCCCGGCCGCCGCCGGCGTAGCTCCAACCGCCTGCATTGTGCGTCTTGTCCAGTTAATCGAAAGGAACTTCTTTTTTTCCCGACAGCCACTTTCACGCCGTTTGACGACTTTCCTCTCCCATCTAACAGCCGTTGGAAGTCAACATTAGCTTTCGACGACAATTCCGGCAGCTCCATTTCATTCGAGAAAAATTCCTTTGGTGGATTCTACATTTTTTGCACTTCCCATCGTTTCAGGTAAATCACTTTTTTATCAATTTATAAATTAATATAGATATGTGCTAGGGGTTAGAGTTGTATGGTTAGACTTTTGTTTGAGATTTGATTTGTAGGTTTGTGTTTGCCTTAGGTGTTAAGTAGCCAAGGGTAGTATTATTTAGGGTGTCGATTAATATAAATTTTGATTATTCATATAACTTGTTTTGCAAGAATGAATAGAGAATTTGTTAAGCTGATTCTTTTCTATGGAGGCGAACTGAGTATCGATGAGCAATTCAGTCCAAGTTATGTGGGAGGTCGAAATCGTCCAGTTAAGGTTCTACGTCACAGCAGCTTACTGGAATTGAAGCAATGGATTATGAGAACCTTGCGAGGCCACACAATCACTCTTACAGTCGTTATCGGATTTATATAAGATCTGTAATATCTGACGATGACGTTTGTGAAGTAACACTGGATGAAGCTTCTCGTCAGATGTTAGTGTTGTATGTCGAAGTGGAGGATGTTAATCTTGCATTCACATCAGCTAATCTGACAATAAGGTCAGCAGATATACCACTGACGACACATCAGGATTTCATCGCACATGCACCTCTAGGGACACAACGCAGCTTTGATGAGTTGATTCCTAGGTAACATCTTGTCAATCTTTCCCTACTTACAGTTATAATAATTATTATGATTGGTTATCATCCAACTTACGAGTTTTGTGGCAGCAATGATGTTGTTTATCGTTCAGAGGAACCATATGTGCCTCATAGTGCTGCAGATGAAGATAAGTATCAGACTATGAGCAGTGGTTCAAGTGGTGAGTTTGAGCAGGATATTAGTGATGATGACTACTCACTCGGGGTAGAAGCCACTGCCTAGAGTCTGCGCCATGATCTTCTAAGAAATCACTCACTCGAAATATTGATAGTGAGAGTCGATGTTGTCCACAAACGGTATGTCGGATGTGCCGGACTCACGAGAGTGGGACAACGATATTTACTTCGACGGTCCTTCTGACGAAACTGTCCTAACAGGTGATACTGAAATCTCGGGTGACCTTGTCGAAGGTATGTGCTTCGCAAATAAGCGAAGTCTGTAATTTGCTATTATTGGGTGGTGCGTAGTAAATAATGTTCAGTTCCAAACAATTACTTCTAACCAGAAGAACTACACGGTTATTTGCGTACAGCATGATAGTCCTACTAGACCATGTAAGTGACATTTGCATTGTAACAGTAGCCGACGCTTAGGGGTGCTTGGAGAATATCAAGAGTCGGTGAAAATAATAGATGTATCAATGCAGTAAGTGTAGCAGGTCATCGACAATGTAGCTTTAAATTCATAGCTTACTTCATTATACTTGTGATCAGACATCAGATAGATCTGAAACCTAGGGAGAATATAGGTAGGATGGAATCGAAATTCAATGTTAAAGTTTTGTACATGAAGGCTTGGGATGCGAGGCATAAGGCAATAAAAGCAATATTTGGCAGCTAGGAAGAGTCTTACAGGACTCTCAGTCTTTTTATAGAATTAGTTTGTAGTTCCTTACAGCTTTACAAAATTTAGCAAGACAGACTTCAAGACTTTTGGGCATTTGTTCAATCATGGGATGGAGTACACCAGACCGAGCTTAGATGGTACTTTTTTATTAGGCAAGTATTATGGTACATAATTAACTATTGTTGGAATCGATGGAAATAATGGATTATTTAACTAGCTTTCACTGTTGTGGAGTCCAAGTCGATCGTTTCTTGGTTGTGGTTCCTATAATGCTTACATGATATACTACCCGTTGTCTATGCTAGACGCAATCTTTGCATAATTTCTGATAAACATGCTGGTCTATTATGTGGATGTAGAGAAATGTTTCCATGGGCAGCTCACAGACACTGCTTACGTCATCTATGTGAAAATTTTAAGAAGGTAATACACAGATTGGGGATTACTGATGTGGAATTTCTATGCCAAAAGATGTATATGGCATAAAATATTGATGATATCCGACAATTCAATCGTTTAATGTTTGATATTAAAAATGTGATAGAAAAAGCTCACAATTGGCCTGTAGAGCGTGACCCTGTCAAATGGGAACTTGTGCACAATGGTGGAATGCGTTATGGGATAATGACGACTAATGCATCTGAGTGTTTCAATGGTGTTCTGAAACGGGCTCGTGGTTTACCGATTTAGCCTCTTATCACTGCTATCTACTATAACTTAGTAGCTTTGTTCATGAAAAGACTAGCCACCATAACTCAGCAAGAGGATGTCAACTTCTCTATTTCTACCCAGAAGGTATCCACAATGTTACAACGTACGGAAAGAGAGGCTAGACATTCTCCTGAACCTGTGAACATCAATCTGTGTGAGATGCAAGTTTTTGACAGATCCAGTTGATAATTCAGAGTTGATTTGTTAGATAATAGCCTTTGTGATTACAGTTGTAACAAAATGATCATTTATCATTGGCAATGCCCACATGTGGTTACTGCACTGGGGTTTAGACGGTTGAACCGACACGCGGTGTCACAAGATTATATATTGCAAGAGGTTTGACATACATAAATGCATTCCTTACACTAGTTGATCGTTCTGAGTGGCCATTTTTCAGTGCAGAGCATGGATTAGTAATATTGCAGCCACCCAATTTTGGCAGAAGGTTAGATAGACTGCGTACAAATAGATTTAGAAACACAATGAATGAAAATATATCTAGCAGTAGTAGATCATGTAGTCTATGCAAAACATTAGGTCATTACAGGTTGTCCTGCTCTCATAATAGTAATAGTCGATGGTACGTTCTCCCTTGTTGTTACTGGTTGTTAGAGGTTACACACATGATGTTACTCAGATTTCCCTTTTACGTTCTAGCGCTCTAGTTTTTTTGTTTAAATAAAACTACTATTTTTCATTTCATTGTATAAAACTGTCTGATATTACTATTTGTGCTCATTTTTTCAGTTTGATATTGATTTTTGTGTTTGTTTTTATCAACAGTTATGATGGCAGAGGAGCACCACCCACCAGCTAGACGTCGGTGACGTAGGCCCGCTAGGGAGGCCAGCCCATCATTGGAGCAGGCACCTGCTGAGGTTCATCCTAGCATAGCATCCCTACATGGCGATCATCAGCCACCCCGACATCGTAAGTAATATTTAATTTATTTTCTTAACTTACATCTGCTTTCCTTTTATTTTGGTTAATGATAATTTTTTTTTGTAGAGCACTGTGCTTGAGGCTGCGTCACACTTTCTTATGCTGAAGGAGTGGCCCATCACGTGCAAACGATTCATCTGTGGCTAGAGCAAGTGGGCCTACACTGGGTTAGCCAACATCGCTTCATCCGCCTAGATCATCATTTGATGTCTTCCTTGGTTGAGAGATGGTCTCCGCAGATCAATACCTTCCACCTTGCTGTTGGTGAGATGATTGTTACACTCCAGGACATGGTGATGATCCTGAGCCTAGAAGTTGATGGGCCACCTATCATAGGCCCAATTGTGATTGGCGAGGGGAAGAGATGGGACACCTGGCCTGATTGCTGTGATGATTTATTGGGATGACACCCCTTACTAGATGTGATGTATCATGATCCGATCAGTCTGCAGATCAGGTTGACATTCAGGATGGGTTAAGCACACGCTGACTCGCATGCCAGGTGGCGAGGTGGACTTTGCGTGGAGTCATACACCGCCTAAGCACCGGAGTTTTTCGACTTACGCGTTTATATATTCTATTCCTTATTGGTTGTTTCTTACTACCGGATACATCAGGTTCAGAGGTCCATTTGCAGTATCTACCACTACTAGAGGACCTGGATACCTTCAATATGATGGCTATGGGTGCAGCAGTTCTAGCCCACATATATAGGGAGTTGTACGAGTTGACTAGGCCCACCAGGTGCAACATGGCTGACTGCTTACACCTCCTTCATATATAGGCTTGGGAGCATATTCATGTTGGGAGGCTGACTCTACATGTTCCATATCCTACTGAGCTTGATGATCTCAGAGTTGGGTTGAGGTATATTTTGTTAAGTGTACTTTCAAATTTTGTAGCTTTTATATATGTCTAAACTATTTTTTGTGTATAGATGGAATGAGAAGTATGTTCGTCAGCAACCAATGGCGAACGTTGCAGTATATAGAAATGAGTTGGATGGCTTGCGACATACATTGGTTGGATTTGCAAATAATACTTTAGTTCAAATATGTGCAGCTTCTAATTTGACATAATTTTTAATATGTGCAGGTGATTTGGGAGCCGTACAATGAGCAGATCACGACACGTCTATCAGATACATGCTCAGCAAGCTCTGAGATATGGTTATCACGAGTCCCTCTTATCAGCTAGAAGAGGGTTGAGTGGCATTTACCAGATAGAGTGTTGTGCCAGTTTGGCTTCATTCCCAGAGTCGATGTAGCCCTAGTTGACCCTAGTTTCAAAAGGGTCGATGATCGGGGTAAAGCGGATGTCGACTGAGTTGATTACCACCAGTCACACATTACTGTTTGGGAGAGGCGGAGGGATTGCCTCACAAGATGAGGATGATGTGGACGGAAGACACCATCGCCAAGACATGTGCCGGTTCAAATCGTGCTTCTCAGATACCGCCGCCCAACAGATCCTCCGACCACTTATTACGCTAGAGCACCAGTGGAGCGTATATATGTAAGTCTTGAAATAAGTATTCATCTGAATTTAATATTTATGTAAGTGCTAATTTTACATACTATTTTACGTATAGGCGGAGCACATGGGCGACTCGGGACTTCTTTCAGCCATACTTCGGCGATGTGGATGAGCACTACTTACAGGGATGCGTCGATAGGTACGAGCTGCTATGCAGAGACCTGGATGAGCATGTACTTATCGGTGACACATATTATGGATCGGTGCCTATAGAGAGTGTCGCACATCATAACTGGAGCGTCGGGTCATCTTCTTATGCAGATCCAGGTCCATCTACATATGCTGATCTAGGTCCTTCTACCTATCAGCCTACATATGAGTCGCAGCCACCTATCTTCCAGTCACAGGACGATCCGACGCAGACTGCCGAAGATCTTGCACTGGAGGGTCACCATCAGCTGCGTGATCGTCCATCCCGTGCACCTGACCAGTACACACCTGGGAGTGGTGCGATTCCACGCAGGTGCCGGAGGTGTTAGATGTTTAGGGTAGTGTATTTGTGCGTCTGTACTACGTTTCTTTTTATATATTTTATTCATTGATCATTTATGCTTATTGACTCTCACTTAATTGAATGTACTTGTTCAAATTGGGATGCAAATACTGATCATGTTATTATATTTCATATGCACTTTCTTTGAACTACTTGAATCAAACTAAACCGCGTTCTACTCAACTCTTTAGCCTGTTGTTTTGTGTAGTATGGCATTCAAACGGTTTAGCTTACAAACTTGTAATAAAATAAATTTGTTTTAAAGTTCGTCACTATACAAATGAATCAAGGTGTAAATTAAGTAAGAAAGGTAATAAGTGACTCTATTATAAAAAGGCACAATATTAAAGATTAACTCAACTTCACAAGCTAAATCAATCAATATACTAATCTTTGAAGTCACTAAAACATAAATCTAAATATAGAAGATACATGTGTGATTACTAATATTTATGTTAAAATCATATAATAATTATTATAAGTAATGCAAATCAAAATTATAAAGATACTTTGCACAATAAGAATTATTTTTGACTTAATATCATATTTATATCTCAAGCTTTGTAAATCAATGATACTTAGTTTAAAAAAATATCTCGAAAGTGCCCACTTAGTGAGCGACGCTTCAGCCGCCACTAAGTGGGCGAGGCTCATTTCAACGCATCACGCCACGTCAGATCCACGCTAGACTGCCGCCGAATTGGCGACCTATTTTGAATTTTTTTTAACCATACTTAATTATCTAATTAGCATTCTAATGATACTTATTTTAAAAAAATTGCCGTACATGATTCAGGTAAGATCCTTTTTCTATCATTCCTAGTGAAGTGGAAATCTATAACTTTAAACAGTCCGCCAAAACACAAAGTATGGCTTTGATCTTTGTATGACTCTTTTTAAGTGAAACTATTTCAAAATACTTCATAAAGGCTTACATTTACTTCATGAACGAGACAAGAAGAAGCTCATACTTAACAACTAACTCTGAAACCATCTCCACTATGCTTAACACCTAGGGCAAGGGAAATGTCTCCCAGCTGCAGCAACTGAGCTAATGGTTACAAGCAGGTCGACTAGAGGTAATGGTGTTTTTGTTTCTTCAACGGTCATGAACTATATATTTGCTTAAATTTTCTATGAATTTTATTTAATCTTCAAACAAGAGTGGAAAAACCTTAAACCAGACAATTATAAGGTAACTTCTTTCTACATTGAAAAACAAAAGTGGATGACAAAGCTTAAGATGTTTGTGAGCTGCTCATGAGACGAGAAGTTTAATTTATTGATAACTCTGACTCGTGAGATGTGATATGGAAACTGATGTTGAGCACAGGTTCCTTAGTGACAATGTGCACAAATAAAATTCTTTGGTGACTTAAAAGTGATGACAATACTAACAGTAGACGTCAAGATAAGATGTTTTTGAGCTGTTGAATGCCAAAAATGCATTGATTTCATATTTTCTGTAAATTTATGCGTTAGTGGCGGCCATTCTATGTCAACCCACGTCCTTGAATGGCAATAGTGAGACATGTCAGAATTTTCTTCTTTTTTTTTTTCGAAGAAGAGTGTATGAGCCCAATAGCAATGGAGCAAGAAGAAAAAACAGAGCATAATTCTATTACCTAAAGACGACCACTCAGTTAATAGAAGAATACATAAGTATAGGTGACAACCTGACATATGATTCTGTGGAAGATCCCGATGCTGATGCCTTGTGATGATAGAGGAGAGGTTGAGTCATATACGGATGTCACTGATAATAAGCAAGATCCTGAAGAGCCAGTTGGTGGAAAGAAAATAATAAGACGCAAATGTTACCCAACTGATGAAACTTCTCTACCTGTTGCTATGTCATGACTGATGAGTCTTGTCTGCCTTGTTGGGATTAATGCAGAATCAATGGATTTTAAGCAATTTGATAGTGGTGTTGATTACTTGTGGAAGCTTGTTCAGCTATATGATTCTTCCCCAAGGAATGGTTGACCTGTTTCCATGATCGAACAAAGTTGATCTAAGTAGTTAAGCTGGTGCTGCAAGGATACTTTTTTTTTTTTTTTTTTTTGCAGTGATATTAATTTCATTAGGATTTCATATGATAAGTATTTACGGAATAATGTTGGTATCAAGTCTTGGTTGATTTTCTGAAATTATTTGTTGACTCTAATTTCATTAGGATTTCATATTATAAGTATTCATGAAATTAGATCTCTCAGCTCTCTCTAATCTGAAGTTCACCTCCTCATATGAAGAATGCGGTTCTATTTATAATTTTTTAAAGCTACATTTTAATTATTTTGTCAAGTTTCATAACATTCCTTTAGATAACTCATCTTGAATCCTTTGATTATAGACCATTCAATTAGTATTTGTTTCTTAATATTTTTAAAATTGCCTAATCTTGAACTCGTTGGATTTCTCTCTCTAAGGCACTTAATTTAGACTCTTTAATTAAGGTCTTGAAATTTCCAGCCACACTTGAGCATATTTGCACCACTTTTAATGATTGTAGATGTTAAAGTTTGTATCGTCCAAAAATCAAAGTCAAGTCTTTGAAAAAAAAATTTATGGCATAAAATTATAATTTTAGAAACATTATAATGCACGATCACTCCCTAACATCAACGTGAAACTTTTTCTAGAGGTTGTGAAGTCTCCTTAAATAGAATTTCAACAATTCTTGAAGTTTGCTCGTTGATTAAAACAAAAATTATAAGAATTTTTTGCTCGAAACTCTTCAAATTTACTATAAATTGAATGTATTTGTTTTGTTTGGGCCAAAACTTAGTTTGAAACATAAAAAATAGTGGAATTGACACATCTTGCTTAGAATATGTCAAGATGGCTACTATTACTATTGTGTGCAGGCACACACATAATATTGATCATCGAGTTTATTTTAAAGGAGTACGGGATTAATCTCTATCATGTATGTCAGACTCCAACAAAAACATCTTAGTTTTGGTGTAAAAAATGGCATATTTTGATCTCTCCTTGTATCCATTCATACCATTCATGAAAGTTGCTCATCTAATAATGCTACATTAATCAAATCCTCATAAGGCAATGCCCTTTAAAGTGTACCCTCATCTTAATGCTCAAAATCACTGACAATCATTGTTAAGCTTGCCTAAGATAAAATGGCCAAAAATATTACAACTTCAATTGCTGAATCAATCACTTTGAGTGAATAATTGCTATTTTCATTAGCTTAGTGTTTGGTGGCTCAACTTTTTTCTTTTCTTTGCTGAAATAAGATAGTTATCATTGTTCTATTTTATATTTGTCTTTACTCTTTTAATCTCTTGCTCTTAGATTTCTAAACATTTTCTTTCATGTCCTTAGCATCATCAAAGACTAGCCATCACATTTCTCAAACTTTACATCTACTCCAAAGTCTATCTAAAACTCTCAAACAAACTAAGATTAAAATATAGTCTTGTTCTTAACCCCTTTGATATCCTTATAGACTTCACCAAATATAACCATCTTCTTCATATCATTAGTTTATGTTTTAACCTAACCATCATAATCATTCATAGCCATCTATCCAACCTAAAACCTATTTCCTAAAGAGATCTTGTAGATCAGCTCAAACTAACTGTGGAGAAAAATTCCAATAAGAGTGAGTCACCTTCAAATCTATTGGAAAAAATGAAAGAGACAAGTATATTAAAAATCATCTTTTTAGGATGCCACGCAGATCCGCATATGTACTTATTCAGGTGATCAAGTGCGTCATCAAGGAATAGTGTACCATCTCAAAAGATAGAAGTCACTATCCTTTAATGGACCTAATCACCTCAATAAGGACTCCTAAGGAAGATGGGTCTGCATATATACCAGAGATTCTTCCCCTACTTTATATGAAAAAGTAAAGCATGGTTTATTTTAAACTGGGTTCATTAAGTTCTCTACAGGGGCAAGCCCTCATAGTTAATTACATCCTAAGGAATGAGGATTCCTTAGGAAAACTCTCGATTAAGGTAAATGATCGTTATCTTTGAAGATTTCAATAGGAAGGACTATCAATTGATTGATTTATTTTTGAAGATCAAATGGGATTGATCAAAGCAAGGGAGTTATTATCGAAGCCAAAATGGGAGATAAGTAGGAGATGCCCATGATACTAGGAAACCTAGCGAGCATCTCAAACTATTCTATAGTTGGGCTTTATATTTTTTTTGAAATTGATTTAATTTGTTTGAGTTGCATTTTTCATTAGAAATTTAGGACTTATGATTCCTTAACACAAGATTAATAAAATTCCTAAGAGACGAGGAATTAAGCTTATGGCCCACAAAGGCGAGAAGCAATGTCAGAACCTAAATCTAGGGAGCTTTGGCGAGGGCCAAAAGCACAACCTAAATCTAAGGAAAAAATGGGTAATTGGTTTGCCTCCACAAGAGAGGACAAAACACCCAACTGTTTGGACTTAGAATCATCTGGGGGTAGCCGCAAACTAACTCCTCCTAGGATTTTAAATACCTATAGGCAAGTCATTATGCTTATGCAAGATAGCTAGGTTATTATTTATTTAGAAAGAGACTAAGTCCTTAAACTCACTCCCTAAAGATACTAGATCATGTAAAGGGGCATGCTTCAAATGACCTAAATCTAATGCAATTCAAATTTCATTTTTTATTTTCATTTTGAACAATTATTTTGACTCAGGCTAATAGGATTCATATGCCTAATGCATGAGAAATAAAGTTATTGGCCAAAATAAGTGAGAAGGGATGAGGTGAGTTTCCACCATGGCTCTCAAAGGTCCATCCAAGTTTCTTTGGCAAAGGTGAAAGCCCTCCAATCAAGAGTGAAATAAGATGATGTTGTGCATGATATTACAAAAGAAATGCTCATCCAACTAAGGGATTGCTAATTCTCTTATCTTGATTTTAAACCTAATCTTTATGTGAGGTTATGAGTTGTTTAATTTTTATTTTGTGTTGTTAAGTTGCGTAAAAGATTTATTTTTCCCTAAAGAGCCTGATCCACATCTAGGCCAAACATAATGCGGGGAAGAAACTAGGAAAAACATATCACTTAATGCAAAAGCTAAACAAATCATCAAACAATTTATAAAGCTAATCGCACAAAGAATAAGAGGCCATTGTGGTCAGGCACCACCACACAAATCCGAAAATATTAAATTGGGTAGCTGAGTTCTACCCTTATACAACCCGGATTATAAATGAATTAAATTACAATTAAGAAAGGAATTCATTGTTATGGGGGTCTTCAAGCTTTAATTCTTCTTTCTTCTTTTCTTCTTTCTTCTTCTTTTCTTCTTTCTTCTTTGGTCCCTTCTTTTGGATGGTTGGAAGGTAGATACTCCAAGACTTCACATGATGCATAAGATACGATCTTATGACCAATTCTCATCCTAATTCCCATAATAATTATGCCAAAATCCTAATTGCATATATTTACATGAGAAAGAAAAGTGGAAATTTAACAAACACCTACAAAATAAAGGTTAGCTAAAACAAACCACACAAATCCAAGCATGTATATTGGACTTATCACCCCACACATGGGTGACTAAGTCCACCTGGCCTATTGGATTATGCTTAGGGGTATAAAGCACCTACAAGCAAAAGTATTTATATTTTTATTTATGATAGCACCCCTTAAGCACAATCCCTTGCATAAAAGAATAATTAGACTAAGAGCATCCTACCTAACCTAAACTAGAAGTGGTGACTTAGGCTAATGTGTGTGCTTTGAAGCTTTGTATGGCATGTTAGCTATGGCTTTAGGTTCAAAATTTCTAAGTGCGGAAGACATGTTCAACTTAGAGGAGGGTTTCATATAAGTTGTTTAATTATTTTGAGTTGATTTTATTTTATATTTTTTATTTGGTTCAAGTGAATTCTACAATTAATTACTAAGTTATGAAGAGAGCGAGAAAGAGAAGAAAACTTCTCTTTCCTTCCCTAACCTAAGTAATTTCTAAAGTAGATTTACATTTTAGTTTTGTTTAGGTGAATATTTTGATTAAATCTTTTTAATTAATCCTATGTTTAGATGAACTCTAAACAAACCTATTCAAAAAGAAAGGAATTTTTAAGATTAATAAAATGAATGGAAATTCACATAACACACATCACTTCATCTCTTTGCCAATGTGTATAACACGCATATGAATGAATCCTAAGCATATCTATGCATATAAATGAGACTATTTAACACACTTTATGATGGATGCTAAGTAACTCATTTAAGGAAATTTAGAAGTTGAATATGCATGATTTTTCTTAAGTAGAAAGGGGTTTCCTTATCCAAATTTTCACATACACACATGAAAGTAAAAAAAGGCATAAGTGCGTACAGCGCCATTGTTAATCAATGGTGTAAGGTACAAGACCTACTTAGGGCTACTTAAAGCCTCGCAACCTCAGGGTTGTCCAGACTAATATACCACTTTCCTTAAATACAAACATGTGTATTAAAGAAATGAAATGGAAAAGATGAATGCAAAAGTTTTTTTAATGGATTAATTTTATTTATGCAATTTATATATACAAGTATAGGTATCCCTTCTCAAGTGATAGCATAGGGATGAATAGGGTATGGAATTAGGTAAGTGTTAGGTTCTTTTCAAATGAACCTTACATCTTACCATCTCTTATTCAAAACTATACCAACATAAGAGAGAAAGGAAACCTGTGTTAAGCATACCTTTATAACCTTCCACATGCAAGCTCAAATATAAGTAGCATGCTTTCAGACTTGCTATTTGATTTATATGTTTTGAAATTAATTTTAATTTATTAGTGATAATAGCCATTCATATTTCTACTTTGGCCAACGCATGCAAATTTGACATAAGTAAACAATTTCATTTTAAACTTTTAATTTGGAAAATATGAATGCATGAAACCACATGACATACAAATTTAATATGTTGGGGAATGATTCAAAATAATGAAAGCATGTAAACACATTCACTTCACTTAAATCCTAAAGACATTCTTATAGAATAAGAAAGTTTAAAATAAATTAAAGTGTATTCAATGTGATTTTGTTTTGTTTGGAGTTTGATTTAATTTTGAAAAGGTGAGATGAGTTTGCTAATCCTAACCCATTTTCCACATGTGTTTGATATTTTTGTTTAATTTTTAAATGATTAGATTCATTTTTAAATATTGATTATGTTAATATATAAATTAAGTAACTTAATAAACCCTTACCTACACCACCTTAAAATAATTAACCAAATAATTATGAGCCAATGGGATGACATAAAAATTCACAAGAAATTTAAATTTGCAATGCACCTAATAAGAAAAAGGCCTAATGAAATTTGGCTCATAATTAAAGGTTAATTAAGCTAAGGTGTTTAGCTTAAGTAATTTCAAAACACCCTTTAACACATATGAATTGGGTTTTGATTTTCTTAATTGAACTTAAGTTATTAAACACCTAAGTATCTACCCAAAGTAGATTAATTAAGTTCTGGAAAATTTTAGAATTTTTAGAAATTAATTAAGGGGCTAATTAATGAATTAACCCTTAATTAAGAGAAGATTAAAGAAAGAAAAAGGGGTTTAGGGAATAGCTTAAGGAAAATGCCCCAAAGTTATTTCATAAACTTCCTACTTACTAGATCAGACCTTAATCAACCCTAATCATGGATCAAAACCACTAATCATATCTTAATTATCCTTAAATAGGTTAAGGGAGTAATTAGAAAACTCATATGCAATTCCCCAAATTAAGCCTTCAATAAATCCCTAGAAAATTATGGGAGGCAGAAGTCATCCCCTAAAACATACCCAAGAAGTTTGGGATTAATCAGAGGCTTAATTAAAAGGTAATTAGCAAAATAAACCTTCCAATTAAAACCAAAATCAAAGAAAGTTATAATGCAAAACCCATTGAAATTAATTTTAAACTATTTTAGGTTGAATTATCTTTCCATAAGATTTTATTTCATATTTTTCTTAATTTTATTGAGAGAGTTATGAATTTTAGAAGATCCCTAGATTAATTAGAATTAATTAAAGCATCTTAACTAATCCTTTAGCTCAAGGTGCGATGCGTAGTGGTGACGGTCAGCGCACTTTACACACGTCGCACCTTGAACCCGTCACTTAAATGTCGCATCAAAAAGGTGATGTGACGGCAGACACGCTTTGATCTATACCATCCGATCAAAGATCAGATGGCAAGAGATCTCCCCGTGATTTTAAAAAGGATAAAGGAAATTCTAAATGTGGGAATTATCTCGGCTGTCCATCCAAAATGAGCGAATGGATGACTGAGATCTCCTCAGTTCTTCCCCTTAGATCAACAGAGAGCGTCCATGATCTGGGGAAGATCTGAGCTCGATTGAGCTCGGATTCAAACCAAACTTAACCCACACCATCTAAAGCCAAGGAGCGGCACATCCAATGGTGGGATTTGCTTAAATTGAAAATTCTCTTCACACAGGACCAACACCTCCTATGCTAGGTGGTCAAAAAATTCCATACCTCGCCGGAGGTGATCACCGGCACTCGAGATCGATGAGTTAGCTTCGTCTGATGGAGAGAAAGCCTTGTTGAAATTCTTAGGCCTTGGAATTGAGTGACTTGCTCTATGGACTAACACCACATGAAGATCCTTGCAGCCTTGATCCAATTGCTCCTCTCCTTATGATGCGAACTCCAATGGAAGCTCGAGTGTGCTCGGATTGGTCCTTAGAAGAAGTGAGCAGGAGGAATTGAGGTGGTTTTCAGTGTGGAGGAAATTCAAGATTGGATTGAGCTACCTTATTTTCACACTATGCAAAATTGAGAAAATGAATATTGATCTCACTCTAGGAAGCTTGGGGAGGCTGAGGAATTGCTTCTCTGACTTCCCTAGGTTCAAATGAAATGAGGAGTGATGGATTTGAGTTCAATTAAGGGGAGTATATCTCCCCGTTGAAGGATCGGACGACGACAAGCCTATGTGTCATTTTGATCCAATTGATCAAAATGGGAGGGTTTTTTGATCAGTTAGATGCTTGCACATGGTCAGTTTGAGGCCTTGAGTGGAATGCCAACCTCCCATGTGCTTGAATTTAAGTGGAAGAGGGATTTTGAATTTGCCATTTTGACCCATGGGGTCAGGTTTGGTCTTGGGGCCAATTGGGCTGATCCAAATCTATTGGGTTGGGTGCAACACTCTTCATTAGGTACCCTTAGCTATTACAAAAGGATCAAGTAGATATGAAGAGGGTATGACCAAATTACCCATGGATTAAGCCAAAATTTGTTCTATGGCCTAGTGGTAGGATGGTCATTTTACTGATTTTTCAATTTAAATATGTTGGGTATGTGGAGAAACTAGGTTTGGCCAAGTTTCATGAGATTTGGAATTCATTTGATAGGGTTTGGCTCATGTTGACCCATTTAGGTCAAAATAGGTCAACTTGCGTCAAGTTGACCAATTGGTCAAATTGGGTCAAACTAAGGGTTATATGACCATTTGAAATATTTTGGTGGCTTTGGTTTGATTCAATTTGGTATAGTTTTGAATTTGGCTCATATGACTTCATTTAGGTCAAATGTGTCAAGTTGACCTATTTGACCCATTTGACCTATTTGAGGTAGGTCAAGGGTAGGTTTAGGTTAGGTTAGTCATATGGAGTGGATTGGTATCTTTATTTCAAACCAATTTTGGTTAAGTTCAAATTTGGCTCAACATGACACCTTTAGGTCATGTTGGGTCTAAGGTCAATTGGGCTAGGTTAGGTCTAGTTGGTCAATTGAGGCTTTGGTCAACTTCAAAAAGTGATTTGGAATGAACTTGGCACATTGGTTTGAATCAATTTAGTTTAGATCAAGTTTTGAAATATTTTGACCCTTTAGGTCAAAATGGGTCAACTTAGGTCAAGTGGCTAATTGGGTTAGGTTAGGCTCAAATGTTGGCTTTGTTAAGTTCAAACATAGGTCATGACTGAACTTAGATCAATTTCAATCAATTTGGCCTATGGTGAAATTTGGTTATGTTAGGTTTCATTTTTTGGCTAAGTGTTGACTTGGTCAATTCTTACATTTGACTTGGTTTGACCTAATTTGATTGATTCATCATCCCATGATGATTGTTGATTATGATGAGAGACATAGATGAGTTTGGTTCAATCTAATTTGGTTGGGATTAGAATTTGGCTCAAAAGAGTACTTTAGGTCACTTTGGGTCAAGTGAACCTAAGTGTGACAAAGCTTGATTTGAGTTTGATTGATCTTGTATATGGACTTATGATTGAAATATAAATCCATTTATAAGTGGTTTGAAGTCAAATGGGTTTTGATTCATTTCATAATTTCATATTCAAAGGGTGAACATGAAAGGATTTAGAGTTTGATTTTTGACTTGGGTTTTGATTGAATGATTGAAGTTTGTATTTATATATGGACTCATGATTATAGGGTTAATTGAATCATGAAAAGAAATCAAGAGTTTGCTTGATTTGAAGTTGATTTGGCTAAGTTCAAGATTTTGACTTAAAAAGCTTAGGTTGGATTTTGAGTGGATTTAAGTTTGATTTTTGGAATTGGTTTTGATTATTGGAATGTATATTTCATTTATATATGTGAATATAAATGAGGATATAAATGAATTATGAGAAAATCCCATGACTTTGAAATGGTTTGTTCAAGTTTTTGGATAAGTCCTTTAATGGAAAATTAAGGGACTTAGAAAATTTTTAGATTAAGAGTTTAATTTGAGGATTTGATTTGATTGATTTATATTTATATTTCATTTATATATGTGAATATAAATGAGAATATAAATGAGTTTTTAGAAAATCCCATGAGTTTGATTTGATTTAGAGTTGATTTTGGCTAATTCCATTAATGGAGAATTAAAGGGACTTAGAAGAATTTCATGAATTGATTTGGAATTTTGAGTTTAGTTTGATTAATTTGAATTTATATTTCATTTATAAAAGTGAATATAAATGAGAATATAAATGGATTATGAGAAAATCTCAAAGATTTGATTTGGTTTTGATCATGATCTTGGCTAAGTCCATTAATGGAAAATTAAAGACTTAAGGAAAATTTCATGAATTGAGTTGGAATTTTAAGTTTAGTTTGATTGATTTGAATTTATATTTTATTTATATATGTGAATATAAATGGAAATATGAATGAATTATGAGAAAATTCCAAAGATTTGAATTGGTTTAGATCATGATTTTGGTTAAGTCCTTAAGGGAAGATTAAGGACGGGAAATTTTGGACTTAGGAATTTCATTGGATTTTAATCATGGGTTTCAATCATAGATTCCAATAATGGATTTCAATCATGGAATTGATTTGAGTTAGGAGAAAATCATAAGAGATAGATTTGGAGTTTGACTTGAAAGAAGGAAAGTGAGGAATGATTTAAGCTAAGGGTAGGAAATTTTCTTAACACCCCTAAGGCATGACATATTCCTATTACTAAACCATCTAAGTCTCTAAGGCTAGGATGAGTGTCCTCCTAATCCCTAGATGTGTCTTAAGACTAAGAAACTCTTAAATCCTAAGAGAAGTTCTGTGTCTAAGATGGAGGGGTTGAGAGCTCATTCTAAGAATGAAGTCAACAAAGGGCGCCCAATAGGTGTGGTGTGTGATGATAAGGAACGACATTGGTTTCACCAAACAATCGAACAAGATATCATAAGCACTAACAGAAAAAAATCTATCCTTAACCTAAGGAAAAGAAAGAATCCAAAGCTTAGTGCAATGTGGCTCTACTTATATCCAAGATATAAGAGAGAGGGAAAAATCCACTAAAGGATAAAGTGTGAGCCTTCCACTATGGAAGTAGGTTTAAGTCATCCATAAGGGGATGAAGGGATTGATTTGATTTGAATCTCACTAAGGAGAAAAATATTAGTTCAAGTTCCACTGGGGAAGGGTTGAATTTGTTTCTATTTTTGTTAGGTTTGGATTTTGAGATGAACCCTATTGATTTGGAATGGGTTGTGCTGAATAGGAGCCATGGAGGCTAAGACCTAATTCAGATTTACCAATCCAAAAGGAGTAGTCTACTAAACACATAATAGGACCAGCCAACCAAAGGGATGCCTTTTGGTATGCAGCAATTGTACTAGGAGGAAAGCCTAGTAGACTTACATCCTCCAGATTAGAGACCAATTGCTAGGGTAATCTATTGTAAAAATAATAGATAGAAAACCCAACCTAGGGTTGACTATTGAGTGAATGTCGCTGGGGGACTTAGATCAACTCAAAGATAGTCAAGATTAATTTCATTTTTTAGATTTGTTTATTTTGATGATGATGGATCCCATAGGTTTGGAATGAGCTGCACTGAGTAGGGAACATGGAGGCCTAGACCTAACCTAGATTTATCAATTCAAGGGGAGTAGTCTACCAACCAAAAGGTAGGACTATCCAACCAACAAAAAATATCTTTCGGTATACAATGGTCAAGTTAGGAAGAAAGTGTAGGGACTCACATCTTCCACAATAAGGAACCATTGGGGAGATCAGTTACTTTAAGCAACAAATCAAACCTGACCTAGGGTTGACTATTGAGTGAATGCCTTTGGGGTACTTAAATAAAATCAAAGATAGTCAAAATTAATTTTATTTTTAGTTTTGTTTGATGGATTCCATTAGTTTGCGATGGATCAAACTGAGAAGGAGCTTATAGAAGCCTAGACCTATCTCAGATTTGCTGAAATAAAGGGAGTAGCTTCCTGATCGATGGGGGAATTATCCGACCAAAAGAGTGCCTTTTGATTTACAATGATCAATTAATGGAAAGAAAGCTCGGGGACTCATATCTTCCATTAGAAAAGACCACTAGGGTGATCGGTTGCTTTGGGCAGCAAATTGAACCCAACCTAAGGCTGCCTGTCGATTTGCGATAATCATGCTAGAAAGAATATGTTATAGTCTTATATCTTTTAAAGTAGAATGATTGTAGGGGTAACCTGCTTGTGGCAAAATAGATTGAACCTGACCTAAGGGCGACTACAGAGTGAGTACTAACCTAGGGATTTATCTCAACTTAGGTAGTCAGGTAATTCCTTTAGGGAGTTTTGCTGACACTGCCCTAAAGATAGGATGCTTGCTTGAGAAAAGGAGCCCTTTGGGGGCTTAAATTCCTAATCCATAAGAGAATATATTTTATTTATTCTATTTGTTTAGTTTGTTTAGTTATTTGTTTATTTAAGTGTGGACCCTGTTAGTTTGCGAGGGATCAAACTAAGAAAGATCTTATATCAGCCTAGACCTATCTCATTTACTAAGGGAGATTTGCATCTGAACAAATTCTCCAACCAGTGTGGTTACTAAGAAAGGGATG
Organism: Cymbidium sinense; assembly: GCA_021442155.1. Classification (NCBI taxonomy): domain Eukaryota; kingdom Viridiplantae; phylum Streptophyta; class Magnoliopsida; order Asparagales; family Orchidaceae; genus Cymbidium; species Cymbidium sinense. The sequence continues at coordinate 16,814,893 of CM038224.1, forward strand.
TCCAAGTAACCCGGGTAGTGTCTAAATGGGGTCACAAAAGACGTGATCAAAATAGAGTGCCTACAAGGGATGAGGCTGGTATGGGCTTAATCCAACACCCTGAAGACGATGACATGGCTAGTCATATATTTAATAAGTATTCGGTGTCTAACTCAAGGAGAAAGCATGAGGACTCATATCTTCCAAGAGTGGTGTATTCACTAGGTGAGTCCCTGTCAGCATAGCGAATATCAACCAACTTAAGGTGCCCTTCAGTTTGCAACAATCAGCCTAGGAAGAAAGCTCGGGATTCACATCCTCCTATAGTGGAACTGATTGCTGGGATAGTCTGTCTTTAGCTCGACAAGTGTCATCCGACTTAGGGAAACTACTAAGTGAATGACACTGGGGGACTTAAATCGATTTCAACACAGTCAAGAGGAAAGGGGCCTTTGGGGGGCTTATCATAAACCTCAAATATACTCGACCTAGTTAGATTATGATGGCTTGTTCAAGAAGAAAGCACGGGGACTCACATCTTCTTAAATAAAGTCAACATGAGGAAGCCTACTGGCTAAGCAGTGAGCATACCATACTAACAAGGTGCTCGTTGGTTTTCCATGATCAAGTTAAGAAGAAAGCATGGGGACTCACATCTTCCAAACAAGAGACCACTGTAGTGACATACTAGTGAGGTTGCATGTAGACCTGACCTAGAGCAGCTAATGAGTGAGTGCCACAGGGGGGATTGCTCCTACATCAAATAGCTCGAGATAAAATATTTGTGTTTATTATTGTGCATGTGTTAAAAGGAATAAGATGCCTCTAGGGGATTCTTACACCTACCTTAACACATTGGGGGTTTTGATGAAATGATGCCATGGATGGGAAAAGGATTCCCACTAAGAAAGGATGCCGCTTGGGTTCTCTTACATCTATCTTAGTTGTGCTAATCAAAATAGGATGCCTCTCGGGTTCTCTTACACCTATTCTAATAGTGTAGGGAGATTGTGTTTGTGTTGTGAAAGAGGGACATGATGCAACTAGGGGACTCTTACACCTACCCTAGACGCATCACGGTGGATTTGCAAGACAAGCAACCAACATTTCGAAAGAAGAGCAGATTTGATGAATGTAATCAAATTTTTATTCTTTTTATTAATGATTATTTTTAAACATGATTTATTTCATGGGTAATATATCTTTAGGTAGAGCCCATTAATTGGAAGCATCAGGTGTTCCCCTTTACAATCAATAAGCTGATAAGATCCTCCTTGGTAGGCCTTCTCTATGACATAGGGCCATCCCAAGTGGGTTCACACTTGCCTCCCATCTTTCAACGGGAAATAATTGGTCTCCTTAGGACTAACACAAGTTCTCCTACACAGAAAGACCTAGGGTGTACCAGCTTGTTATGAGCTTGAATCATTTTGGTCTTGTATAACTCGAGATTCTGGCATGCACGTAGGTGACTCTCCTCCAAACCTTCAAGCTCTTCTAACCATAACTTTGTATTCTGCTCTGTAGTCATCTTACTACCCAATGCTATCCTTAGTGATGAGAATTAAACTTCTAAAGGAAGAATGACTTCGAACCAATACACTAAGAAAAATGGGGTATACTGAGTTAGAGTTCGGTATGTGATGTGGTAGGCCCACAAGGCTTCAACCAACTACTCATTCCACTATTTTTTATTGTCATCAAGAGTTTTCTTCAATATCTGGATGAGAGTTTTGTTGACTGCTTCTGCTAAGCCATTTGCTCTAGGGTAGTAGATGGTGGGGTATCTCTAATCTATACAATATCTTCTGACAAAGCTGTTGATCTTCGTGCTTTTGAATGTAGTATCATTATCGGATATAATTCATCGAGGCACCCCGAACCTATATACGATATGGTTCCTTAAAAATTGAAGCACATGTGCATGACCTTTTAAGTGGGATGGCTACCACTTGGAAAAGTAATCGATGGTAAAAGATGAATTGATGCCCCTTGAAGAAGGAGGATCAATCGACCTACAATGTCGGTACCCCAACACTCAAATGGCCATGAAGCCAATGTAGGGTGTAGAATGTTGGGTGGTTGGTGGAGGACCACATGTACTAACACCGATGGAATCTCTAGCTACATCCATGATGTAATCATCGGCCGAGTATCCTAGTCTCTTGATCTTTGTCTTCATCTTCAGACCAGATTGATGTGCTCCGCATAGACCTAAATGTACCTCAGTTATAATGCCACGAGCTTCGTGTTTGCCCAAACAATGTAACCACATTTAGTCAAAGGACCAGTGGTGCAGGATGCCATCAACAAGAGCATAGGAGAGAGCTCTCTATTTCATCTGATCAGCTTATGACTTTTCTTGAAGTAGTTTTTCGGTGTTCAAGTAATTTATGAACGGTTGCCTCCAATCTAGCTCCTTGTCCATTTTGGCAATGACAACCTCCCCTTCAAGAGAAAGTCTCTCGATGAGTTCAGCATCAATAAATGATAGGACTTGCCTATTTTGGACCTTTAATGAAATGGACTCATCTTCTGGATATGCCAATTCTTTGGCAAGTTTGCAAGCACATCGACCGCTTCGGAACCTTGTAGATGGTGACTGGGAATCTAGGCCAATAGCGTCATGGTATACTCGTAGTAATGATGAAGCTTGGGTTTGAGAACTTGGTAGGACCCGGCAATATGGTTGATGACTGACTGAGAATCCCCAAAGAATTTTTGCTCTTGGCACTGATAGTGAGGGATAACTCCAGACCGATAATCAATGCCTCATACTCAGCTTCATTGTTGGTGCAGGGGTTGGAAAGATAGTATGATAATCTCATCACATCATAGTTTAGAGTTAGAAGAACTATTAGGAGAATAGATCGTGGTGCTTCACCTTTGAGAAAAGAAGCAACACCATCAAAATACATCTCCCATCGGTGATTGTCAGCCTTCCCTAAGTTCATGATTTGTTCATCGGGGAGATCGTCACTAAGCAGAGAATCAACAGGAAGTGGGTGTGCTGCTAAGAAATCTGCTAGTGCCTGCCCTTTTACCATATGGAGGGGTACAAATATGATATCAAACTATGAGAGAATCATGGACCAACGAGCCAAATGTTTGAAAAGCGTTGGCCTTGTCATGAGGTGCTGTTATGGATTGGTTTGAGAGATCAAGTTCACCTTATGAGAAAGCATGTAGTGTCGTAGCTTTTGGGAAGCAAAGATCAAAGCTAAGTAATGTTTCTCAATAGGTGGATAGTTTTCTTCAGAAGGAATTAGACGACGGCTGAGGTAGTAGAGTGCGCTCTCCTTCCCTTCGTCATTGGCTTGGGCCAACAGAGCACTGAGAGAGTCATCCAATGCAGCAGTGTAAAGGATGAGTGGCCTACCCGAGATAGGGGCTGCTTGAACTGGCAGCTTCACTAAGTACTCTTTGATGTCTTCAAAGGTCTTCTGGCACTTATCATCCCACTTGAACTTGACATCCTTTTTGATAAGTATTGAAAATGGCTTGCATCTCTTTGATAGGTTTGAGATAAAGCGTCTTAGATATGCTAGCCATCTTTGAAAAGATTTGAGTTGAGTTAAACTCTTAGGAGGTAGCATTTCTAAGATAGCTTTGATCTTTTCAGGATCTATTTTTATTTCCAAGTGTCAAATAACAAACTCAAGGAATTTCTCTGAAGCAACTCTAAATGCACACTTCAGGGGATTCATTTTGAGGTTATATTATCTTAACCGTTCGAAAACTACTCTCAAGTCAAAGAGGTGGTTTTCCTTTTCTCTGCTCTTAACTACTAGATCATCAACGTAGCACTCAACCTGATGATGGATGAGTTCATTGAAGATCTGAGTCATGGCCGTTGGTATGTAGCACCAGCATTTTTAAGCCCAAAAGGCATGACCCTATAATAGAAGATTTTGATCGGGGTTTGAAAAGTAGTGTTTCTTTCATCTTCATGAGACATCTTGATTTGGTTATAGCCAGATGACCCGTCCATGAAAGAGAAAACTACATGAAATGAGGTAATGTCAACCATTAACTCTGGTATAGGAAGAGGAAGCTCATCCTTAGGACATGCCTTGTTTAAGTCCCAAAAATTGACACAAATGTGAATTTGGCCATTCTTCTTCTTAACTAGGATGACACTATCTAACCAGGTAGGATATTTTTCTTCCCTGATGAAACCAGCATTGATCAGTTTCTTGACTTCAAAATGACTTGTTGTTCAATTTCTAATCGCATGCGTCTAGGAGCTTGCTTAATAGGGGTAATAATAAGGTCTAATGCTAGCTTATTGACTACTATGTTAGGCGATAATCTGGGTATTTCTTCATAACTCTAGGCGAAGAAATCTTTAAATCAGTCAATGGCCTAACTAAGTTATTAGTTTCTTCTTCATTCAGCAATGAACTGATGTATGTCGGGCGTAGATTTTCTTCTATCCTGAGATTGATTTCTTTAAGCTTGTCGATCGTTGAATGAATCTTCTCTTCAAATTCTGGTGGTACCTCTTTGACTTGGAGATCATCTAGATCGTCTGAGGTTTCTAAACACACATTCTCATAAGAGTTGGAGATGTGTGAGAAGAAACTATCAGATTCCAAATGGTTGGTAACAAAGCGAATAATTCATCATCGACTAGACCTACTATAAATCCTAGTCCCGCTCTTGATTTCCCCGCTTGTATTATTCCATAGCTTTTCAAAGTATTCTTACCTATGCTTAGACCATGTGAGGAACTAAATCTTTTTTTATAAGATTTTGAACATAAGGCGAGTAAAAGTCAAAAGGTAATTCTATTAATTCTTTAAAGTATCCTCCTCAAGCTCTACATTAACTTCAAGGCTTGAGGATGATGATCCCAAAAAGAACTTCTTCTACTTCAAATCATTGGAAGACTTAGGGACTTCCTTAACTACTAAACCTTCAACTTTCTGAGATGTAAGTGAGAGCTAAGGCTCCCAACTTCTTCCTAATAGTTTCACATAAACCAGATTTGAATACTTTGCTTTCCTTGCATGGAGGTCTTTGTCTCGTGGATCAAAAGTCACCTCCAATGGAACCACAGAGGGTTGGTACTATCACATTAGACTCATCCTCTGAGCTGGATTCCAAGTCTATGTGAATAGTAGGGGCAGTCCTATGAACTGGAACACGATCTCTATAAGTTAAAGGCCAACTAGGGAGTCTCCCACCTCTAGAACTGCCTCTATTTCTGCCTCTAGCTCTGCCTGGTGGAGGTTGAGCCATTCTACCCATATGTTCATATGATGGAATGAACTGTGGGTGGAATGTGATATGCGGATCTATTTCTTCTTCAATTCCTCTTTCTTGTTCGCTTGGACTTTTATTTTTCTTTCTATTTTCTTTTATCTTTTCTTTTACTTGATTTTCTTTTTCCATTGGTTTTGCATTTGAATTTTGTCCAAGTTCACAAGAAAGGGTGTCTTGAGGAAGATAGTATGTCGCATCCTCATAAATCTTAACCTCTCTAACTGAAAATGGCTTTTCATCTCCGTTGACATGGTACTCAATTTTTTCTTTTCTGAACTTGATGCACTGATGAAGGGAGGATGGAACGATCTTGTTCTGATGTATCCAAGGCTTACCAAGCAAAGTAGTGAATGAAGTATTCAAATCAATGATGTAGAACTTGGCTTCAGTCTTCCAGTCACTTATCTCCAATGATAACACTATAAAACCTAAAGCCTGCTCATCTTGATTATTGATTCCTCTCAACATCATCTATCTCCTCAGAGTGTAGAGATGTCGATCTTCAAATAAGCACATGTCTTTAGACTGTATTCATGCACTAATCCATGAGAACTCAGGTGTGTCTGAACCTGTCCATGTTAACTGTAATGTAGAGGAGTTGTGCTCCAAGTCCCCCAGAAGAAGGTCTTCATCTGCGAAGGTGTTCCCTTGGGCTTCTTTTGCATAAAGTGCTTCCTCACCTATAGATGTCAGCTGAGTTAAGCATATTTCAGGATCAAGGAGAGCCTTGATTAGTGATTCCCTCATCTCTTTGGATAAGATAAGGGCATCATATATGCTTAGCTTAGATGGCAACTTTCTTAGATGAGAAAGGACATTGTAGTCCACCTTGGTCGGGTCTTCCACAAGCATATCCAAGGGTGGAGCATCTGTGGAAGGGCTTCTCGATCTTCATACCAATGACTTATTTCCTCTATCTGAGGTGTTGCCTTAGGAGGTAGAACCTTGCCACTCTGAGGTTGACTTGTGATCTCTTGAGGCAAGGTGGTGGAAGGTTCTACACACTTGCTCACCTACAGCCTTCTCCTATGGGACCTCAAAATTGGATGATTCCAAGTCTATCTCAAGAGGTGAACCCATACTATTCAGAGTTGGAAAGTCCAACTCTGAATCAAAAAGAGGAAGATAGGAATTGTTATAGTTATTTAGACTTGAACAGTTATTATTAGGAATAGAAGAAGACAACCCATCAGAAGTGATACAAATATAATTCAAACTATCTTTATTCTTCAATTTCTTAGAATAATTTGGAGGTACAAAGTAGAAGTCAAATAAAGTGAGTGGAGTAAGATATTTGATGCCCTTATCTGTTAATATAAGAGTTATACTGGTAGAAGAAATAGAAGAACTAGTTGAAATGAAAGAAGTCATTAGTGTGGAAGGGGGTGGAGGCTAAAGTGGTCGTGCTAAGGGCTATCTCAGTGGCACATTATGCTGCTTCTTGAGCTCCCACTTTCCTAGAGTTGGCACTAGCAACTTGTAAACCATCCTTGGTGTTGGAGGTTTGAGTTAACTCAGGCACCTACAAGGAAAGCTTCTTGACCTTTTGAATGACTTTCTTAGAGGTTTTGGACAAAAAAATATCCCAACCTTCTTTTATTTTGGTAGGATCACATGTATCCCTAAGGATTACCCTAATAGAACTGGAAGGTTGTTCCACTAGGTATTCCTTTGGAATAACTACAACACCGATCTTGAAATTGTGTCCAAGCTAGTCCTTGAATGTGAAGTAATCCTCTAAAACATGGTCTAGCATACGACGGTAGGGGAAAAAGTTTGGATCATGACTTTTGTCTACTTTCTTCGATCTCCTAGGCTCGGGTAGCTGAAAATCAGGCTTCTTTAAGAGATTCTTAAAGATCTTCTTGATTACCTCCCTCTTAAAAGAATAAGGTTTATTTAACTTATCTAAAGAGTAGGTGGACCATAGCTACACAGCGGCGGTATGCATCTGTCTTTGGTAGTATGGCGGTGGTTGTCTTGGCGGCCATGGAGGCGGTGAGGCCTTGTGCCTCAGGTAAAAGGAGGTGGAGGTCGAGGTTGTGGTCTCGCTGATTGATCTCTAACTGGTTACTTCCACTTGTCAATCACTACTACTGCTCTTAGCTTCTTCTTAGAGACATTTTGCGGCTTTTGCTTCGGCAACTGATCTTAAAAAGGAAACTGTTTGGCCTCTCCTTGTAGACTAGCCACCTTGTTGATTAGCTTCTCAAAAGTCTTGATAGTGAAGCCCTTAAGCATGAAGGCGACCGGGCCATCGATATTCTTCAAGAGAATCTTAATGACATGCTATTCAGATAGCTGCGGTTTATACTTCATACTCAGATTATGCCATCAAAGAATATAATTAATAAGGGACTCACCGGGGTATTGTTGTGCTACAATGAGATCACCTATAGTAACCCGTTGCTAAGCTCCAAAAAATCTCATAATAAAGAGTTGCTCTAACTCAACAAATGTTTTTATTGAACCATTGGACAGTTTAGCATACCAATTGAAAGCAATACCCGCTAGGCTACTAATGAAAAGGTGGAAGAGCAAAGCGTCGCTGCCACCTGCGTTGCAACAACTGGCCCTGAAATGTGCTACATGTTGCCTTGGGTTTCCACTGCCATCGAAGCTTTTGAAGGAAGGAGGCACGAAACTCTTCGGATATTGGATAGCATCGAATTCTTTCGGGTAGGGTCTACCCTATGGATTCAATGATCCTCCCCGAGCTTGAGCCAAAGCTTCCTTCACCTACATCTTAACTATAGAATCTATGTCCTTTTCTTGTATGGAGGTACTTTCCACTACCTTCTTATACAAGCTAGTGCTACTTTGCTCAACGGGAGGTAGAGTCTTGGCTAGGTCCAAGACATGCACTAACTTAGGCTGCTTGACATCGACTGTAGTAGGATGAACTAAAGGGGCTTATTTTTGAAGAAATGACACTACTGCTAACAAGTCATGTAACTATCAAACTGCTCATCCTTCTATCGTAACTGATGTCGAAGGTACTGGGCTGATTCTGTAGTGTCTTCTTGATCAACCTCATCACCCTCCATGGCTTGTTGTTCCCTAAGAATAGATCCTCTAGTGTCAACCATGTAGACTCCAGCTGAGTCCCCCATCAAGTCATCTTCATTGGGATCAAAGTTGAGTTTCTCTTCATCAGACTAGTCGTACCCTAAGATCTCCTTCTTCTCCATGAAATACTGTGCAACTATCTCATCTAAAGAGTGATCTATCTGAGAAGGTACAATAGTAGGCGACGGTGTGATCACTATCATGCAGGCACCGACCTCTCTGTCACGAGAGTCAATCTTATGTGGGTACTCACTGGATGAATGACACTCTAGCATTGTGGCTACAAGAGGGGTAACAATCCTAGGATGTTCCACTACCATTGGTGCAGCTGGACTGTCACTTAGAATATCTGAAATCACTGTCACCATCTCGACATCCTTCTGTATGGGTGGAGTTAGTGAAGGGATAACCACGCTTGGGTCGCCACTCCTTCGCACCACCAGGCGAAGGTCGGCGAGAGCTCGGCCTACCACAATGGGCGTGTAGAAGGGTAGGATCCCTGGCCATAGATCACCAATACATTTTTCCCATGCGCTTCATGGCCTTAGATGGAATAGGAGAAGTTGTAACCTGTACTGGCGATGGTGAACGAGCGGTAGAGCGGTGGGTTGGAGACACCACCGACTGTCTGTACATAGAAAATGTCCTCCTGTGATGACTAGTCCCAGTGAGAAGGATACTATCAGTATGGTCAGTGTGGGTAGCACGCCGAGCTGGAAAATCAATCAAAGCGAAAGCGGCTGACTGACGGCTGAACCTCCATCTCTCCCTGCTAGTAATATGTGTTGTATGGGCCTCACGGGCCCTCTCCTGATGAATCTGCTTCCCCACACTACGGGGGATAATAAATCAGAGATCAAAGCGTACTGTCAGCTCCTATTCTTCACCTGGCGGCATAAGATCGAGGTCAACATATGACCTCCTACTCAGAAACTCGGTTGAAAATGCACCTGGAGGTGATGACAGATCTCCGACATCCTCTCTGTCGATCCGAGAGGATGGAACTAGTTTTCTATAACTAGTGGTGAAGTGACAACGAGGAACTCATCCCAACGATTGGCTGGCCTCTATCTCATCGTGTGATACCCATCATGCGTTCTTATTCCTACACTGTATGGGTAGGATGGGAGGAGTGCGAGCTAGACCCATACTCAAATATAGGGGAGGCAAGCCCTGAGACCAGGGGAGCCTTACCCTTGGAGGGTACATATGAGATGGTGCTAGCCCTCACTAGGGCAGCATAAGAAACCTTAGGGCGTACTATCGGGGATGGTACTGCTTGCACTTCTATAACTGAATTCCATGGTACTGCAAAAGCTTTCCTCTTCAGTGAGAAGACATTAGAGTCAGAGGGTAAGTCAATCCTGATGACCGGCTTCTGCCCAATCACCTTGGTCCTACTAACTATAGTGAGGGGAGTGCCCTCACAAGTAATCATGGATCCCTCAAATCCCTGACCAAAGTGAATCAGATGAGTATGGTCTAGATGGGGGAATCTAGCTTGTAGATCCATACCATGGGGGAAGTTAAAAACAAACTTCTGAGAACTGACCATTTAAACAACTGTAAGAGACTGAAATTGAACTGCTATTGTACTGACTGTAAAGATTTGCAATGAGAAATGAATTTGTAACACATTTCTATCTCTATCAATTTTTGAATTTTGAATTTAAAAATTTGAGCCCACGTCCAACAACTTGGAAGTGTTAAGTGGGGTTCAAATGGATTTGAGAAGATTGATTGAAAGAGGAATTTGAATATGAATCCAACTTCAATAAATAGAGGTATGTTGAAATATGCGTTCAAATTTTTTGATAAGGATGCTTCCATAGTTTCATTTTTGTTTAATTTTGAATTTTTGATTTGAGGACCCTTTCCTTTAACAAATTTGGGTATGTTAAAGTAAGGGTCAAATTGATTTTAATTTAATTTGATTGTTTTGGAATTTTACTTAGTAGATTTAAGTATGCTAAGTGAAGTGTTTGAGAAAGTGATTATTTCTTTTGTGAAATTTTCTTTTGATTTTGGAAATTTTGGAATTCTTACTTATCAAATTTAAGTATGCTAAGCGAAGAATCCAAGTGTGTTTTGTTTGATTTTTAAAACAGGAACCTTAGCAAATTTAAGTATACTAAGAAAATCCTAAATGTTTCATTTTTGTTTTGATGTTTTGATTTTTGAAAAGGGTGATCCTTAGCAAATTTGGTATGCTAAGGGAATCCTAAGTGTTTCATTTCTTTTGATGTGATTGAAAGTGAATACTTTTACTTTAACAAATTTAGTATGTTAAAGATGAAGTCCCACTTAGTTTTATGAAATGGAAATTTCACTTAGCTAATTTGGATATGCTAAACGAAATTCCAAATGGTGTGTTCAAAATTTATTTTTGATTTGTTTTGGTTTTGAAAATGGAAACTTCTCCTTAGCAAATTTGGTATGCTAAGGAAGGGAGTTCCAAAGGTATTTTGAAGATTTTTGTTTCGACTTTGGAAACTTCACTTAGCAAATTTGAGTATGCTAGATGAGGTTCCAAAAGGTGTTTGAAAATTTTTGACTTTGACTTTGGAGACTTCACTTAACAAATTTGGGTATGTTAAGTGAAGTCCAAAATGTGTTTGAATTTTTTTTGAAATATGATTGTTGATTTTTGATTTTGGGTTTGGAAACTTTACTTAGTAAATTTGAGTATGCTAAATGAAGTTCCAAAATGTGTTTGAAAACTTTGAATTTTGAATTTGGGGACTTCACTTAACAAATTAAGGTATGTTAAATTAAAGTTCCAAAAAGTTGTTTTGGAAAAGTTTTGATTTTGTATTTGGAGACTTCACTTAACAAATTTGGGTATGTTAAGTGAAGTTCCAAATGTGTTTTGAAAATTTAAAAATATTATTGTTGATTTTTTTTTTTTTTTGGATTTAGAAACTTCACTTAGCAAATTTGAGTGTGCTAAATGAAGTTCTAAATATGTATTTAAAATTTTGAAATATGATTGTTGATTTTTGATTTTTGATTTGGAAACTTTACTTAGCAAATTTGAGTATGCTAAATAAAGTTCAAAAATGTGTTTTGAAAATTTTAAAATATGATTGTTGATTTTTGATTTTGGATTTGGAAACTTCACTTAGCAAATTTGAGTGTGCTAAATGAAGTTCTAAATATGTATTTGAAAAAAAATTTGAATTTTGGATTTGGAGACTTCACTTAACAAATTGGGGTATATTAAATGAAGTTCCAAAAATGTGTTTAGAATTTTGAAAATATGATTATTTAAGTTTTAATTTTTGAAAAGAGGACTTCCATTCAACAAATTTAGATATGTAGAATGGAGATCAATCTTATTTTTGAAATGTGAGATTTTTTTTGTGATTATTGCTTTAAAGAGAAGAATTTATTAATCATATGTGAGGTATGTTTAAGTGGGATTTCCTAAATGATATTTATTTTTAGTTGGGAATGAAACCTTCATTTAATAAGTTTGAGTATATCAAATGAAGATGTTCATGTGTGCTTTTTTGAAAACTTTATGATTATGATTTTTGGAAAAATGATTGTTCATTTTATTTTGAAAATGAAATATTCATCAAAGTGAATTAAAATAAGATATTCATTTGTGCTTTTGGAAAATGTTGTTAATTTTATTTTTGAAAATCCCTACATGTAACAATTATGGGAATTGTTAATTGAGGATGACAAAATTTTGTGGAAAATATTTTATTAAGTGCATTTTTGAAAAGGTACCTTTTGAAAAGCAAAGTTCTTATGAAAGATTTATTTTTGTCATTATTATTTTAGAATGAACCTTTCTTTATCATAAAAATGATAAAGAGGAAGTCTTTAAGATGTTTCTTTTTATTTAGATCTTTTCATTTTTTTTACACATTGGAGAACCCAACGAGGGTTTTAAGACCAGCAAGGAATGTGGTCCTAAAACCTAAAAGATATTGGCTAACTCAACTTAAGAATTAAATAAGCTAAGTGCCAACATAAAGAAAGATAGCCTTGGATTCATACCAAATTACAAACCCACTATTGATACTCAAAGACAACGATCATTTACCAATGATGGAGAAAGGAACCATCCCCAGCGGAGTTGCCAGAAAAATTTGTGGGGAAAAATTCCTATACGAGTGAGTCGCCCTCAAATATGTTGGGATAAATGAAAGAGATAAGCATATATAAATTTGTATTTTTAGGATGCCAGGTAGATCTATATGTACTTATTTAGGTGATCGAGTGCATCATCAAGGAATAGTGTATCATCTCGAAAGATAGAAGTCACTACACTTTAATGGACCTAATCACCTCAATAAGGACTCCTAAGGATGATGAGTCTACATATGTACCAAAGATTCTTCCCCTGCTTTACATGAAAAAGTAACGCAGAATTTATTTTAAACTGAGTTCATTAAGCTCCCTATAGGGTGAAGCCCCCATAGTTAATTACAGCCTAAGGAATGGGGATTGCTTAGGAAAACTCTTGATTAAGGTAAATGATCGTTGTATTTGAAGATTTCAATAGGAAGGACTATCAATCGATTGGTTTTTTTTTTGAAGATCAACTGTGATTGGTCAAAGAGAGGAGTTATTATCAAAGCCAAAATGGGAGATATGTAGGAGATGCCCATGATGCTAGGAAACACAGCGAGCATCTCAAACTATTCTATAGTTGGGCTTTATATATTTTTTGAAATTGATTTAGTTTATTTGAGTTGCATTTTTCATAAGAAATTTAGGACTTATGATTCCTTAACACAAGATTAAGGAAATCCCTAAGTGACGAGGAATTAAGCTTATAGCCCACAAAGGGGAGAAGCAATCCCAGAACCTAAATCTAGGGAGCTTTGAGGGCTAAAAGCACAACCTAAATCTAAGGCAAAAATGGGTAATTAGTTTTCTTCCACAAAAGAGGACAAACCAAATTGGACTTACACAACTAGGGGGTGGCCAATACAATTTTAAATAGATGTAGGAAAGTCATTATGCTTATGCAAGATAGTTAGGCTGTTATTTATTTAGAAAGAGACTAAGTCTATAAACTCACTCCCTAAAAATGCTAGATCATGTAAAGGGACATGCTTCAAATGACATAAATCTAATGAAATTTAAATTTTATTTTTATTTTCATTCTGGACAATTATTTTGACTTAGGCTAATAGGATTCATATGACTAATGCATGAGAAATAAAGTTATTGACCAAAATTAGTGAGAAGGGAGGAGGTGAGTTTTCACCATGGCTCTCAAAGGTCAAGCCAAGTTTCTCTGCAATGGTGGAAGCCCTCCTATCCAGAGTGAAATAAGATGTTGTTGTGCATGATATTACAAAAGAAATGCTCATCTAGCTAAGGGGTTGCTAATTCTTTTATCTTGATTTTAAACCTAAGTTTTATGTGAGGTTATGAGTTGTTTAATTTTTATTTTGAGTTGTTAAGTTGGGTAAAATATTTATTTTTTCCTAAAGAGCCTAATCCACATCCAGGCCTTACATAATGCAAGGAAAAAACTAGGAAAAATATGCCACTTAATGTAAAAGCTAAACAAGTCATCAATCAATTTATAAAGCTACTCACAAAAATAAGAAATTTGGTGCCAGACAAAACCCAAAAAATTGATGGGAGCTCTACCCTTATACAACCCAGATTACAAATGAATTAAATTATAATTAAGAAATAAATTCATTATTGTGGGGGTCTTCAAGCTTTATTTCTTCTTTCTTCTTTTCTTCTTTTCTTCTTTCTTCTTTGGTCCCTTCTTTTGGGTGGTTGGAAGGTAGATTCTTTATGGCTTCACATGGTGCATAAGATAAGATCTTATGACCAATGCTCATCTTAAGTCCCATAATAATTATTCCAAAATCTTAAATGCACATATTTACATGAGAAGGAAAAGTGAAAATCTAACTAACACCTATAAAATAAATGTTAGATAAAATAAACCACACAAATTCCAAGCATGTATATTAGGCTTATCACCACACACATGGGTGATTATGCTTAGGGGTATAAAGCACCTGCAAGCAAAAGTATTTATATTTTTATTTATGATAGTGCCCCTTAAGTACATTCCCCTCCAGAAAAGAATAATTAACCTAAGAATGTCCTATAATTCATTTCTGAGCATACACCCTAACAACCAACTAAAATATATATCACTAAATAAAATAAATATCAAATCATGCACTGACCTAACCTAAAGCTAGAAGTGGTGACTTAGGCTAATGTACGTGCTTTGAAGGTTTGTGTGGAATGCTTAGCTATGGCTTTAGGTTCAAATTTTCTAAGTGTGAAAGACATGTTCAACTTAGAGGAGGATTTCATTTAAATTTTTTACTTATTTTGGGTTTATTTTATTTCATGTTTTGATTTTGTTCAAGTGAATCTCACAATTAATTACTAAGTTATGTAGAGAGGGAAATAGAAGAGAACTTCTCTTTCCTTCCCTAACCTATGTAATTTCTAAAGTAAACTCACATTTTGGATTTATTTAGGTGAATGTTTTGATTAAATCTTTTTAATTAATCCTAAGTTTAGATGAACTCTAAACAAACCTATTAAAAAAGAAAGGCATTTTTAAGATTAAATAAAATGAATCAAAATTCACATAACACATCACTTCATCTCTTTCCCAACATGTACAACATGAATATGAATGAATCTTAAGCATATCTACACATACAAATGAGACTATTTAACATAATTTATGATACATGCTAAGTAACTCATTTAAGGAAATTTAGAAGTTGAATAGATTATTGATTTTCTTAAGTAGAAAGGTTTCCTTGTAAGAGCAAAACCTGGCTCTGGGGTTGTCCACTAATATCTGGTTTTCCCATACAAACATGTGTATAAAAGAAATGAAATGGAAAAGAAGAATGCAACAATTATTTTAATGGATTCATTTTATTTATGCAATTTATGTATACAAGTATAGGTATCCCTTCTTAGATGATAACATAGCGATGAATAAGGTATGGAATTAGATAAGTGTTAGATTTTTTTCAAATGAACCTTACATCTTACCAACTCCTATTCAAAACTATACCAACATAAGAGAGAAAGGAAACATATGCTAAGCATACCTTTATAATCTTCCACATGTAAGCTCATAATCAAAATATAATTAACATAATTTCAGATATGATATTTTATTTATATGTTTTGAAAATAATTTGAATTTATTAGTAATATTATCCATTCATATTTCTACTTTAGCCAACATATGCAAATTTGACATAAAGTAAACAATTTCATTTTAAACTTTGAATTTGAAAAATATGAATGCATGAAACCACATGCAATACAAATTTAATATGCTGGGTAAAGATTCAAAGCAATGACATCATGTAAATACATTCACTTCACTTAAATCCTAAAGATATTCTTATATAATAAGAATGTTTAAAATAAATCAAAGTGTATTCAATGTGATGTTTGTTTAGTTTGGAGTTTGATTTAATTTTGAAAAAGTTAGATGAGTTTGTTGTTTCTCACCCATTCCGACATGTGTTTGATATTTTTGTTTAATTTTTAGATGATTAAATTTATTTTTAAATATTGATTAGGTTAAGGTATGAATTAAGTAACTTAATTAACCCTTACCTACACCACCTTAGAATAATTAACCAAATAATTATGAGGCAATGAGATGACATAAAAACTCATAAGGAATTTAAATTTGCAATGTTCCTAATAAGAAAAAGGCACAATGCAATTTGGCTCATAATTAAAGGGTAATTAAACTAAGGGGGTTAACTTAAGTAATTTCAAAACACCCTTTCACACATATGAATTGGTTTTTCATTTCCTTAATTGAACTTAGGTTATTAAATACCTAAGCATTTACCCAAAGTAGATTAATTAAGTTCTGTAAGTTTTTAGAATTTTTAAAAATTAATTAAGGGGATAATTAATGAATTAACCCTTAATTAATAGAAGATTAAGGATAGAAAAATGGGGTTCAGGGAATAGCTTAGGAGAAATGCCCCAAAGTTATTCCATAAACTTCCTACTTATTGGATCTGACCTTAATCAACCCTAATCATGGATTAAAATCACAAATCATACCTTAATTATCCTTAATTAGGTTAAGGGAGTAATTAGGACTCATATGTAATTCCCCTAATTAAGCCTTCAATAAATCCCAAGAAAATTAGGAGAGGTAGAAGTCATCCCCTAAAACATACCCAAGAAGTTTAGGATTAATCAGAGGTTTAATTAAAAGGTAATTAGCAAAATAAACTTTCCAATAAAACCCAAAATCAAAGAAAGTTATAATTCAAAACCCATTGAAATTAATTTTAAAATATTTTAGGTTGAATTATCTTTCCATCAGATTTTATTTCATATTTTTTTTAAAATTTTATTGAGAGAGTTATGAATTTTAGAAGATCTCTAGATTAATTAAAACTAATTAAAGCATCTTAACTAATCCTTTAGCTCACGGCGTGACGCATGGTGGCAGCGGTCAGCACGCTTTACACATGTCGCGCCATGAACCCATCACTTAAATGTCACATTGGCAAATGCATGCGCTTTGATCTAGTCGATCAAAGATCGACGACGAGATCTCCCCAATTTTAAAAGGATAAAAATGAATATCTTGGGCGTCCATCCAAAATGCGGATGATCGAGATCTCAGTTCTTCCCTTAGATCAGAGACATCCATGATCTTGGGAAGATGCAATGAGCTTCAGTTCAAACCAAACTTAACCATCTAAAAAGCTAGAGCGCACATCCAGCGGTGGGATTTGCTTTCATTAAAATTCAGGACCAACACCTCTATGGGTGGTCAAAATTATATCGTCGAGGTGATCACCAATGCTCGAGATCAATGAGGTAGCTTCGTTTGGTAGACACGAATCTCTGTTGAAATTCCTAAGCCTTGGGATTGAGTGGCTTGCTCTATGGACCAACACCACTTGAAGATCCTTGCATCCTTGATCCAATTGCTCCTCTCCTTGCTATGGGAACTCCAATGGAAGCTTGAGTGTGCTCGGATTGGTACTTAAAAGAAGTGTGTAGGAGGAATTGAGGTGGTTTTCAGTGTGGAGGAATTTCAAGTTTGGATTGAGGTCCCCTATTTTCACACTGTGCAAACCCAAGAAAATGAAGATTGATCTCACTCTAGGAAACTTGGGGAGGCTGAGGAATTGCTTCTCTGACTTCCCTAGGTTCAATCAAAAAGAGGAGTGATGGATTTGAATTCAATTAGGGGGAGTATATCTCCCCCTTGAAGGATCGGACGACCACAAGCCAACGTGCCATTTTGATCCAATTGATCATAATGGGAGGGTTGTTTGATCAGTTAGATGTTTGTACATGGTCAGTTTGAGGCCTTTAGTGGAATGCCAACCTCCAATGTGCTTGAATTTGAGTGGGAGAGGGATTTTGAATTTGACATTTTGACACATGGGGTTGGGTTTGGTCTTAGGGCAAATTGGGCTGACCCAAACACATTGGGTTGGGTCCACCACTCTTCATTAGGTCTCCTTTAGCTATTAAGAAAGCATCAAGTGGATATGAAGAGAGTATGACCAAATTACCCATGGATTAAGCCAAAATTTGTTCTATGGCCTAGTGGTAGGATGGTCATTTTGCTAATTTTTTAATTTGAATATGTTGGGTATGTCGAGAAACTAGGTTTGATGAAGTTTCATGAGATTTGGAATTCATTTTATAGGGTTTGGCTCATGTTGACCAGTTTAGGTCAAAATGGGTCAACTTGGGTCAAGTTGACCAATTGGTAAAATTGGGTCAAACCAAGGGTTGGATCAAGTTTATATGACCATTTGAAATGTTTTGGTGGCTTTGGTTTGATTCAATTTGGTATAGTTTTGAATTTGACTCATATGAATTTATTTAGGTCAAATGGGTCAGGTTGACCTATTTGACCCATTTGACCTATTTGAGGTAGGTCAAGGGTAGGTTTAGGTTATATTAGTTATATGGAGTGGATTGGTATCTTTTTTCCAATCAATTTTGGTTAAGTTCAAATTTGACTCAATATGACACCTTTAGGTCATGTTGGGTCGAAGGTCAATTAGGCTAGGTTAGGTCTAATTGGCCAATTGAGGCTTTGGTCAAATTGAACAAGTGATTTGGATTGAACTTGGCCCATTAATTTGAATCAATTTAGCTTAGATCAAGTTTTGACATATTTTGACCCTTTAGGTCAAAAATGGGTCAACATGGGTCAAGTGGCCAATTGGGCTAGGTAATGCTCAAATGTTGGCTTCGTCAAGTTCAACATAGGTCATGAGTGAACTTAGATCAATGGTTTCAATCAATTTAGCCTTTGGTAAAATTTGGCTATGTTAGGTTTCATTTTTGGACTACGTGTTGACTTGGTCAACTCTTAGGTTTGATTTAGTTTGACCCAATTTGATTGATTGATCTTTCCATGATGATTGTTGATCATGATGAGAGGCATAGATGAGTTTGGTTCAATCTAATTTGGTTAGAAATTAGTACTTTAGGTCACTTTAGGTCAAGTGAACCTAGTGGGTCAAATGACTTGGTCAAAGCTTGATTTGAATTTGATTGATCTTTTATATGGACTTATGATTGAAATCCATTTACAAGTGGTTTGAAGTCAAATGGGTTTTGATTCATTTGATAATTTCATATTCAAAGGGTGAACATGAAAGGATTTAGAGTTTGATTTTTGACTTGGGTTTTGATTGAGTGATTGAAGTTTTTATTTATATATGGACTCATGATTGTAGGGTTGATTGAATCATGAAGTGAAATAAAGAGTTTGGCTTGATTTGAACTTGATTTGGCTAAGTTCCACATTTTGACTTGAAAGGCTTAGGTTGGATTTTGAGTGGATTTAAGTTTGATTTTTGGAAATAGTTTTCATTGTTTGAATTTATATTTCATTTATATATGTGAATATAAATGAGGATATAAATGAATTATGAAAAAATCCCATGACTTTGAAACGAGATCAAGTTTTTGGATAAGTCCTTTAATGGAAAATTAAGGGACGTAGGAATTTTTTAGATTGGGAGTTTAATTTAAGGATTTGATTTGATTGATTTATATTTATATTTCATTTATCTATGTGAATATAAATGAGAATATAAATGAGTTTTGAGAAAATCTCATGAGTTTGATTTGATTTAGAGTTGATTTTGGCTAAGTCCATTAATGGAGAATTGAAGGGACTTAGAAGAATTTCATGAATTGATTTGAAATTTTGAGTTTAATTTGATTAATTTGAATTTATATTTCATTTATAAAAGTGAATATAAATGAGAATATAAATGGATTATGAGAAAATCTCAAAGATTTTATTTGGTTTTGATCATGATTTTGGCTAAGTCCATTAATGGAAATTTAAGGACTTAAGAAACATTTCATGAATTGAGTTGGAATTTTAAGTTTTGTTTGATTTGTTTGGATTTATATTTCATTTATATATATGAATATAAATGGAAATATGAATGAATTATGAGAAAATCCCAAAGATTTGAATTGGTTTAGATCATTATTTTGGTTAAATCCTTAAGGGAGGATTAAGGACTTAGGCAAAATTCTGACTTAGGAATTTCATTGGATTTTGATCATGGGTTTCAATCATAGATTTCAATCATGGATTCCAATCATGGAATTAATTTGAGTTTGGAAAAAATAAAATGAGATTGATTTGTATTTTGACTTGAAAGAAGGAAAGTGAGGAATGGTTTAAGCTAAGGGTGGGAAATTTTCCTAACACCCCTAAGGCATGACCTATTCCTATGGCTAAACCTTCTAAGTCTCTAGGGCTAGGTTGAGTGTCCACCTAATCACTATAGGTGTCTTAAGACTATTGAACTCCTAAAGCCTAAGTGAAGTCCTATGTCTAAGATGGTGGGGTTGAGAGCTCATTCTAAAAATAAGGTCAACAATAACTCAATTAAAGATGAGCGGATGAAAAAAATCTAGATCTTAAGAATATAAGATACTCAAAATGAGCTCAAGATCAGAAAACTTAAGACTCATGCCTTATAATTATGGTTGTAATCAAGCCAGGCTGAGTACTATTAGATTGGACTTGGCTTGGGCAAATTAAAAATTATTCATGTTTGATTCGAGTTAAAGACGAGCTTCCATTTAGATGTTCAATCTTGACTCATTTAATTTTCTCTAAGTCCAAGCTTGGTTTATACTTAGCTTGTTAGAAATAATCAAATGAATATTTAATCGAGTTAATGAACAAGCTTTAAACTAGTACTTAAGTATTTATGAATTTAGCATGATTCAAATCACTAGTGTTACAATACTCAAATAAATCATTAGCAACAAGTTTTCTACTTTTCTCTATTTCTTGCTGCAACTACTCTATTAAATATCTTACAAGTTTTTCATACAACACAAAATCAAAATTATCAAAGGAAAACTAAATCATGAAAATTTCTATGAAGAATAAACTTAGCTAAAACATACATAAAGATTGTTAATTTACAATGACATTACAACTCACCTGTCAATTTAAATAATTATTATTTAATTATTAAAATCAAGAGCTAAAGTTCTAATAATATAATGCATATAAATTAGTATAAAATGAAGGTACATAATCATCTATTATTTAAAAAAACACACAGTTCACTCTTTTTCAAAATATGGGCACACAATTGAACATTTTTTAAAACAAAAGCAAACAATTGAATTTTTTTTAAATAAACATAAAGGCATGCAATCAACCTTTTATAAAAAATTTAAAAGCACACAATTGACCTTTCTAAAAAAATATAAAGGCATATAATACATACCTTACTGATATGATCTTAAATTACATCAGGTTCTCTCTTAAATAGGACATCTGAAATGAAAAAAAAAAATTTTGACAAATAAATTATGGGCTCCAAAAATTTGCCACGGACCTCTCAATAATATGAATTGATGAGAGTGATTTAAAGCGTCGGTGTAATTTTCAGAAGATAGATGGAATAGTATATAAGACACTACCAAGCAATTTCGTCCTTATTTGATGAGGACTTTAGATCTGGCTCCAGGTTTCCTATAGGCTTAAGCCCTTATAGTTAATTATCCCTCTCAATAAGTGAGAGAGAACATTCAATTAAGGCTAGATATTAGGTCGCTTAATGCGTAGCATATAGTAGCAGCATATGGAGTTTTAAGAATTTTATATTTACGAAATTCATCATTTCAACTTGAACTGGATGGTTGGGGGAATAATGACGTGCCCGATCTAGATCACATAGTTCCATCGTCCTGAGATATCATGGTCCATAGTCTACTTAATCAGAGAAAGTAGTCTATTCAACCTGACCGAAGGATCCTTATCAGCAACACATGGGTTGTCATCCAAGAAATCCTTATAGACCTCGAGTGGTTTTTGTCTAAGGAGAAAGGCTTAAGTCTACCGTAGCTGATAGAGGGATTTTTATCCTATCAGGTGCACCCTATGATTCACAACTCAAAGGGCAGAGCCATTGGGAAGCAAATGAGCTACGATCATGATCATAATATAATGGAGCCTTACTGGCCAAACCACCCAATCAAGACTCACTGTAGCGCATCATCTGTGAATCTTGGCCAAGCCACATAGTTAGAAGACATGGGCCACTTCCTTACTAGAAAGAGATTGATTGAAAGTGAATATAGTATAACACTTTATTTGACATTAGCTCCTTTGTGAGCTAGAGTTTTCTTAATTTTTTACCTCCGATAAATAATTGTGGAAGTTGGATTGATTGATTTTTGCTTTAAGCTTTTAATGATAGAATTTTATTTAAGAATTTTTAGATTGATATTTAATTTGAGTTAATTTGATTTGAAAATAGAATCACATTTTGATGGAAATATCCCCTTTGGTCAAAATTACCATCCAACACAGCCATCATCGTGATAATTAATTGATTTATTGAATCAAATATATTTAAGAACTTTAGATCCTGTCAACTCTTTTTAGCTCATAGTAGAGGATCAGATATAGGGTCACTGAACAGAATTAGCTTCTCAGATATTTTAATAAGTTAAAAGTTTTATAATAGATTTTTAGGTTTTGTTAACCCAGACCTAGTCCTTAGACTAAATCGGGAAGTAACCCGCGCAACATCCTTAGACACTTAAATTTAAACATTGAGGAATAGTGTGCATTATGTATTTAAGAATGCTTGTATTAAGTGTTCTTAATTGAGAAGATGTTATATATTTTATATTGCAATTTGGAATAGCACATCACAATTCATATTTGCTTCTTTAGTATTTGTACTTTAGAGAATTCATATATATTTCTTATGCTTATTGATAAGCCTTCAATTTTATTGCATACTTCTAATGAATTGAATTTTCTCAATTTGATTGAAGTGAATTGTGAGAAAATCTATCTTCAGTAGAGATTCTTGCCAAACTTAAGGAAACTTATAAGCTTTCAATAAAGGCAAAGTATGAAATAAGTGATTCTAGTTTAGAATATGACTTTGAATCTGCTTGTGGAAATATGGTTCAAATGGTCACATCAAGAAAAATAGCTCACTTGATAGAGTCAGATGACTCACTAAAAATTATAATTATACCCATCCCTCAGCAATGCTTCAAATAAATCACTTCATTGGAGGTTCATAATATTAAAGAAATGATAACATTATATGTGCCATCATTGAGTGAGAGTGGCAAAACAGGAACTCTATTCTATAAATCTGAAGAGTCTCAACCTCACAATTTCGAGCAACCTGCTCAATATGAAAATTATGATGAGTTAGTGCCAACAAGAATACCAATATAATATCCATAGAAATTATAAAGAATGATGCATAATCTTGGAATTCATAAGGTAACTACTAAACATAGAACTCAAATCTTTAACAAGATGTGATATTTATTTTTGGGATGTGGGACACCACGTAAATCTTAGGGGGTACTTATTGAAGTGATCATGTACGACATTAAGTAATGATGTATTAACTCGAAAGATAGAAATCACCAACCTATAATGGACCTAATCACTTAATAAGGACTCCTAAGGCATTATGGGTCTTTGAATGTACCAGAGATCTTTTCCCTACTTTACATGGAAAAGTAAAGTAGGCTTTATTTTAAGCCAGGTTCAATAAGTTCTCTATGGAGGCAAGCCCCCATAGTTAATTACATCTTAAAGAATGTGAATTTCTTAAGAATACTCTCAATTAAAGTAAAAAATCATGATCCCCAAAGATTTCAAGGTTAAGACTATCAAAGGATTGGCTATTTTAGAAAATCAAATAGGATAGATCAGATGACTTATTTTTGGAATCCAAAGGAAGAAAGTAGGAAATGCTCATGATACTAGGAAGTCTAGTAAGTATTCCAATCTACCTTATAATTGGGATTTATATTTTTGAAATTGAAGAGAGTTTATTATTTTAGTTGGCATTTTTTTATATTGCTAGGGCTTATAATTTTGCAACATAAGATTGTGAAAATGCCTAAGAGGTGAGGATTTATGCATGAAGCCCGAAGGAAATAGCTACCTTGGATCCTAAGTTAGGGAGCTTTGGCAAGGGCTGAAGCACGACATAAATCTAAAGCCAAAATGGGTATATAGTTTACCTCCACAAGAGAGAATAAACCACCCGAATGCTGGACTTATTATCGCCTAGAGTGGTAGCTAGCTAACTCCTCCTACGTTTTAAATCCATGTAGGTAAGTCTTATGCTTTGCAAGATGGCCAGGCTGTTGTTTATTTATAAAGGTGACTAAGTCCTTAAACTCACTGCCTAAAAGACTAGAGCATGAGTGGTATGAAATCATGACTTAATCTAATGCAAATATTATTAAATTTATTTGATTCTTTTGAACTCTTGATTTTGACACAAGCTACTAGATTTTGTATGCCTAAATGCTTGAGAACTTGAATATGGGCCAAATCAAGAGAGAAAGTGGTGTTCTTCCATCAAAGGCTCACAAGCTAAGCCTTCATTCTCTGGCAAAGATGGAAGCCCCCTCTTAACAAGAGTAAAAAAAATATGACATGCATGATATTATACATTCATTCATCCAGCTAAGAGGTTGCTAAAATTTTTATTAACTTGATTTAATTCATAGGCTTTTATGTGAGGTTATGAGTTATTTTAAAATTTTAGTTATGAGTTGTTAATTGGGGTAGAAAAGTTAATTTTATCTTAAGAGCCTACCGCATCGAGGCCACACATTCAAGCATCAATCATAAAGAAACTATGAAAAGTATTCTATTCTAATGAACAATCTAAACACAACACTAAATAATTTTATAGACTACCATAAAAGAATAAAGGCCGGTCAGTTGGGTTCTACCCCAAAAGAGAAAATAATATGGGAGCTCTGCCCTTATCTGACAAATCACAAAAATAATACATGTTATGGGGTCTTCTTTTCTTCATTTCTTCCTTCTCTTTCTTTTGATTTGATTTGCTCCAAAGGCATCACAGTAAGGGAAGCCTTCTATGCTCATCTTAATCCCACATAACACTAATCATAATTCTTAATGCCAAATTACATCAAAAATGGGAAAATGAAATCTAGCTACACCTGTAAAATAAATGCTAGCTAAACACACTATACAACTCAAACAGTTATATACATAATTTGGACTTAGCACCCTACACATGGGTAACCAAGCCCACCTGTCATAACATGGGTCAAGCTTAGGGGTTAAGCAACCTACACAACAAAAGCATCTATAATGTTATTCAACGACCCCTTAAGCACAACCCCCTGCATAAAATATGATTAGGCTAATAACGGCTTAACATCTAGTCTACAAAATATACACCCAAATATCCAGTCTAAAATATTACATCACAAAACAAAACACAACATCATACATACAATGCCCTAGCTTAGCACTAGAATTGGTGACTTAGTATTCTAATGTGTGTGCTTAAGGCACGTGTGGCAAGACTTTACTAGGCTTCTTTAATTTATGTTTCAATTTGGAGTTTGAATTTTTTAAAATTTTATGTTTGGGTAATTTCAATTTTAATGATTTATTTTTCATTTTTATTTTACTTTTATTTAGTTAAAATGATGTTTAGGCTTTCAAGGATGAAGAGTAGAATGAATTCCATTGGTAGACAAAACTAACCTTATTCTACATCCTAACTCCTAAAAAATCTAGCTAAGCACCTTAAGTATCTTAATTAGCCCGTTTGAATTTGTGTAATTCATTTTATTTGATTTATTTGATTTGATTTAGAATTTAGAATTTAATTTTGTTTAAGTATTTGATTGATCAATTTTGGATTATATGTTTTGGTTTAATTACATCTTGATAATTCAATATCCTTAATATCTAATAAAGTTTAATTTTATTTAAATTCATGTGTTTTTGATTGATTAATTTTAGATTAGATGTTTTGGATTAATTAAATCTTGATAATTTAATATCTTTTTAAATTAATATCTAATTCTTTTTTATTATGGTTATGTGACTTAACTTTATGTTTATTTGATTTGAATATGGTTCATATATTTATAGTGTGATCAAATTAGATTAATTGAGATTTTATTTTGATTTTAATTGAGTTTGAATCTTTGTAATTAGGATTTTATTTTTAATCTCATCCATTTATCATGTTCATCAAAGTTTGATTTACATTTTGATTTCATCATTGGATTGTTAATTAGTTTATCCTTTTTTTTTTTAAGTACGTTGAATGAGATTTGATTTGATTACATATTAAATTGATAAGTGTCTTTGCTAATTTAATTTAATTTGATTTTATTAGCTTTATTAGTCTATGGGTTTGCTTAAGTTCAATGTGATTATGTAATTAGTTTAATTAAGAAGTATATGTATGTTAATTATAAAGATTTGTTTAATTTTTAATTTGATTTCATATTTGTTTAGGTTAATGATGTAATTAATGACTTAATAATTTAAGTTTAATTTAGGTTCTCATTACTATTTATTAGCATTTATGTTTGATTAAGTTTAAGTTTAATATGATTAATTAGATTGACTTAATTAGCTTATTTAAGATGTGTGATCAAATTAATTAGTAGATTAGTTAAGTGTTTGATTTGAATTTTATTTAAAAAGTTAATTTGGTTCATTAAGATGATGGATTAACTCATTGGGTTTGCATTAATTAGGTGTTTATTAAATTGGATTAGCTTAAGGGTAATTAGTTTAATTAAGAAGTGTGTTTAAGTTAATTATTAAATTAAATGAGGATTTATGTAATTTTTAATTTAGTTTTATATTTATTTAGATTAATGGTGTAATTAATGACTTAATGATTTATGTTTAATTTAGGATTTAATTGGTATTTAATTGCATTTATGTTTGATTAAGCTTAGGTTTAATATGATTAATTTAATTCACTTAATTAGTTTTTTTAAGATGTGTGATTAAATTAATTAATAGTTAATTAAGTGTTTGATTTGAATTAATTTTAATGTGATTTATAAAATTAGTTTGGTTCATTAAGATGATAGATTAATTCATTAAGTTTGCATTAATTAAATATTTAATTAATTAAGTTTGATTAAGGGTAATTAAACTTTTTTTAAAATCATTAGATTAATCAAAGATTTATTTAATTAATGACTTAATTTCCCACATGTGAGTGATTTGATTTAGTTAAGTTTTTTACTTAAGTTTGATTTGATTAAAGGATTATTGTTATTATCATTTGATTAGATTAAGTGAATTAATTGTTTCATTTTATTTCAAATAAACAAGCTTATTCATAATCATAGTAAGGTTTGATTTTCTTCATTTATTATGTTCATTTGATTTCGTTCATGTTTGATTTAATTGTTAGGTTTATGTATTAATGGCTAATTAATAATCTTATTCCAAATGGATGTGATTTAATCATATGTTAATTAAGTTTACTTTAACTTTATTTAGTTTAATTTGATTAATATCAAATGATTATGTCGAATTGGTTTGTTAATCAATTTAATTTTTAGTTTATTTAATGATTAATTAGTTTTAGTTTATTTACATTCATTAAGGAGTTTCATATGATTAGGACTCTATGCTTAGTGTAGGTTTAGTTATACTAACTTGACACATGTTAAAGGTTCCTAGATTTATTGAATTTTAAGTTTAATTTAAGATTTAATCGTTTAATTGAGTTTTATTGATTTAAATAGGTTTAATCATATTTAATTTAATTTATTAGGAGGATGATATTTTCTGATTTGAGGTTTGATCAATGATTGCTTAAGTATTATTTCATTTTTGATTTTGATTTTGATAATTAAATTATTTTTAGATTATATTTTAATTAAGTTCTTCATTGATTAGACTTTAATCTTAAGTGTTTCCATGAGGTTCATTAGGATTGAAAAAATCACATTATTTCCTTTAGAGTCCTAAATGTCAATTGAAGTGATTTAATCCATTTTGAAGATTTTTGTAAATTGTTGACTTTTTATTTGATTTATTTTATTAAAATGGAAAATTTGAACTTCAAAATTTAATTTCTCCCCATCCAAAACTCATTTTCACTTGAGATTTTTATGGTAGGTATGTTTTGTTTCTAATTTTTATCCCTGAAAATTTCAACTTAATCTGACAGGTATTTTTGGTTTAATTAATGAAATTTGATTTTTTTACTAAAAGTCAAATTAAGCTCAAAATACTCAGCGAAAATTAAAGATTTTGGATTTGTTGGATTTGTCTTAGAAGGACGAATCCAATGAGCCTTTGTTTATAATTTTTGGTTAAGTATTTAATTTTCTAAGAATTTTTTAAAGTTTCAGGTAATTTAAATTAATTTTTTAAATCACAAAATCCGTGCGACGGATGTAGCGCGGAACCGCGTGGCGTGATTGGACATCACGGTGCCGCGCAGTGCATGCGATGGCCGCAGCGCATGGTGCGGCGACCATTTGGCGGGAAAGACGGTCCAGCGATGCGACCAGCGGACTCGGACCATTCGATCAGTCGATGGTCTAGATCAAATCTGCAGAATTAGGTCGCATGATTGGCATGGGATTGCGATATGACACGCCGCGATCGGGCGACATCTTTAAACGGCGATGAATAATTAAAACAACTATTTTTTTTTGGAAAAATGAGGGTTTCTAAATGAAAACTTGTCAAAATGGACTTGTTTTCACATTGATTCGTACCGAAAAAATTCTATTTTCTAATTAGGATAATTTAAAATAAAAATATGAGATTATCTAGGGTGGATTTCTAAAAACATGCAAAAACCATCACAAAATGAGGGATCCTAAGGCCAATAATGTTTTTTGAAGGTTACCTCACCGGGGATGATTTCTGGCAGTGGTGGTGACTCAAGCGCGCTGTTGAATGAGGGAAGAAGCCTTAGACTGAGCTTAGATCCTTGCCTTCAGGTCGAAACGAAGTATTTTTGGTGCTTTCCATTTCCTCACTAGAATCCACCCAATTTTGATGTTTTTGGCCCAAGAGAGGTAGGGAAGTGGTGGTTAGTTGCTTTGGGGAGCTCTTGGTGGCTGAATAGAGGTAGGAGGAAGAGGGGTGAAGCCTCATTTCCCTCTCCTTTTATAATGGCCGAAAATCCATCCATTTCTAGATTTTTGGGCTCCAAAGTATTATCATCTTGCTTAGGGTGGTTAGGATGGATCATGAATTGATTGAGGACTTTAGATTTTTGCTCAAAAGTGTTCTCTTGCTGCCATATGATCAGCTCTATTCAATGCAAATATTGGGGAGGAGTTAAGTGCATGTGATGGGAGAGAATTAAATGAGGTTGGGTGAAATCCTATGTTGAGGAGGATCCATGAGGAATTTAATTGGGTTGGGTTGATTTTGGGCTGATCCTAAATAGGCTTGGGTCAGGTTTGACCAGCCTATAATAGGTCATGGCATGGTTTCAAGGGATTTGGCTCAATTTGGGTCATATGGGTCATATTAGGTCAAGTTGACCAATTTGACCAAAAATTGGCCAAATTGGCTTGTGTTATGGTTTGATTCATGTTCAATTGGCTAATTGAAGATGAATGTGATCTTTATTTTGAATTAATTTGGATTTAATTTGGATTTATGCCAAATTTACCCTTTAGGCCAATTTGGGCTAGGTTGGGTCAAGTTGACCAATTGATCAAATTAGGCTCAATTATGGCTTTGGTCAAGTTCAATAATCAATTTGGAATGAACTTGAGCCATTGTTTGCAATCAATTTGGGTTAGATCATGATTTGACCCAATTTGGTCCTTTAGGCCAATTTAGGTCAACTTGGATCAAATGGCCAATTAGGCTTGGTTTGGCTCAATTGGTGGTCAAGTCATATTTAAATATTGACTTTGGGTTGATTCAAATTATTGGTTTCAATCAATTTAGTGTAGGATGAGTTTTGGCTAGTTTTGGTTCATTTGGGCTAAGGGTTGGCTTGGTCAAATGACTAAGTTAATTTGGTTTGACTCAATTGATTGCAATTGATCATCCTAGGGTGATCAACAATCATGATGGAAGGTTTTGGTGAGCTAGGTTCAATCCAATTTGGGTATGATTAGAAGTTGGCTCAAATGAGTCCTTTAGGCCACTTTGGGTCAAATGGACCTAAGTGGGTCAAATGATTTGGTTTTGGTTAGATTTGAGTTTAGTTGAATATACATATGAGCCCTCGATCGGAATATAAATTCAACAATAATCAATTTGGAGTCTAATAGGTTTTGGCTCAATTGAAAGTTTTAAGTCAAAAAGGGCTAAGTTAGGCTTGACTTGGGTTGACTTGAATTTGATTTGATGATTAAAGGTTTTTTTTATATTTGGATAAATGATCAAATGCATGATTAATTCGAGAGAAAATTCATTGATTTTGATTTTATTTGGATAGAATTTAGTTAAGTCCAAAAAATTGGCTTAAAGGGCTTAGATTGAGTTTGGATTTGATTTTTGTTATAGTTTTGGTCAATTGAATTTGAATTTCATTTATCTTTGTGACTATAAATGAAAGAATAATTGATTTATAAAGAAATCAATTGAGTTTGATTTGATCTAAAGGGGGTTTCGTCTATGCTAATGAATGTGGTTCATATGGCTTAGGAAGGGTCTTAGGATTTGAATTTGATTTTGGGTTTCTATCATTTGTAGTCAAATTTGAAATTAGACTTGGAATTTTAATTTGAATTTTGAGATTTTGGTAGAGAATTGAATCTGGTTTGATTTGAGAAAGTGTATCTAGATTGGTTTTAGGATATAAGATATGTAATTTCCTTAATCCCTAAGGCATAGCCTAATCTTATGATTAACACATCTAAGTTTCTAGGCTTAGGTTAGGTTTTCACCTAATCACTAGAAGTGTCTTATGACTAAGGAGTTCTTAGTGTCTAGAAGAGTCCTAAGTCTAAGGAGAGGAGGTTAAGAGCTCACTCCAAAAGTGAGGTCAACAAAGGACCCCAAGGTGTGGTGTGTACAAGGCACACATGTATTGGCGTTGGAGATCAACAACATCGGAAGATTGCAACAAACAACAGTGATCTATACACGAAGGTAGATAGAATCACGATCTTAGTGCAACACAGCTCTCTTTATGCCATGGGCCTAAGAAAGAAAGAAAGAATCCGTTGGGAATTGAGTACATGAATCTTCTCCTAGAGAATTAGGTTCGAGCTATGCTCTGGGCATATGAATTTGAGTTTGATTATGAGTATGATTTTTTTAGGTGTGTATCTACCGGGGATTGAGTACATGAACCTTTCACTTGGGAAACAAATTCAAGCTATTCGCTGGGGATAAGAATTTGAATAGATTTCTTTAATTTGTTTGATTTGACTCCACTAGGGAGGTTGGTTTAATTTGTTATGGCTCCACTTGACATAAGGGTTCTAGATTGAGGGCATATCTGCCAAAGATGTACAATCAATTTATTTTAATTTATTTAGATATAAGCTCTACTAGGGAGGCCAATTTGATTTGTGCCTTGCTGGAGAGAAATTTGGTTTCTTCGATATATTTAGTTTGACTTTACTAGGGACGTTGGTTTTGAATATATTTTATTATGGACCCTGTCGGTGTATGATGGACTATACTAAGAAGGAGCCATGGGGGCTCTATCCTATCTTAGATTTATAAGTCCAAAGGGGTAGTCTACCTGCCATAAGGTAGGAGTATCCGACCTAAGGGATTTTCTTTCGGTGGGCAACGACTGTACTAGAAAGAAGGCATAACAGACTTATATCTTCCAAAGTAGGGATTAGCTATTGCAGTGATCTATCGATGACGCAATAAATTAAACCCTACTTAAGGAGACTATTGAGTGAGCACTATTGGGGGTCTTACCTCAACTCAAGAGTAGTCCTGATGATTAATTTAATTTATATTGATTTGATTTGAATTGATTTAATTTATTTTAGTGTGTTATGCTGTGGACCCTATTGGAGTGTGATGGATCCATTGAGAAGGAGCTATGTCGACCTTGACCTATCTTAGATTTACAAGTCCAAAGAGGTAGTCTACCAGCCACAAGGTAGAACTATCCAGCCTAAGGGCTGCCTTTCGGTGTGCAACAATTATACTAGGAAGAAAGCATAGCAAACTTACATCTTCCAAAGTAGGGAATATCCATTGGGGTGATTTGTCGATGGCACAACTGATCAATTGACCTAGGGAGACTATTTGAGTGAATGCCGCTCTGAACTTATATCGACTCAAGAATAGCCAGAATTAAGTTAATTTTAGATGGACCCTGTAAGTGTGCGATAGATCTACTAAGAAGGAGCTAAAATTAACCTAGACCTATCTAAGGTTTACAAATCTAAAGGGATAGTTTACGAGCCATTAGGTAGAACTAACCAACCTAAGGGGTGCCTTTCGGTTTACAATGGTCAAGTTAGAAAGAAAGCACGGGGACTCACATCTTCCTAAATAAGGAACCACTTGGGTGATCGGTCGCTTTCACAAGAAATCAGGACCGACCTAGGGCTACCCGTCATTTTACAATGATTGTGCTGAAAAGAATATGTAATAGACTTATATCTTTCAAAGAAAAGATGACCGTCGGGGTAACTCGTTGGTGGCACGACAAGTTGAACTTGACCTAAGGGTGACTACTAAGAGAGTGTCGACTCAGGGACTTATCTCAACTCAAAGTATTCAGGCAATTTCTATAGGGAGTTTTGATGACACTGCCCTAAAGATATGATGCCTGCTTGGGAAAGGGGACACTGGGGGCTTGAATTCCTAATCCACAAGCAAAGATATATGTTGTTTATTTTAAGTTTGCATGGACCCTCTTAGTTTGTGAGGGACCACACTGAGAAGGGGCTCATATCAGCCTAGTCCTATCTCAGACTTACTGGACCAAAAGAGAATCTGCGCATCCATTGAACAAATTCTCCAACCACATAGGTGGTTACAAGAAAAGGGTGTCTGTCCAATCCAAAAATAACCAAGGTAGTGTCTAAATGGGGTCACTAAGGACCTGATCCAAATAGAGTGCCCACAGGGTAGGTGCTGCTAGGGGCTTTATCCAAGACCCTGTAATAGAAATCCTCTAGGTA
Organism: Cymbidium sinense; assembly: GCA_021442155.1. Lineage (NCBI taxonomy): Eukaryota > Viridiplantae > Streptophyta > Magnoliopsida > Asparagales > Orchidaceae > Cymbidium > Cymbidium sinense. The sequence goes on from CM038224.1 coordinate 16,847,620, forward strand.
TTCAGTGTCCGACTCAAGGAGAAAGTGTTTGGACTCACATCTACCAAGAGTGGTGTGTCCACCGGGTGGGTCACCGTCAGGATGCGATAACCAATCAACCTAAGGTTCCCATCGGTTTGTGTTAATCAGTCTAGAAAGAAGGTGTGTAAGCTTACATCTCCCTAAAGTTGAGCTGATTACTAGGATATTCTGTCTTCGGCTCGACAGGGGTTATCCGACCTAGGGAGACTACTAAGCGAGGAGTGTTGTGTAAGGATAATACTTGAGCTTAAAGTAGTCCGGAGGAAAGGATCCACTGGGGGACTTATCCTAAACCTCAAATATACTTGACCTAGTCAATGCATGATGGCTAATTTAAGGAGAAAGTGTGAAGGATTACATCCTCTTAAATAAAGTCAACATGAGGTAGCTCAATGTGAGGGGCCTACCAAACTAACCGCTTCTTGCAAATGTCAAGTCAGGAAGAAAGTGCGGGGACTCACATCCGCTAGATAAGTGACCACTGGGGTGACACACTAGCAAGATAGCATACCAGCCCAACCTAGAGTAGCTAATGAGTGAGTGCCACAAGGGGTTTGCTCCCACATCAAAATAGTCTGAGATAAAAGATATCTGTTTGTTTATGTTGTGGAAGAGGGAATAGGATGCCACTTGGGTTTTCTTACAACTATCCTAAACACATCGAAGAATGGATGAAATGGTGCCGAGGGAAATTTTGATTCCACCAAGGAAGGATGCTGCTTGGGTTCTCTTACACATAACTTAGTTGTACTAGTCGAAATAGGATGCCTCTTGGGTTCTCTTACACCTATCCTAAAAGCATTAGAGGATCATTTTATAGTTTGTATTTGTGTTATGGAGGGATAGGATGCCTCTTGGGTTCTCTTATACCTACCCTAAATACATCATGGTGGATTCACAAGCAAAAGATATTTTTAACACTGAAGAAATGAAATTTGAGATGAAAAGAAGTTTTATTGATAATTATTTTCAAACAAGATTTATGGATAGTATTTCTTTAAGTAGAGCCCATTGATTGGAAGCGTTGGGCACTCTCCTTTACAATTTATGAGTTGATAAGATCCTCCTTGGTAGGCCTTCTCTATGGCATAAGGGCCTTCCCAAGTGGGTTCAAGCTTGCTTCCTATCTTTTGACGGGCAATAATTGGCCTCCTTAGAACTAAAAAAAGCTCTCATACTGGAAAAGCTTTAGGACAGACCAACTTGTTATGAGCTTGAATCATCTTGACTTTGTATACCTCAAGGTTCTAGCATGATCATAGGCGTCTCTCCTCTACACCTTCGAGCTCTTCCAACTGCAACTTGGCGTTCTATTTCATTATGATTTTACTACCCATGACTATCCTTAGTGATGGGAGTTGGACTTCTAATGGTAGAACAACTTCAGACTCATACACTAAGGAGAAAGGGGTGATTGAGTTGGAGTTTTGTATATGGTACAGTAAGCCCATAAGGCTTCAACCAACTGTTCATTCCATCATTGTTTGTTATCATCTAGTATCTTCTTCAGTATTTGAATGAGAGTTTTGTTGAAGGCTTTTGCTAACCCATTTACCCTTGGGTAGTATATGGTCAGATATCTCTAATCTATGCTATGTATCTAAGCAAAGCTGTTGATTTTAGAGCTCTTGAATGAGTACCATTATCAGATATAATTAATCGAGGCACCTCGAATCTATATACGATATGATTCCTAAAAAATTGGAGCACATGATGAGTTGTGACCTCTATAAGTGGGATTGCCTGCCCACTTAGAAAAGTAGTCAGTAGCAGCTAGGATGAATCGATGAACTTTGGAAGAAAGAGGATCGATCAGACCCACAATGTCAGTATCCCAACACTCAAGTGGCCATGAGGCCAATATAATATGTAGAATGTTGGGTGGTTGATGTAGGACCACACCGTGTACCTGACATTGGTGGCATCTCCTAGCTATATCCATGCAGTCTGTGATCATCGAAGGCTAGTAGTATCCTAGTCTCTTGATCTTGACTTTCATCTTTGAACTAGATTGTGCTCCGCATAAACTTAAGTGTACCTCAGTCATGATCCTATGGGTTTCATGTTTGTCCAGATAACATAACCAAATTTGATCGAAGGACTGCCAGTACAAGGTTCCATCCACGAGAGCGTAGGAAAGGGCTCTCTGCTTCACCTGGTGTGCTAGTGATTTCTCTTGAGGTAGTTTACCTATATTTAAATAATCCATGAATGGTTGCCTTCAATCTGACTCCTCATCCTTTTTGGCAATGGCAACCTCTCCTTCAAGAGAGAATCTCTCGATAAGTTCAGCATTAACAAGGGATAAGATTTGTTTATTTTGGACCCTTATTGGAAGGGACTCATCTTCTAGACATGCCAACTCTTTGAAAAGATTAGCTAATGCATCTGCTACTGCATTTTCTCCTCGAGGAATCCTGTAAATGGTAACCTTTGAGATTTGGGCCAATAAGTCTATAGTGTACTTATGGTAATGATGGAGTTTAGGTTTCAGAACTTTGTAGGACCCAACGATTTGGTTGATAACTAACTGAGAATCCCCAAAGATGTTGATACTCTATATATATAGTGTAATGACTAACTCCAGATCGATAATCAGAGCCTCATATTAAGCTTTGTTGTTGGTGCATGGATTGGATAGATGATATGAGAATCTCATCTCATCGCGGTCCAGAATTAGGAGAACTATTCCTACCCCTGCCTTCCCTGAAATAGTAAATTATAGTTCTTCTCCTCCTTGAGAGGAAGCTGCACCATCAAAGTACATCTCCCAGTGACGAGCACTAGTATCCTCTAAGTTCATGATTTTTTCATCAAGGAGATTATTATTAACTAGAGAATCAGTAAGGAGTGGATGTGCTGCTAAGAAATCTGCAAGTGTTTATCCTTTCATGGCATAGAGGGGTATGAATGTGATGTCAAACTGTGATAAAATCATGGACCACTGTGACAACCGTTCGGATAGCATCAGCCGTGTAATGAGATATTGCAATGGATTGATTATGGAGATCAAGTTCATCTTATGACAAAGCATGTAGTGTCGTAGCTTTTGGGATGCAAAGATTAAAGCTAGGCAGTGCTTTTCAATAGGTGGGTAGTTTGCCTTAGTAGGGATTAGATGATGATAGAGGTAATAGAGAGAATTTTCTTTTCCTTCGTCATTGGCTTGGGCCAACAAAGCACCAAGGGAGTCATCTAATGCAGCAATATATAATATGAGCAGCTTGCCCGGGATAGGGGTTGCTAGAACTGGCGGTGTCATCAGATATTACTTGATGTCTTTGAAGGCATGCTAACACTTGTCATCCCACTTGAACTTGGCATCCTTTTTGACAAGTGACAAGAATAGTTTGCATCTTCCTGATAGGTAGGATATGAAGTATCTTAGATATGTCAACCACCCTTGGAATGATCTGAGTTGAGTTAGACTTTTTGGGAGTGGCATTTCTAAGATAGCCTTGATCTTCTTCAGGTAAATTTTAATTCTCCAATGTCAGACAACAAACCAAAAATTTTTTCCTGAAGCTACTCCTAATGCACACTTCAGGGGGTTCATTTTGAGGTTGTATTATTTTAACCATTCAAAACATACACTTAAGTCAAAGAGATGGTCTTCCTTTTCTTTCCTTTTGATAATGAGATCATCGACGTAGCATTCAACTTGATGATTAATAAGTTCATCGAATATTCGAGTCATGGCCCGCTGGTCTGTGGCACCGGCATTTTTAAGGCCAAAAGCATGACCTTATAACAATAAATTTTGATCGGGGTTTGAAAAGCAGTATTTCTTTCATCCTTGGGGGACATCTTGAATTGGTTGTAGCCAGATGACCCATCCATAAAAGAGAATACTGCATGAGATGAGGCAATGTCCACCATTAATTATGGTATAGGAATTGGGAATTCATCCTTAGGATATGCCTTATTTAAATCCATAAAATCAACTCATATGCGAATTTGGCCATTCTTTTTATTAACTTGGACAACACTAGCCAACCAGGTAGGATATTTTTCTTCTCTGATAAATTCAGCATCGATCAGTTTCTTGATTTCAGAAGTGACTTGCTATTCAATGTCTAATCGCATGCGTCTAGGAGCTTTCTTTATAGAGTTAAAATTAGGTTCTATTGCTAGTTTATGGACTGCTATGTCAGGAGATAGATCGAGCATCTCTTCATAACTCGATGCAAAGCAGTCCATAAACTCAACTAATTACCTAACTAAGTCATTGGTTTCTTCTTTATTTAACAAGGAACTGATGTATGTTGGACATGGATTGTCTTTGGTTCCCAAGTTGATTTCTTTAAGTTCATTGATGGTTGATATAATCTCTTCTTTGAACTCTAGGGATGCATCTTTAACTTTAAGCTCATTTGGGTCATCTGAAGTTTCTAAACATACCTCATCATAAGAGTTAGCATGATTTGAGAAGAACCTATTAGATGTCAAATGATTTATGATGACTAAGCAATGGTTATCATCATCGACTGGACCCACTGTGTTGATTCCAAGTCTAAGTTCTGATTGAGGATGTCTTGTTTGGTTGTCCAATAGCCTTTCAAAGTAGTCTAACCTGTGTTTAGACCAAGTATGAGGGATTAATCCCTTCTTTGCTAAGTTGAGAACATAAGACGAGCATCAATCAAAAGGTAATTCTATTAAATCTTTATATGAATCATCCTCAAGTTCTACATCAGCTTCTTGACTTGAGGATGATGCTCCCAACAAAAATCTCTTTGGCATGACATATATGGATGACTTGGGGGCCTCCTTAATTATTAAACCTTCAACTTTCTAGGAAGAAAGTGAGGTTAGAGCTAAAGTTCTCAACTATTGTTTGACTGTTCTACATAATAATGATTCAGATACAGCCATGCTTTGCTTGGAGGCCTGGTCTTCATCACTGTCTGGCCCAAATATCACCTTCAAAGGGACCTGCTAAGAGGGGTTGGTTGGCGTGCTAACCACGTGAGGCTCAACCTCTAAACTAGACTCTAAGTCTAAGTGGATAGTAGGGGTACTTCTGTGAGATAGAACATAGCTCCTACTAGATAGCCACCAACAAGGAGGTCTTCCACCTCTAGAATGGCCTTTGAATTTACCTCTTCCTCTACCTAGTGGGGGTCGAGTCAACCTACCCATGTGTTCATATGGTAGAACAAATTGTGGGCGGAATGTAACATCTGGCTCTACCTCTTCCTCAGTGTTTTATTCTCCTCACTTTTCTTTTTTCTTTTCTTTTCTTTTCTTTTCTTTTTCTTTGTCTTCTTTTTTTATTTCTTTTTCTTTTATTTTTGAACATTCACCAAGCTCATGAGAATAAAATTTTTGATTTGGAGGAAGATAGTAGGCTACATCTTCATAAATCTTGACCTCTCTAACTGAGAATGGATTCAAGTCTCCTTTGACACAATACTTGATTCCACCTCTTCATCATGCATGCAAAGAAGATGGAATGTCTTTGTATTCAAGGCCTACCAAGCAAAGCAGTGAAAGATGTATCTGAGTCTATTATGTAGAACTTGGCTCTATATTCCAATCATCTATCTCTAGTGATAACACTATGGAGCCTAAAGCCCTCTCACCTTGTTCATTGAATCCTCTCAATATCATTTGATCTCCTTGGAGTTTGGAGATATTGATCCTCAAGTAGGCAAAGGTTTTTAGACTCATAATGTTCATTGTTGCACCTTGATCAACTAATATGATTGAGAACTTGAATTTTCCCATGTCCACTATGATGTAGAGGGGACGGCTGTGCTTGATTGTCCCCAAAAGATGGTCTTCATCTGTAAATGTAACTCCATGGGATTCTCTTGAATAACATGCCTCCTCTCCAATAGTGGTCAACTGAGCTAAGCATATTTTTAGATCAAGAAGAGCTTTAATCAATGACTCCCTCTCATCTTTTTGGATAAGACAAGGGCATTATATATGCTTAGTTTAACTGGCAACTTTTTTAGGTGAGCGAGGACAATGTAGTCAACTCTGGGCTGATCCTCCATAAGCATATCCATGGGTGGAGCATCTTGTGGAGCAGTTTCTTGATCACTAAAACCAATGACTTTTTTACCCTTATCCTGAGCTGCTATCCTAGGAGGTAGAACTTTGCCACTACAGAGGTTGGCTTCAACATGAGACTTATGCTACAGATGAGGATACTGCTGAGCAGGTGGTAGTGGAGGCCACTGTGGTAACTGAGGTGGCTGATATGATGGCTGAGGTGGTGGTAGAGGAGGTGGTAATGGAGGCTGCTGTGCATGAGGTCTTTCATACTAAGCTATGGCTGGCTGCTTCCCATTATCAACTATTTTGACTACCCCTAGCTTTTTCTCAAATATCTTCAATGGTTTGGGCTTGGCTGACTGATCATGGAAAGGTAATTATTTGACCTCTCCTTGTAGACTAGCCACCATATTGATTAATTTCTCAAATGTCTTAATGGTAAACCCTTTAAGCATGAAGGCAACCGGGTCATGATTATTCTTGAGTATAATTTCAATGGCATACTGTTTAGATAGATGTGGTTCACATTTCATACTTAAATTACACCATCTAAGAATGTAATCAACAAGAGGCTTACGGGGGTGTTGTTGAGCTACAACAAGATCGCCCATAGTTACCCTTTCCTGAGCTCCAACAAATCTCTTAATAAAGAGCTTCTCCAACTCAGCAAATGTCTTCACTGAACCATTAGGTTGTTTAGCATGCTAATCAAATGAGATTCCTATCAAACTACTGACGAAGAGACAAAATAGAAGTGCATCGCTACCACCGACATTGCAACATCCGGCCTTGAATTATGCTATGTGATGTCGGAGGTTCCCATTTCCATCAAACATTTTGAAGGAATGAGATAGAAAACCCTTAAGATATTGGACACCATTAAATTCCTCCGGGTAGGGTGTACCCTTTGGAATAAATGAGCCACCTTGGGCTTGCGCCAATGCATCTTTCACTTGCTACTCCACCAACTACTTGATATCTTTTTCTTGCATGGAGGTGTTGTCCACTACCTTCCTATGTAGGTTACCACTATCTTGATCTATTGGAAAAGTGCTTTTGGGCTGATCTAGGACATGCACTAACTCAATATCTAGTGGTATATGCTGTGGTACTGAGGCCTAGTTTTGAGGTGCATGGAGGGCTGCTAATAGGTCTTCCATCTTCTTCTCCATCATGTTGATCTGATCATCCTTCTGTTTAAGCTGCAAGCATAGGTGTTGGGTTGAATGGACGGTGTCATCTTCCTCAACCATAATACCTTCCTAACTATGCTAATCTCTATGAAGGGAGCTCCTAATATCAACCATGTGGACCTCAGTCGAATCCTCAAGGAAATCATCCTCATCCGAATCAAAGATGACTTTTCCCTCCTGGCAATCTGATCGGTCACTCCCTAGAAACTCTCTTTTCTTTGTAAAGTACTATTCTAGAATCTCTTCTAGGGAATGATCTAACTGTATCGATACAAATATGCACTGCTGACCAGTGAAGGGGTTGTGCTCACTGACAGAGATGCACTTAACACTGCCTATCACTAGAGTGCTAGCTCTTGAGAGGGTCATGACTGCTAGAAGAGACATGCTCATGGCTGCTCATGGGTGGAGTAGTGTCCCTAGGGAGATCCACTACCATGGGGACTGTAGAACTATCCCCTTCCCTTTCTACGGCCGTTGCTGTCACTACCTTTGATGGTAGTGGTTATGGTGGTGTAACCACGATGCTGCGGGGTCACCACTTCTTCTTCACCAAGACTGAAGTAAGAGGTCGAGTAGGGGAACTCACCCTCACCCTAGTTGGTGGAGTAGATGAAGTGGGACCCTTTGGCCATAGCCGGATCACTAATGGGGGTTTCTTCTTCCCAGATGTTATCTTCTATGCCTTTATAGGCACGGTGGATGGCGGGACCTGAACAGGTTATGGTAGGCGAGGAGTGGATCAGTGTTGTGGAGGCAACACCTACTTTCTCTGGGCAGGAGCTCCTCTCATATGGTAGGTAATATAGGTCAGTAGGATGTTATCAGTATGATTGGCGTGGGTAGCATGCCGATTAGGAAAGTCCATGAGGGATGAGGTCACCGACTATCTCTGCATACCTACGTCTCTCTCTGCTAGTAATATTTAGTAATACATGGGCCTTTCTAGCCCTCTCCTGTTTAATGTGTCTGCCTACTCTATGAGGGATGACAGAACATAAATCAAATTAAGCTTCGGACTCTACTCATCCGTAAGCTCCACCAACTCAAGCTGAACCCGATCTAAGGCAGACGACCTTCTCCATCATTGATAGGAGCCTCAAAATGAACTACAAAAGGTGAAAGAATGTCTTTCTCTCCATCAAAAAAGATAAGGAACTCTATGATCCCAGAAGAGATGCCTAGTTTCCACAGTGCGATGTCTTGACAGAAAGACCCAAGGAAATACTATTGTGGAAGATAGGGTAGTCTTCCCCTTGGAAGGAGCCAACTAGTGTGTGTTAGCCCATACTAGGGCAGAAAGGCGAACCACTAAGTGCACTGGCACTAAAACTGTAACTATTGTGGGAACTGCCACAACCTTCCTCTTCAGTGAGGAAAACTTAGAGACAAATGACATCTCAACCTAGATGACTGACTACTACCCGATCACCACACTTCTGCTAACAGTTGTGAGAGTGGTCCCCTCACAAGTGATCCTAGCCCTTTTGAAACCTTGGCCAAAATGAATGAGGTGGGAAAAGTCGATCTAGGGGAGTTTGGCCCGATCCAAGGCCAAATCCATCCCGAAAGGAAAAGTAAACACGCATTAGCTATGAAAACTGCAAGATCTGACTCGACTATATGTCTATATTTATGGAAATATAACTTATATCAGATTTTTGCCTTGATATTTGTTCCATGCAAGTAATAGAATTTTGGAGTTTTGAACCCAACTCAATGATTCAAATGTGTTAAGTGGGGTTCATTAGAGAGATTTGGATATTTAGGAGAGTCTTTTCCATTTAATTTTGATTTAGAACCCATAGTCAACCGATTTAGGTAGGTTGGGTGGGGTTCTAAAATTTGAGGAGAGATTTTCTTGGAGATATTTGTGTTTTGTGCATCTTGTTTGAAAATATTGATAATTTAAAAGACCTTTACTTAGCAAATTTGGGTATGCTAAGAAGAGGTTATGATTGTGTATTTAAAATATTTTTGCTTGTTAAGATTTGATTGTCTGATATTTTGATTTGAAAATGGGGCTTCTTACTTAACAAATTTAGTATATTAAGTAGAGGCTTCATGTGTTTGATTTGTGCTTGATGATGAGACTTTCACTTAACAAATTTAGTATGTTAAGTGAAAGTCTAATGTGATTGTGAGATAGATTTGCTTTTCTTTGAAGATGGGAGTCCCTCTTAAAAAATTTGGTATGTTAAGTGATAGCCCCAAATTTGTTTGAGATATATTTGTTTTCTTTGAGAATGAGACTCTCACTTAACAAATTTAGTATGTTAAGTGAAAGCTCAAGTGTTGTTTGATATGAAAAATTGGATCCTTATTTAACAAATTTGGTATGTTAAAATAGGGATCAAATGTGTGTTGAAAATAGACTCTCATTTAACAAATTTAGTATGTTAAGTGAAAGTCAAATGTGTTTATGATTTTGAAAATGAAACTCTCACTTAACAAATTTGGTATATTAAGTAAAAGTCAAATATATTTATGATTTTGAAAATGAAACTCTCACTTAACAAATTTGGTATGTTAAGTAAAAGTCAAATGTGTTTTTTTTTTTTTTTTTAAAATGAAACTCTCACTTAACAAATTTGGTATGTTAAGTGAAAGTCAAATGTGTTTATGATTTTGAAAATGAAACTCTCACTTAACAAATTTTGTATTTTAAGTGAAAGTCAAATGTGTTTATGATTTTGAAAATGAAACTCTCACTTAACAAACTTGGTATGTTAAGTGAAAGTTAAATGTGTTTATGATTTTTAAAAATCAAACTCTCACTTAACAAATTTGGTATGTTAATTGAAAGTTAAATGTGTTTATGATTTTTGAAAACCAAACTCTCACTTAACAATTTTGGTACATGTATTTATGATTTTTAAAAATGAAACTCTCACTTAACAAATTTGGTATGTTAAGTGAAAGTCAAATGTGTTTATGATTTTGAAAAGAAAAGAACTTATTTAACAAACTTAGGTATGTTAAATGGAGTTCAATTGTTCTTATGATTTTCAAAAGGGGTTCTCATACTTGGAAATAAATGAGATCCAAATGTGAAGAATTCTACAAATGCAAGGGAACCATTTGAAAAATTTCAAATTTGGGTATGTCAAGTGAGGGGTTCAAATATGTCTTGACTTCTCTTTTGTGTGTGTATGATTTATCACTTTTCGAAAATGGGAAAAAACTTTAACTCTAGCACATTTGAAGTATTCTAAGTGTAGTTTCAATTTTAGATCATGATTTTATTTAAAAATAGAACCTCGATCCAACAAATTTGAGTGTGTGGGATGGGGATATTATTTCCAAAGAAAATGTGATTTTGAAAAAGACATTAAAAATGGTTGATTTTGATTTTGAAAAGAACCTCCATGTAACAATCATGGGATTTATTAAGCGATGTTTGGTTATATGTGCTTTGTGCCTTTTTCAAAATTTCTTACAAATTTTTGTGTAAAGATCTCTTATTATGTGGATTTCAAAAAAGTGCTTTTGGAAGGACATGTTATTTTGTAGAAGAGTTTTATTTTCTTATTGTTCATGGGATAAACCTTGCCCCACTATCAAGATGGTGAAGAGGTTCTTAATTTTGTTCATCTCTTTGTTTGATTAATTTTAAATTTCAACTATTGGGAGAACCCAATAGAGATTTTAAGACCTATATGGAGTGAGGTACTAAAACTTAAAAGATGTTGGTGAGCTTTGCTTAAGGATGAAATAAGCTAAGTGCCAATGGAAAGAATGATAGTCTTGGACTTATATAAAATATAAGTCCATTATCGATGCTTGGAGACAATAATTGTCTACTAAAGATGGAAAGAGGAACCATCCAGAGTCCCGGAAATGTTTTTTGGGATGTGGCACACCACGGGGTCTTGACTGATGATTAAAGGAATGATATACTATCTTGAAAGATAGAAATCACCACCCTATAATGAACCTAATCACTTAATAAGGACTCCTAAGTCATGATGGGTCTTCGAATGTACTAGAGATGTTTCCCCTACTTTATATAGAAAAGTTAAGTAGGTTTATTGCCCTATGGAGGCAAGCCCCCATAATTAATTACATCCTAAGGAATGGGAATTCCTTAAGAATATTCTCAATTAAAGTAAACAATAATGATCTCTAAATATTTCAACGTTGAGACTATCAAGGGATTGGCTATTTTAGAAAATCAAATGGGATAGATTAAGGAGAAGACTTATTTTTGAAATCCAATGGGGGAAAATAGGAAATGCTCATGATACTAGAAAGCCTAGTGAGCATTCCAATCTACCCTATGATTGGGATTTATATTTTTGAAATTGAAGAGAGTTAATTATTTGAGTTGGCATTTTATTAGATTGCTAGGGCTTATAATTTCACAACATAAAGTGTGAAAATGCCTAAGAGGTGAGGATTTATGCTTGTAGCCTGAAGGAAACAGCTACCTCAGATCCTAAGCTAGGGAGATTTGGTGAGGGCCGAAGCATGATCTAAATCTAAGGCAAAAATGAGTATATGGTTTACCTCCACAAGAGAAAATAAACCACACACTGAACTTATTGTCGCCAGTGGGCCGCCTAACCTCCTACGCTTTAAATCTATGTAGGCAACTCTTATGCTTTGCAAGATGGCTAGGCTATTGTTTATTTAGAAAGAAGACAAAATCCTGAAACTCACTCTCTAAGAGACTAGAGTATGAGTGGTATGAATTCAAGACTTAATCTAATGCAAATTTTATCAAATTTATTTGATTCTTTTGAACTCTTTATTTTGGCATAAGCTATGGGATTTTGTATGCCTAAATGCATGAGAACTTGATTATGGGTCAAACCAAGAGAGAAAAGGGTGTTCCTCCATCAAAGGCTCTCATAGGTTAAGCCTTCATTCTCTGACAAAGATGGAAGCCCCCTCTTAACAAGAGTGGAAGAATATGACATGCATGATATTATGCATTCATTCATCTAGCGAAGGGGTTGTTAAAAATTTTATTATCTTGATTTAATTCCTAGGCTTTTTTGTGAGGTTATGAGTTGTTTTAAAATTTTAGTTATGAGTTATTAATTGGGATAGAAATGTTAATTTTATCCTAAGAACCTGTCGCATCCAGGCCACACATTCAAGCATCAATCATAAAGGAACTATGAAAAGCATGTTGTTCTAATGCACAATCTAAACACAACATCAAACAATTTTATAGACTACCGTAAAAGAATAAAAGGTCATTGTGGTCAGGTTCTGCCATACACCCCAAAAAGAGAAAAAAATATGGGTAACCGAGCTCTACCTTTATATAACCCAGATTATAAAAATAATACATGCTATGAGGGTCTTCTTTTCTTCATTTCTTGTTTCTCTTTCTTTTGATTTGATTTGCTCCAAAGGCATCACAGGGAACCCCAGGGACTAAGTCCACTTACCATCCTAATCCCCATAACACTAATCCTAATTCTAATGCAAAATTACATCAAAAATAGAAAAGTAAATCTAGCTACACCTTCAAAACAAATGTTAGCTAAACACACCATACAACGCTTATATGAATAATTTGGACACATGGGTAACCAAGCCCACTTTTCCTAACGTGGGTCATGCTTAGGGACTAAGCAAACTACACATCAAAAATATTTATATTTTTATTACAAAGGCCCCTTAAGCACAACCCCCTGCATAAAATACGATTAGGCTAATAACGGCCTAACATCCATTCTACGAAATATACACCCTGAAATCCAGTCTAAAATATTACAACACAAAAGAAAATATAACATCATACATACAATGCACTAACTTAGCACTAGAATTGGTGACTTATCATTCTAATGTATGTGCTTAAGGCTTGTGTGGAAAGACTTTAATAGGCTTCTTTTGTTCAAGTTTCAATTTGGAGTTTGAATTTGTTTAAATTTTACCTTTGGGTGATTTCAATTTTAATGATTTATTTTTCATTTTTATTTCACTTTTATTTGGTTAAAATGATGTTTAGGTTTTCAAGAATGAATAGTCGAATGAATTCCATTTGTAGACAGAACTTACCCTTTTCTACATCCTAACTCCTAAAGAATCAAAATGAAGTCCTTAAGTATCATAATTAGCCCGTTTGAATTTGTGTAATTAATTTGATTTGATTTATTTGATTTATTTGATTTGATTTATAATTTAGAATTTGAGTTTGTTTAAGTATTTGATTGATTGATTTTGGATTAGATGTTTTGGTTTAATTACATCTTGATAATTCAATATCCTTAATATCTAATGAAGTTTAAGTTTGTTTAAATTTATGTGTTTTTGATTGATAAATTTTAGATTATATGTTTTGGTTTAATTAAATCCTGATAATTCAATATCATTTTAAATTAATATATAATTTTTTTTCTTTGATTATGGTTATATGACTTAACTTTATGTTTATTTGATTTGAATATAGTTCATTTATTTATTGTTTGATCAGATTAGATTAATTAAGATTTTATTTTGATTTTAATTGAGTTTGATTCTTTGTAATTTGGATTTTACTTTTAATCTCATCCATTTGTCATGTTCATCAAAGTTTGGTTTGCATTTTGATTTCATACATTTGATAGTTAATTAGTTTATCTTTTTTTTTAAGTAGGTTGAATGAGATTTGATTTGATTACATATTAAATTGATGAGAGCCTTTCTTAATTTAATTTAATTTGATTTATTTTGATTTGATTAGCTTTAGTAGTCTATGGGTTTGCTTAGGTTCAATGTGATTATGTAATTTATTTAATTAAGAGGTGTATTTATGTTAATTATAAAGATTTGTTTAATTTTTAATTTGATTTCATATTTGTTTAGATGTAATTAATGACTTAATAATTTATCTTTAATTTATGTTTTGATTAGTATTTAATTACATTTATGTTTGATTAAATTTAAGTTTAATATGATTAATTTGATTGACTTAATTAGCTTATCAGTGATCAAATTAATTAGTAGATTAATTAAGTGTTTGATTTGAATTTGATTTAAAAGTTAATTTGGTTCATTAAGATGATGGATTAATTCATTAGGTTTGCATTAATTAGGTGTTTATTCAATTGGATTAGCTTAAGGGTAATTAGTTTAATTAAGATGTGTGTTTAAGTTAATTATTAAATTAAATGAGGATTTATTTAATTTTTAATTTGGTTTTATATCTATTTAGATTAATGGTGTTATTAATGACTTAATTTATGTTTAATTTAGGATTTGATTGGTATTTAATTGTATTTATGTTTGATTAATCTTAGGTTTAATATGATTAATTTAATTGATTTAATTAGTTTATTTAAAAGGTGTGATTAAATTAATCAGTAGATTAATTAAGTTTTCGGTTTGAATTAATTTTAATGTGATTTATAAAATTAATTTGGTTCATTAAGATGATAGATTAATTCATTAAGTTTGCATTAATTAAATATTTAACTAATTAAGTTTGATTAAGGGTAATTAAATTTTTTTAAATCATTAGATTAATCAAATATTTATTTAATTAATGACTTAATTTCCCACATGTGAGTGATTTGATTTAGTTAAGTGTTTTACTTAAGTTTGATTTGATTAAAAGATTATTGTTATTATCATTTGATTAGATTAAGTGATTTAATTATTTATTTTTATTTTAATTAACCTAGATTATTCATAATCATAGTTAGGTTTGATTTTCTTCATTTATTATGTTCATTAGATTTCGTTCATGTTTGATTTAGTTGTTAGGTTTATGTATTAATGGCTAATTAATAATCGTATTCCAAATGGATGTGATTTAATCATATGTTAATTAAGTTTACTTTAACTTTATTTGGTTCAATTTAATTAATATCCAATGATTATGTTGAATTGGTTTGTTAATTAATTTGATTTTTAGTTTATTTAATGATTAATTAGTTTCAGTTTATTTATGTTCATTAAGGAGTTTCATATGATTAAGACTCCATACTAGTGTAGGTTTAGTTATACTAGTTTAACCCATGTTAAAGTTTCCTAGATTTGTTGAATTTTAAGTTTGATTTAAGATTTAATCATTTAATTGAGTTTTATTGATTTAAATAGGTTCAACCATATTTAATTTAATTTCTTAGGAGGATAATATTTTTCTAATTTGAGGTTTGATTAATGATTGCTTAAGTATTATTTCATTTTTAATTTTAATTTTGATAATTAAATTATTTTTAGATTACATTTTAATTAACTCTTTAATTGATTAAACTTTAATCTTAAGTGTTTGCTTGGGGTTCATTAGGATTCAAAAATCGCAATATTTCCTAAAGAGTCCTAAATGTCAATTGAAGCGATTTAAGCCATTTTGAAGATTTTTGTAAATTTTTGAAGTTTTATTTGATTTATTTTATTAAAATGAATAATATGAACTTCAAAATTTAATTTCTCCCAATCCAAAATTTCTTTTTACTTTAGATTTTTATTGTAGGTGTGTTTTAACTTTAGTTTCAATCACTGAAAATTTCAACTTAATTTGACATGTTTTTTTGGTTTAATTAATAAAATTTAATTTTTACTAAAACTCAAATTAAGATCAAAAATATTAAGTGAAATATGGAGATTTTAGGTTTGTTGGATTCCTCTCGGTAGGACAAATCCAACGGGCCCTTGTTTGCAATTTTTTGTTAAGTATTTTATTTTTATGAATTTTTAAAGTTTCAGGATATTTAAATTAATTTTTTAAATTGAAAAATCTGCGCGGCGTTAATATGGCAACACGGTGCCATGGGAGTGATTAGACGTGGTTCGCAACGCGTGCGTGCCGGTAGTGAGATTCGAGCGTTCGCATTAGCCATTTGGGCGAAAGACCGGTCGCGTTAAAGAGCGACGCGCGTCCACCGCTCACGACGTCGATCCGCGATTGGACGGTCGGTCGGTCCGCGATCTAAAGCGGCGCGGCGCACATGATCGGCGTCCATCATGCTCGCGATCGAATGATCTCATTGAGCGCATCCGAGGCGGATCGTGATTCAAGTCGATCCCTCAACCTTGGGATCGGCGTACCAGCGGTGAACAATAAAAATAGCTCTTTATTTAAAAAAAATAAGGGTTTTTAAGTCAAAACTTGTCCAAATGGACTCGATTTCGCATCGATTCATACCGAAAAAAATTCTATTTTCTAATTAGGATAATTTAAAGTAAAAATGCGAGACTATCTATGATAGATTCCTAAACTTCGCACAAAAACCATCACAAAATGGGGGATCCCAAGGCTGGCTATATTTTTTGAAGGTTAACTCACCGGGGATGATTTCTGGAGGCGGTGGTGACTCAGCGTTGTCGAGTGAGGGAAGAAGCCTTGGACTGAGCTTAGATCCTCGCCTTCACGTCGAAACGAAGTAATTTCTGGTGCTTGCCATTTCCTCACCGGAATCCACCCAATTTTAATATTTTTGGCTCAAGAGAGGTGGGGAAGTGGTGTTTAGTTGCTTTGGGGAGCTCTTGGGGGCTGAATAGAGATAGGAGGAAGAGGGGTGTAGCCTCATTTCCCCCTCCTTTTATACTAGCTGAAAATTCTCCTTTTTTTGATAGATTAATTGAGGACTTTGAATTTTTTCTTTAAAGTCCTCTTTTGCTGCAATATGATCAGCTCTATTCAATGTAGATGTTGGGAAAGAGTTAAGTGCATGTCATGGGGGAGAATTAAATGAAGTTGGGTGGAATCCTATGTGGGGGAGGATCTATGAGAGATTTAATTGGGTTGGGTGAAATTTTGGGCAGATCCTAAATGGGATTGAGTTGAGTTAGATCAACCTCTAATGGTTCATGGCTTGGCTTCAAGGGATTTGACTCAATTTGAGTCATATGGGTCATATTAGGTCAAGTTGACAATTTGATCAAAATTGACCAAATTGGCTTGGGTTATGGGTTGATTCATGTTCAATTGGCTAATTTAAGATGAATGTGGTCTTTTTTTTTAATTAATTTATATTTAATTTGGATTTAGGCCAATTTGGGCTAGGTTGGGTCAAGTTGACCAATTGGTCAAATTAGCCTTAATTATAGCTTTGGTCAAGTTCAATAATCAATTTGGAATTAACTTGAGTCATTGTTTGCAATCAATTTGGGTTAGATCATGATTTGACCCAATTTGGTCCTTTAGGTCAATTTGGGTCAACTTGGATCAAATGGCCAATTGGGCTTACTTTGGCTCAATTGGTGGTGAAGTCATATTTAAATATTGACTTTGGGTTGATTTAAATCATTGGTTTCAATCAATTTAGTGTAAGATGAGTTGTGGCTAGTTTTGGTTCATTTGGGCTAAGGGTTAGCTTCGTCAAATGACAAAGTTGACTTGGTTTGACCCAATTGATTGCAATTGATCATCCTAGGGAGATCAACAATCATGATGGAAGGTTTTGGTGAGCTTGGTTCAATCCAATTTGGGTTGGATTAGGAGTTGGCTCAAATGGGTCCTTTAGGTCACTTTTGGTCAAGTGGACCTAAGTGAGTCAATTGGTTTGGTTTTGATTTGATATGAGTTTAGTTGAATATACATATGAGCCCTTGATCAAAATATAAATTCAATAGTAATCAATTTGGAGTCCAATAGGTTTTGGCTCAATTGAAAGTTTTAAGTAAAAAAGGGCTAAGTTAGGCTTAACTTGGGTTTATTTGAATTTGGTTTGATGATTGTAAGTTTTTTTTTATATTTGGTTAAATGATTGAATGAATGATTGATTCGAGAGAAAATTCATTAATTTTGACTTGATTCAGATAGAATTTGGTTAAGTCCAAAGAATTGGTTTAAAGGGCTTAGATTGAGTTTGGATTTAATTTTTGATATAATTTTGGTCATTTGAATTTGGATTTCATTTATATTTGTCAATATAAATGAAAGAATAATTGATTTATAAGAAAATCGATTGAGTTTGATTTGATATAAAGGGGGTTTTGGCTACACTTATGAATGTGGTTCATATAGCTTAGGAATGGTCTTAGGATTTGAATTTGATTTTGGGTCATTTCGAGTCAAATTTGAAATAAGATTTGGAATTTGAATTTGAATTTGAGATTTGGTTTGAGAATTGAATTTTGGTTTGATTTGAGAAAGTATATCTTGATTGAGTTTAGGCTATATGATTGGTAATTTTCATAAGCCCTAAGGCATAGCCTAATCTTATGATTAACACTTATAAGTTTCTAAGCTTAGGTTAAGTGTTCACCTAATCATTAGAGGTGTCTTATGAGTAAGGAGTTCTTAGTGTCTAGAAGAGTCCTAAGTCTAAATGTCTTGGATTCATCCACAAATCTCATCAAAATAAAGCGTATTATGATATAATACAAGCTAAGATCGAAGCTAATAGTAATGACGAAGATGGTCTCCATGAAATTCTTCTTGATAATGAAGAAGTATAACCTGAGCCTGTGCCTAAAGAACTCGAAGATGGTGGAAAAATAGCTACTATAGATGAACTCAAAGAAATCAACCTAGGAGCTGAGGATGATCCACATCCAATTTTCGTCAGTGCCCTTCTGCCTGATGAGAAAGTTGAAGAGCTAAAAATGCTACTTTGTGAATTCAGGAATTATTTTTCTTGGACATATTCTAAAATTCCAGGCTTATCCCCTGATGTAACAGTTTATAAACTGGCTATTAAATCAGATGTGACACATATTAAGCAAGCTCCTAGGAGAATAAGATTGGAGATTGAAGAACATGTAATTATAGAAACTAAGAAGTTGATCGAAGCAGGCTTCACCCAAGAGGAGAAGTATGTAAATTGGATAGCCAACACTGTCCCAGTTAGGAAGAAGAATGGCCAAATCTATCTCTGCATTGACTTCCGGGACCTAAATAAGGCATGCTCAAAAGATGACTTTCTGCTTCCAATATCAAAACTACTAGTAGACAACACTTCTAACTTTGACATGTTCTCATTCATGGACGGATCGTCGGGATACAACCAAATCAAAATGGCACCTGAAGATGAAAGAGATACATCATTCAGAAAACCTATTGGCATATATTACTACACAGTCATGCCTTTTAGTTTAATAAATGTTGGAGCTACATATCAAAGAGCCATGACAAGTATTTTTGATGAGTTGATTCACTAGAAAGTGGAGTTTTATGTTGATGATTTGGTGGTGAAGATCTTAAATCGTGAAAATCACCTTGAAGACTTGATAATTATTTTGGAGAGAATGAGAAAATATGATCTAAAGATGAATCCTCTAAAATGTGCATTTGGGGTATCCTTCAAAAAATTTCTTGGGTATATTGTACGTCATAGAGAAATTAAAATTGATCATGTTAAAATCAAGGCAATTGTGGAGATGCCTCCACCGAAGAGTTTGCGTCAGCTCTGTTCTTTACAAGGATAGCTAGCATTCATCCATTGATTTATATCAAATCTATCAGGATGTTGTCAACCATTTGCAAGGTTGATGAAGAAGGATGCTCCATTCAAATGGGACAAGGAGTGCCAAGAAGCCTTCAATAGCATTAAAAGCTACCTGTTAAATCCACCAATCCTTGCATCACCTATTCTTGGGAAGCTCCTCATTCTATACACAGTTATATTAGAAGAGCCCCTTAGAGCATTATTGGCACAACACAATGAAGAGAGCAAAGAGAATGCTCTTTGTTATATCAGTCGAAGATTAATAGGAGCAGAAATGAGATACTCTCCGATAGAGAAGCACTGTTTGGCATTGATTTTTGCAATCCAAAAGCTCCATCATTATATGTTATCTCACAAGATTACCCTCATCTCAAGGATCGATCCACTTAAGTACTTAATGATAAGACCAGAGTTGACAGGTCGCTTGGCAAGATGGGCAGTATTACTTCTACAATTTGATATTGCATATATTCTACAAAAAGTAGTGAAGGGACAAATCTTAGCAGATTTTTTAGCTGCACATCTCATCCCTGTGGACTCTTCTCTTAATGACAATTTACCTGATGAGCAAGTTATGCTCATTCATGAAAGAGAAAAGTCACAAATTTCAGAAATGTACTTTGATGGAGCCTCACGATCAAATAAGTCCAACCTCTAAATTTTTCAAGGGCAAGGGCAGGAATCTGCATCATCTTCATAACACTAGAAGGAGGGATAATGAGATGATCATCTGGGTTGACTGAGCCAAGAACTAATAATGAAGCCGAGTATGAAGCATTAGTAGTATGTCTTGAAGAAGTTATTTTCATAGGCATTCAAAATTTGCATATTTTTGACGATTCTCAACTTATTATAAATCAAGTACTTGGCCTCTATAAAATTAACAAACTTGAGTTAGTTTTCTATCACAATCGAGTTCTTGAGCTTATGAAGCAAATACCAAATATCACATTAACTCGAGTCTCTCGATCTAAGAATAGCAATACAGATTGCTTATCAAAATTAGCTAAGGAAATGGCAAGTATGAATTGTGATAATGTCATGATCGACATATTTACTCAACAAATCCTAGAGCTAATAAAGTAGCAATCCCCACAAATAGAGGGGTTATCAAATTTAACCCAGTAGGATGTGACTCAGGTTACTCCTCATTCTTCTCAAAATCAACAAAAAGTTGTACCAAGAAGAGCTAAGCCTGATATTGCTTTAGAAAAGCAATGGGAAGCCTTTATAGTAGAAGAGTCATATGACTGGAGGCAACCCTTGAATGACTACTTTAAAGAAGGCAAATAACCAAATAATAAATCACTAGCAACTCAAATTGAGAAGAGAATGTTGCGCTATGCTTTCACAAAATAATACTTTATACCGTAGATCCTTTGAACAAATGTGGCTATGATGCCTAGATATAGATAAAGCTAGCAAAGTGATGGTTGAAGTTCATGAAAGACTTTGTGATGCACATCAGTCAGATCCCAAGATGGCAGTAAAAATCAAAATGATGGGCTATTATTGGCCATCTATGGTGAGAGAATGTATCAATCAAGCCAAGAGGTGTAACGAATGTCAAGTACATGAAAATATAATCCATCAACCTCCAAATCCACTACACCCAACAATAACATCTTATCCATTTGAATATTGGGGCACATATGTAATTAGACTAATTGATCCACCGTCGTCAACTGGACACGGCTTCATCCTAGCAGCAACTTACTATTTCTCTAAGTAGGCTGAAGCTACCCTATTTAAAGAAGTTACTGCTAATCGAGTGATCAACTTCTTCATGCATAATGTGGTCTATATATTTGGAGTGTCGTGTCAAATAATTTCTGATAATGACACTGCTTTCAAAAGTATAAAGATTTATAAATTCATCGATCGACATAAAATTGATTGGTGATACTCTTCAATATATAATCCAAGAGAAAATGGTTTGGCAGAGGCCTTCAATAAGACATTGATCAAATTGCTCAAGAAGATCCTTATTAAAAATAAGAGAGAATGGCATACTAAGATAATAGATGAATTATGGGTGTATCGAACCACCAACAAAATGCCTACTAAAGCCACTCCTTATTCATTGGTATTTGGAACTGGAGCAGTTCTTCTGCTTGAAGTTGAGTTACTTTCACTTAGAGTAGCCATCCATTACAATCTAACTGAAGATCAAAATGCTCATTTGAGAATAGAGCAACTAGACACACTTGATGAAGTTAGATTACAATCTCATCAAAATTTGGAAGTCTATCTAATAAAGATGTCCAGGGCTTTTGACCATACGGTGTAGCCTCGAACATTCCAAAAAGGGAAATTGGTTCTAGTGCTGAGAAGACCAATTATTCCTAATCAAAAATTATAGTGACAAATTTGATCCTAATTGGAAGGACCCTTTTGTCGTTGAAAAAGTGTACCAAAGAGGGGCATACCAACTCATTGACCTAAAGGGTGAAAGACTAATGCCACCAATTAATGGTCAATACTTGAAAAAGTATTATATATGAGGAATACATTCCCGAGGTATAATAGAAATTCTCCTACAAGGTAGGGGCATTTTTTTAGTATATCTAATTAGGTCGACATCGTGCTTCATGCTGAGATCTCTAAATAAATATACTCATCTAGATGAAAAAACTTTTCCGTGAAAATTTTCTTATTACACAGAGGGCATTTTAGATTTCTATACATAGATGAAATTAATGTTGCATGTTAAACCCTCTTAAGGGCATATCAATTCAAATAATAATGTATTTGCATATTTTCATCTTGAAAGTTCTTCTAAATGTGCTTGAGAATTCCCTCTGCAAGACATGAGCATTTTTAATTTATGTCAAGTTTATCTGAGTTAACATCGTGCTATAAGATGAGATCCTCGAATATATTCTGATTCAAGTTGACATCAAGATTTATATTGAAATCCATAAATATATCCCTAATTATTACTGTTAAGTTGTAGGTTCTTACATGAACAAAAAGAATATAGTTCTACGCATAAAAAGACAGCCCTAAATGTCAAAAATTTATCTCCCAGATTTGCCAAAATCTGGAGATCAAGTCAGAAGAACTTCCAATCTTAGAAGCTTCAATCAACTGAGTTAAAAGAAACATCAACCTCTACATCCTAAAGTTTAAGACACATATGAGTTTTAAAGGTCGAACTGAACAAGCCCAAATATGGTCAAATTGCTGACGCTCTCCTCACTCAATGTGCCACAAGAAAAGGCCACAGTGAAAGGGCCCCCGTTCATCAGTCTGATAACAAAATCACCAACCCACTACAGCTTAAATCGAAGACTCAAGTAGGTTCTAAGGGTCGAACTTAACAAGCCCAAATGTGGCTGAGTTGTTGACGCTCTCCTTACTCAACAAGCCATGAGAAAAGGCCGTTGTGAAAGAGTCATTGCTCGTTAGTCCAATGATGATAGTTGTTCAATATCAAACTAGATCCAGCTTAGTGATTACAAGCAACCAAGATCAAAGAGATCTTTCTACTTGATCGATAGGCCAAGATAATATGAGGAAATAACTCTCAATTCAGGGCTACCTCAAATCAATCTATATATTTCCCGCAGGGTGATATCTCAATTTATTCTCAAATGAGTTGATCAAGCACAAAGTATAAATCAAAGCTAAGCTCCTCATCAAGTCTGTCAAAGCAGAAAGAGCAGGACTGAGGAAGAAATTCCATAGTTCATACAAAGTCGATGGCCAAACTAAAGAAATTTCATAGTTATTCAGCCTATTAAAGCACACATTGCTAGACTGATAACTCAACATTAACCCTATATAAGCTGGGGGGTTGGGTCATCTGTATGTACCCTTCAATGAATTCATCAAAATAACAAGCACAATATTCATGGCGTACATACACTTCCTGATAAGTCAATATGGACCAATCAGGTCAGTCCTTCATCAAGTCCGTCAAGCTTAAAGCTAGGAGAGAAGCAATTTCAAATCTGATCAAGCACGGATAAACCAATTCCCCAGCGGGATCCTTCATCAAAATAAATAAATCAATTCATTCATTAAACCCAACCAAGCATGAAGCAAGGGTTGAAGGAGACTCAAATATGCAATGACATAAAAGAAAGAGATCTTAAGCAAAACCATAGAAATAGAGAGTTGATGGTGTAAGAACTCTTATCTATTCGATAAGTCGATTCAAATAAATTGGTCAAGCCTGTCATTTAGCATGTCCTAAATAAGGCATCATGCTAATGAAAAATCCTATCAAAGCTCTTTAAGCTATTGCAATTGAAGCTGAAATGACCTAAGTTTTAGGGCTAGCCCAAAGACCTAGGGTGGTGTTTGTCTAAGGAAATAAGCTTAAGTCTACCTTAGTTGATAGAGAAGTTTTTGCCCTATCAGATGTACCTTATGATTCATAACTCAAAGGGCAGAGCCATTGTGGAGCATATGGGATACGGTCGTGATCATAATATAATAGAGCCTTACTGGCCAAACCACCCGATCAAAGGACTCTGGTCGTAACTGCATCATCTATGGAGCCTACTGGCCAAGCTACATAGTTAGAGGACATGAGCCACATCCTTACTAGCAAGAGATTGATTGAGAGTGAACATAGTAGAACACTTGATTTGACATTAGCTCATTTATGATCTAGAGTTTTTTTTAATCTATCACCTCTGACAAACAATTACAGAAGGTGGATTGATTGACTTTTGCTTTAATCTTTTAATGATAGAATTTTATTTAAGAATTTTTATATTAATATTTAATTTGAGTTAATTTGATTTGAAAATAGAATCAAATTTTGATGAAAATATCCCCTCTAGTCGAAATCATCATTCAACACAGCCATCATAGGGGTAGTTAATTGATCGATTGAATCGCATATATTTGAGAACTTTAGCTCCTGTTAATTTTGTTTAACTCCTAACAAAAGATCAGATCTACTATCACCTGATAGAATTAGCTTCTCAGATATTTTAATAAGTTTAAATTTTTATATTAGATTTTTAGGTTATGTTAGCCTGGACCCAGTCATAAGACCAAACCGGGAAGTAACCCGTGCAACATCCTTAGACACTTGAATTTAAACATTCAGAGTAGTCTCAGGGCCCATGAAAATGTATTCAAGAATTCCTTAATTAATACCTTTTGTTTGCTAGTACAAAGTGTTGCGAATCCGATGGAATAGAAGATGTTATAGATTTTATATTGCAATTTGGAATAGCACATCGTGATTCATATTTGCTTCTTTAGTATTTGGGCTTTAGAGAATTCACAAATATTTCTTATGCTTATTGATAAGCCTTCTAATTTATTACATACTTCTAATGAATTGACTTCTCTCAATTTGATTGAAGTGAATTGTGAGAAAATCTATTCTTCATTAGAGAACTTGTTGTACTCAATAATGACTCATTGAAGCTATTGTGAGCATCTGCATAGTTCAGTCATGGATTATTCTAATTGACTTAATATAGGATATGACTCCACCATTTATTAGGAATTAATACTTATGATTTGTGCTCGTTGATGAACCACTTAATCAACCTCCTTAATTTGTGGATGCACCTTTAAGCTTCTTATAGCCTTCAGATGGTTAAACTATGTACTCATACAAAACATTTTATTTATCACAAAGTGAATCAGAAAGTAATCATACTGATCAATGATGACTCTCTTTTATGTTTCTTAACATGCCATTTAAACTCATTTCTAACCTCTTACAAAACTTTTCCTCTCCCTCAAGTCATTTGAAATGAATCATTGTAGAGTTTAATATTCATAATGATGACTTGTTCCTATCCAATGGTGAGTTATTTGGCTTAATATAAGTTCTCCTTTCAAATTTAACACATGCACTTATATTTATTTATGCCTTTGTAACTTCACATTTGTTGTGCTAAAAATTTTGATTTAAGTCTTTTATTTAATTCCATTTAAATTCTTTAATTATTTCTTTTTTTATTTTATTTTCTAAGTCCAAAAATTTGACAATTTTGGCAGCCCCCAACATCATCCCCACGTAGGGGCCTTCATCGAGAGTGTTTTAGTTTTCTCGATACTCCGTAATGAGATAGAGTGGTGTCTTCACCACTGATTTCCATCTCTACTCTAATGAGCATAGAGGCCTTTAAACCCGAAAGAAGACAAATGCAAGGCAATATATATATTCATTTCTTTTTTTTTTAAGTCCAGAATTTTGACAAACTTTCGATAATATTTCGGATAGGGAGAGCGACATCTAACAAATATTGGCTTACTCGGTACGCTCTAATGAGCATAGCGAGTGATGTATTGCGACATCGTGGTTAATTTTTCATCTCTTCTCGTCCTAATGAGCATGACGAGGCCTTCAAACCTGTAAGGAAACACAACAATATATATATCCACATCACACATGTTCTGACTTATTTCTTCTATGTGTTGCAATGATCGCCAAAGAGATGGAGTTCGAGATGTCAGAGACTAAGAGAGGAACCTGTTTAATGATGATGTTCCTAGTTGGTTGCGGCAAGAGGAAAGGTCAGAAGGGGACAAAAATGTCGAAAGCCTAGAGAAGAACCCACCTAATGATGGTGTTTCTCTCCGGCTGCTGCAAAGGGAATTGGCAAGGTAATGGAAAGAGAGATGCCGAAAACTGAGAGAAGAACTCGCCTAATGACAGTATTCCACTTCATTTGCAGCAAAATGAAATTGGAAATTGATATTGGAAAATGGGGGTATTTTTGGAAGAAAGAAGGGAAGAGAGAGATGTCGGAAATTGGGAGAAGAGCCCACCTAATGACGGTGTTCCTCTCCGGTTGCAGCAAAAAGAAAGGAAATTTTAGCTTTGATGGAGGGGAGAAAAAGGAAAAAAGCAAAAAGGAAAGGAAATTGAGAAGAGGAAGAAGAGAAGAAGAAGAGAAGAAGAAGAAGAGGAAAGAAGAAAAAGAGAAAATCGATCTTCTTATTCTTGCTTGCAATTTGAACCAAGGAGGGAGGAATTGCTTGCCATTTTTGATTTTCACAATGGAGAGGGAAAGATCGGAAGAGCTTGTGCGTGAATAGAGAACGGGGAGGAAGGAGTTTGGTTCCCAGTTTGTTTGCAAACAGCCAGGAGGGAGGTAGAGTGAGGCTTGTGGCTTGGATTTGATTGGAAATGAAAGGAACGAAATCATTACTGCTTGAAGAAGAATCAAGGGCTGACTGAATGCTTACCGATCGAGAGGGGGAGGTTGAATGAGAATGTGTCGAATGCCTGCTTGCATGTAGTTTTTTTTCTTTTTTGGAGAAAAGAAGTGGGATTTGGTTTGGAGGAGGAAGTACCCGTTTTCTTGAGGAGGAGGGAATGGTTGGTCGAGCAGAGGCGGGAGAAGGAGGCGAGCTCTTGCTGTTCGATCGCATGAAGAGGAGACCCATGCTCGTGCCATTCAATCACATAAAGAGGAGAGTCGTGCCTGATGGGAGGGAGAACCACTTCGGAAGAGGGGATTTCGAGCGAGTCGGGTAGGGTTGGAGTGGGATTTAGGGCTAGGATTAGATTAAGTCTTGAAATTAATTTTTAAATTAGTTAATCGACTTTAACGTAAACTTATATATATCAATTTAAGGTTATTTCGATGTTCCGAACACAACGTCGCAACCCATTTTATAATTGGAGGCCGTTTGCTTCAAGTCGGTGTCAAATTGAGTTAATTTCAGCTCAAAATACGCATCGCCGCTTTGGACCACTTGATTTCATGCAGACTTATCTGAATTGAGTGTCAATAGTCTTATTTGATATATTTTGATGTTTCGATGCCAACGACGCAATCAACTTCACGAATGGAGGTCGTTTGATTTACATCGACACCTCCTGACCTCGATATGTGTGCAGGTAAGTTAACGACTCGATCGCTTGATCAGTTGATCATCAAGTTGTACAATATTTATATTCTGATCATTTTCAAAACACTGAATGTGATGCCGAAGTCCATTCGTCAATCAGAGGTCATTTGAGTAGATTTTGGCGACGTCCAGTGCATTTCAACCTCAATTTATGCGCTGTCACTTCCGATCATTCAACATTTGCACAAACTTGTCCGAATTGAGCATGGATAGTCTCATTTGGTAGTTTTTGATATTTCAAAGCTAACGACGTGATCAATTTTATGAATGAAGGTCGTTCGGATATCATCGTAATTTCCCCACTCTGATATGCGCGTCGACACATTGATAGCTCGATCTCTTGATCGGTTGATCGGTTGATCGTTAGATTGTCTAATATTTATATTCTGATCAATTTCGTTGTTCTAAACACGACGGCAAAATCTGGTCATCGGTCGGACTCGTTTTTACCATTTTCGGTGACATCGAGTGCATTTTGAGCCCTGATTTGCACACTATCACTTCCGAAGTCCGTCGAATTCGACTTATGGGCTTGACTCGACCTACGACACATATATGGAGGTCAACATAAATTAATTTGAAAAAATAAAATGTTCAAAAGAAGTTTGAATACATACCTAGACAAGATGTATTTTGTTTGAAACATGCTTATATCAACCCTTCAAAATTAAAAAAAAAAAAAAAAGCTTCAAATTTATCAAGAGAATAAAAACATAATGTTATTTTTCAAAAAAAATAATATATTGAAAACATCCATTCATAGTGAATTAAAAAAATACATTTTTGTGAGCAAAACTTGATAATATTTTTTCGTAGAAATATAAAACTATTCTCATATTTAGTAAATTGATAATAATAATAATAATGAAGTAACTCACACTAAATGGTTGCACCAAAAAATCATTCATTTTATCATTACATACAAAAAATTGCAATACCACCTTTTAATACTTTTTAAAAAAGATTAATAATTGATGTCCTATTTATCATGTTATTTAAAAGTAAATTAGTATAATACAATACAAAAATATCGTCAAGTTAAAATTAATAGAGAACAATGTACTATAATTGTTTTAGTTCCATAATAACTTCTAAATCAAATCACTTCAACACACAAGAACTTAAATAATGCTTGTACCAAATTGATATGGTATTAAAAATTCAATTAGTCGAAGCACAAATCTTGATGTCAAAAGCAATCTGATCCTAAGTCGTTACTAGTCAAGATCAGGCACTTAAAATATCATTAAAAATTTTGGGATATCAATTAAATCCCTAAATAGTTCATAAATATGAAGTATTTATGATCAAATCGAGCGACTTGATGAGTCGGATCTAACAAGCCCAAGATCTCTTGATTCCAATTTTATTTGAGCATTCAAATACTTAAATATATGAGATGATCAAAGGAATCATTTTGAGCCATCTGATGGAGTGGTTTGGATTCTGCATGTATTTACAGAAACAAAATCCCTCTAATCTATAAATAGCCCCTCATTCTTCACATGAGGGGAGCTCAAGCTAAAGAGAATAGAGAGCTTTAAAGCTTGAAAATCCTCCAAGCATAATCGTTACCACTCACGTGCGCAACAACCGTGAACCACTATTGCCACCGCCGTACCCGCCACCATCGATCCTCATCGTAATCACCACGCCGTTATCACGCCACCGCCACCAATCACCATCACGCCATCTTCTCATATCGCCATTCATCACCGCCGGACCACTGCGTTGATCACTGCTGCGTCATTATCGAACCCGCCGGTTGCCATCTCGCGACTACGCACGCGCTGACCGCCGGCCAGTCACCACTGCTGCCGCATCGACCACCACCATATCATCGTTTTTATCAACCAGTAGTATTACTACAACCAGTTGTTTGCCACGG
This sequence comes from Cymbidium sinense, assembly GCA_021442155.1. Lineage (NCBI taxonomy): Eukaryota > Viridiplantae > Streptophyta > Magnoliopsida > Asparagales > Orchidaceae > Cymbidium > Cymbidium sinense. Next base: position 16,876,902 of record CM038224.1, read on the forward strand.
CTCGCGTTGCTGTCGCATCAATTATCACGATTATCTCACCGGCCATCACCACCGTATCCTTGCTTCGCCTTTCGACTATCAATCGCCATCAACAATACTATCTAACCACGGCAGAGTATTTGATTCTAGGATTCACATTTTCAACCCTTCTTATATGCAATTTTGTAATCCCGTTATCGGAAAAACTTTGTACTCTGAAATAAATACATAGTGGACGATTTTTACTAGGCTATGCCCCATGGTTTTTCCTCCTCTTTAGGGCTTTTTCTACATAAAAATTCTAGAGTTTTCTTAATCATTCTTTAAACATCTATGTGTGTGCTGAATTTCACAACAAAGCTAAAACATAAACTTTTACTCTACCACAACTGGTTTTCTAGCACACAATAATTTGGTGTCGTCTATTGGAAGCAAACCTCACAATTTCAATCTCTATGAACACCTGCATTATGGCCAACATGCGTAATACTCGCAACAACGGATCCTCCCGCTCCAACTCCCATCACTCTCGAAACCAATCCTTGAACCAAGGCCGCCAAGCTTCTGCCTCACTTCCCCCTGATAGGCATGACCCTATCGATAAAGGTGCAATAGGAATCTCTTTAGAAGATCGTGGGCGCCGAATGGAAGAGTCTCAAATTGAGATAATCCAACTTTTACGAGAAACATGATAGCCACTACTGCGGCAAACGTATCTCCCCCAAGACCGATCATTAGCGAGGGGAGGTCAAAATGCTAATACGGAGCCTTCTTTCCATCAGACTGAAGTTCCTCTACTTCCATACCATGATATTGACCTTCTTGACATCGTTAGTTCTACTCATCCATCACTTGCAGCTCAACTGATTGCTAAGCCACCAATTATTGTCAGTAGCTTGGCACGTTTTCATCCTATTAACTCACCCATCATGTTATATGTGTGAAATTATAATGCTTAGTGCAAGAAGAATTCCACTTTAAAGGTGGAAATCATCTTCCTTCTCATCGCGACTATCAGGAGTCTTTACCTATGATTGAAGCTATTCATCAACATCATATTCCCATAGGGTTCAAGCTTCTGAGCATCGACTCTTATGATGGGGCAACTGACCCATATTAACACATCAACCATTACAAGATCATCATGCATAGCCAACGAGCTCCTGACACACTACTTTATCAGGTCTTTTCAGTCACCCTCAAGGGTCAAGCTCGCACTTGGTTCTACTCCCTTCCAAGGGGATCCATCCATACCTTTGATGAACTCGTCAAGATTTTTGTAGAAAAATTCATTGCAAACCGAAGGATCACTAAAGATTTCTCTCATCTCTTAGTCATTCATTAAAATGAGAGTGAATCACTTAAAGAGTACTTCTAAAGGTTCTCCTTAGAGGCTCATAAAATACCTGGAGTAGACCCTGAACTATTAAGAAGAGTTTTCCTTGGAGGGCTCCGTCCTAGGCCTTTCTACTCATCACTAATGCAAGATATGGTCCGCTCATATGCCGACTTGGTTCATTGTGTGGAAGCACAAATTTCTTTCGATAAGGTTATTAATGCCCATCGTAAATAATTTGAACAATCCACATGAATACATAAGAGTGCCCCAAAGAATACAGACCAACAATCCCATCAAAACAAGGCAAGGGATCTCCTCCACCTCACATCAATGATGTGAACCACGACCACAAAAGAAATACACATCACTGAACACATCTCGTGTTAACGTCCTGATGGTCATTCGAGATGAAGAGACCATCAAGTGGCCAAATCCGCTGAAACAAAATTCAAGAAATCATGAACAATATTGTCACTTCCATCGAAGTCATGGGCATATTACTAAGGCATGTAAACAACTCAAAGAAGAAATGAAGAGGCTCATTCAACAAGGATATTTACATCGATTTGTGCATAATCAATCGACTCAAGCAAACATAACTCCAACTAGGGGGCAACCAGGATAATCATCACAGAAATAACAAAATAGTCACTAGATAGTTCAAGAAATTGAAACAATCATGGAGGACCACTACTATCTAATCAAGTCCTCATTGCCACCTCTAAAGAACCAGAGTTAAAAAAATCTTGTATTGATCATTCCATCATTTTTAATGACTCGAACTTAGAAGGAGTCCAAGTTCCCCATCAAGATCCACTTATCATCAATGTAGGGATCGATGACCCATGGTATAATGTTAAGAGAATTTTGATTGATAACGGGAGTTCTTTTGATGCTTTATTTTACTCCATATTTCTCAACGTGGGCCTGGTTAGAGAAAAGCTCCAACCCGCTGTAGGATCATTATATGGGTTTGATAAATTGCTCTGTGCAAGTGGAGGGACAATCACCCTTCCTGTTGTCCTCAAAGAATTTCCTTGACAAGTGACTCATTCAATTCAATTCATGGTGGTCAAGTCGATTCAGCAACGCTATCTAAGGCCCCTCCAATCAATTTTGGTGTTTACGATCTCATCTTATGATGAAATTTTCAACCCCTTTTTGGGGTTGGAGTGATCTATGAAAATCAACAAATAGCACAATCATGTTACTTCGGACAAGCTCAACCATGCCGTTCGGTGACCTTCAGTGTTAAAAATTTTAATTTTCGAGATGAAGAAGTACCCCAAAGAGCTTTGCCTGTAGAAGACTTGCTCTCTATTTCATTGTCAGATGACCAACTTCTATGAACAGTGCAAGTCGGATCTCTGCTCTCAAATGAACAGAGGGCAAAATACATAGACTTCTTGCATAAAAATTAAGACAACTTTGCTTGGAGTCAACAGATGTGTCGGGGGTTGACCCCAATGTGATCATGCACTCCCACAAGCTTGATCCAACATTCAAACCAATCATCCAAAAGAAGCATATTTTTGCACCTGATCGCCTCGAGGCTATTGAATAAGAAGTTAATAAGCTCTTAGAAGCGGGATTCATACGAGAAGTGCATTACCCTACATGGCTAATAAATGTTGTCATGGTTAAGAAAGCAAAAGGAATTTGAAGAATGTGTATTGATTACACTTATCTCAACAAAGCTTGCCCGAAAGATAATCTTCCTCTCCCTCAAACTGATCAATTGGTCGATGCTATGTCTATGCATCAAATGCTCAGTTTTTTGGATGCTTACTCAGGTTACAACAAAATAAAAATGGACCCAATGGATGAAGAAGTCGCATCATTTTAAACATAAAAAGGTTTATATTGTTGCCAAGTTATGCGGTTCGGGTTAAAAAATATTGGTGCTACCTATCAATGCCTTATGAATAAGATTTTTAAAGACCTCTTAGGCCACACAATGGAGGTATATGTGGATGACATGTTAGTAAAAAGCTTGAAAGAATCACAACATATTTTTGACTTAGAAATATGCTTTAACCTTCTTCGACGTTATAACATGTGACTTAACCCGAGCAAGTGTGTTTTTGGGATTACGTCAAGAAAATTTGTTGGGTTCATGGTCACCCACTATGGGATTGAAGCTAATCCCGAGAAAATCAAAGCCCTTAGAGATATGGCTCCTCCAAAAAATGTCAAAGAAGTTCAATGCTTGAATGGATGAATTGCTGCCTTATCCCATTTCTTAGCCCATTCTAGGGATAAATACTTGTCATTCTTTAAAATACTAAAGTGAGCTAAAAATAATAATTTTTTAGTGGATTGATGAATGTTAAGATACTTTTGAGTAACTAAGAGAATATTTAGCATCTCCACCCTTACTATCCAAGCCTATCCAAGGAGATATGTTATACTTATATCTCGCAGTCTCTTCCCATGCGATAAGCTTAATTTTAGTGCTAGAAGAAATTGCGATACAATAACTAATTTACTATGTCAACAAAATTCTCTCTGATATAGAAAGTCATTATCCACTGGCAGATAAGATGGCTTTGACTTTAATTTTCTCAGAGCAAAAATTACATCCATACTTCCAAGCTCACACCATCGACATTTACACTCATTTATCATTGAGGGTCAATCCACCAAAACCAGAAGCATCTAGGAGGTTAATCAAATGGTCAATGGAATTGGGAGAGTTCGATATCTTTTCTACCAGTGATATAAAGTCTCGTAGACTTTATAGTGGAATGCACCACCTACAAATGAGCTATCTATTACACCCATTTCGCTCCTCAATGGACCCTCTATGTTGATGGAGCTTGAAAATCTGCTGAGCAAGAATCTTACTTATTTCCCCCCAACAGGATACCTTAAAGTATGGACTTCACCTAAAATTTTCTACAACCAATAATATGGCTGAATATGAGGCTCTCATCATAGGGTTGAGACTTATCATGAATTGTGAATCTCAAAACTTAATGATCCACACTGACTCTCAGCTTGTCACCTCCCAGGTTGAGGAAAACTTTAATACTCATCATCCCCAGCTGGCACAATACCTTAGCTTAGTGAAGTCACTTCTTTCCCATATCAAGACACATCAAATCATTCACATACTGTGTGAGAAGAACACTTGAGCTGACACTCTCGCTAAGCTCGCTATCTCTATCATTGGAGATCTATTTAAGAGAAGGCATGTTGAGGAAATATATTTTCCTAGTATCCAAGGGTCACTGGTAATACAAGTAATTACTGAGACAAAAGAACCTTCATGTATGGACCCCATCCTATCCTTTCTATAATAAGGGACCCTTCTTGAAGACCCAACTACTACAACTTGTCTCTGAAGACAAGCTACAAAATTTATTATTATTGAAGATGAACTATACAAACGAGCATTTTTTGGGTCATACCTTAAATGCCTCTCACCATCAAAGGCTAGTTATGCATTAAGAGAGGTTCACTCGAGGATACGTGGAGAATACCTAGGAGGAAGGGTGTTAGCCCTTAAAATTATAAGGCAAGGGTTCTATTGGCTTGAGATGAAGCAAGATGCCTTGGAGTTCACAATAAAATGTGAGTTGTTAGTTGCACTCTAACATCTCTCGTACACCACATATAGAGCTCTCATCCCTTAAAAGCCTGTGGCCTTTTGCTTAATGGAGAATTGATATCATGGGACATTTTTTAGTAGCGTCAAGGTAACAAAAATTTATTATTTTAGTTGTCAACTACTTCACTAAATGGGTGGAAGCTAAACCACTCACTAAAATCACAGAGATAAATGTTAAACAATTTGTTTGGAAAAATATATTATGTCGATTCGGTCTTCCTACAAAGAACATCACCGACAATGGAACCCAATTTACTGAAAGTCTTTACATCTTTTTGTAAAGATCTTCATTTAGCTACTGCATATGGCTGTAGCCCATCCTCAAATTAATGGACATATTGAAGCTACCAATAGGACTATACTCAAAGGGTTAAAAACACATCTCGAGAAGGCTAGGGGCAATGTGTTGAGGTGCTCTCTAATGTTCTTTGGGCTTACCGCACTGCATCCTAAACTCCAACTAGTGAGACACTATATAATTTGTGTTTCGACATAGAAGTTATTATACCAGCAGATCTCGGGATTCCAAGTTCAAGAGTTCAATCATTCAATCATGATATTAATGAAGAAAAACTCTAACATAACCTGGACCTACTCCTCGAAATTTATGACATGGCCCTACTTCAGACTGTTTACCACCAAAGGGTAGCTTGTCACTTCAATAGAAGAGTAAAACCCCATCCCATCTCTATCGGTGACTTGGTCCTGCGAAGTCTTGAAGCTGCGGGCAAAGGCCCTCAACGCAATAAACTCTCACCTCTTTGGGATGGCCCTTATGTGGTTATAGCTATGGTCAAGCCAGAAATATTTAAGCTCAAGGATCTAGAGGGAAAACCTTTCCTCGAACTTGGAACATTGAGAATCACCAAAAATATTATCAGTAATTCCTACTATATAATTATTGCAACTTTTATTTTATCTCGTTTGTCATTTCCTCTTCAAACTCATATCTTTGTTAAAATTATCTTATGATTGTATCACCGAACTTATTAGAGTAATGAGTTTATGGCCTTTTCTTTCAAGCTTGTTGCATATAAAAAATCTCCTTCATTTAATCCCCCCACTTAAGAAATACACAACTCACATTGTGTCTCAGTTGGAGCATGATCAATTCCAGGGGGACTTGATCAAACCTCTTCCATACAGATAAAAAGTCAAGTAACACTTTGACTAATGCCTAAGATAGATCAAAAAGTCCTTGGTGGATATTCCACGGCCTCTTCCATACAGATAAGAAGTCAAGTAATACTTTGGCTAATACCTAGGATAGGTCAAAAAGTCCTTGGTCGACATTCCACAGCCTCTTCCATACAGGTAAGACGTCAAATAATATTTTGAATAATACCTAGGATAAGCCAAACAGTCCTTGGTGGACTTCCCACGACCTCATCCGTATAGGTTAGCATCATCGAATAATATTCTGACTAGTCATCTCGGATAGGTCAAAATAAAACAAGAGAAAATCACCCAAAGAAAATTTATAATGTCATTGATAGCTCTAACATGATGATATAAGAAAAATCAAAATTCTGGATATAAAAATATTGGCGCTCCAAGTCCTTTACTTCAACATCAAGAATATGATTGCGAGCTTCTTAGACATGGTCCTCGATCATATCGTGATAAGCTAGGGAGTTCTTAAAGTCTTCCACTACCTTCAAGGAGATTTGATTTGCTTCTGCTTCTGACATTATAAGCTTCTTCTCAGAAAGATGATCATGTAATGCTTTCTTGTCCAGTTCAAGAGCTTTCTTCTCTGCTGCAAGTGCCTTGAGTCTTTTCTCTTTCTGTAAAGTCTCTGCCCTCACCTCAATCAACTCATCACGAGTAAGCTCCACCTCCTGACACTGAAGAGAAAGAGAAGTTAACATGTTCACTAGCTCAGTTCTACACCTAGTTAGCTGATCCTCCAGAGATGTCACTTCTTTGGCCTTAACACTCATCTTTTGCTCATACTCACCTTGCAAATAATTTACCTTCACAAATTTAGTATTCCAATCGTCTAGAGCGACACCCAATTGAGTCATCAGCTCTAATGTTTGAGCTACCTATAATCAAAAAATCACAAATATTATACGAAGAAAAAAGCAAAAGAAGAAAAGAAAGAGAAGGAGAAAATAATGTACTAATTCGTCTGCTCATTGATGTCTAGTGCATACGTGCTTTAAAACCTCTTCAGGAATATGCGGCTTTGAGAAATGAATCCCCCCATTATGAGTTGAGATAGCTAAACTCTCAGAGGTCAATTGGGGGTGAACATCTTCTCCGTAAATATTTGACGTAGTTACTTCGGCACATGTCTTCTTTTTATTTAAAGAAGAAACATTGCTATCACCATGATTTTATAATGGGCTTCTTGAAAAAAATCCTGTGAATATGAGGAGACCTTTCATCACCTTTACTTGATCTCTTCAGTTGAAGAGCATGAGATCTCCCCGCCTAAATAGAAAGGCCAACCTTAGAAATTCTATCTTCAATTATATACTTGACAATGTGGCGTAACTCATTCTACAAGCTTCCTGCATCAGGAAGATTAAGAGTCATTAAGATTTCTTTCTCTTCAATCAGCAATGGATACGGAAGGTCATTCAATCTTCCCCATCTCTCAAGGAGTCCCCACTCATTTTTCATAAAAAAGAATCCATTAGAATAATTTCTAGATGGATCTCGTGATGAAAATTCTATCCAATTCTTTATAGCCCGATAAGAAACACGTCCCTGAATATCACATGTGAATCTACACATTCGATACAAGTATTTGATGTTCAAAGTAACACCACGCTCTCTAAAGAAGACAGTCAAACCAACGATGATCATTAAACCTCAAAATGAAAATTGTGACAAAGCTACACTGCATATTTTAAAGATCTCAATCAATTCAGGAGCCAAAGAGATTCATAGTCCCACACGAAGAATAATCTCAGAAACAGTAAAGTATCTTGGCGGAGGTGAACGTGCTCGATCAAACTTTTTGGAAATAATAGCCACCAATTCATTGGGGAAATAAAATTTTCTGTGGAACACCATTAAACTGTCAGCTGTGATAGTGGATGATATATCATCTATAGTTATCACACTATTGGTTTTCTTCCGGCCATCATCCTGCAAAAATACATAATAAATAAAAAAAAGAGAGAAAGAAAAAAGTCTAAGAATTGTGTGAAGTAACTCACTCACCCCAATACTTAGGCATATCCTTTCCTCACTTTGTTTCTCACGAACAGCTTTGGATAAAATTATTTTCCTACGATCTGATGAAAAATATGTGCATACATCTAAGATAAAAAAGAAGCTATTTCTCTCTAATGATACTCTGAAATTATCTACCAAACTTTCTGAGTTTTTCAAGGGATGGTTCCTAATTGATGCTTCCCTTCCATCCTGGAAGTTGTCAACTGTTGAACCATCCATTGGAGTTTCGAGAAATTCAATTTCCTACAAGAAATAGTAGAAAATACGGGCCTTGATCGCCTCCGTCGGACAGTTGATGCCTCTCTCGAGGGAAAATCGGAGCCTCATCATATGAACTACGGGCCTTGATCACCTCCAAACCTAGTCAATCCGACGAGGATAGTTGATGCCTCTCTTAAGGAAAAATCGGAGCCTCACCATATGAACTACGAGCCTTGATCACCTCTAAAGCCAGTCGGTCCGACGAGGACAGTTGACGCCTCTCTCGAGAGAAAATTGGAGCCTCGTCGTATGATCTATGGGTCTTGATCGCCTTCAAACCCTGTCAGTCCGATGAGGATAGTTGACACCTCTCTCGAGGGAAAATCAGAACCTTGTCATATGAATTGTGGGCCTTGATCACCTCCAAACCCAATCAGTCTGACGAGGATAGTTGACACCTCTCTCGAGGGAAAATCAGAGCCTCGTTGTATGAACTACGGGCCTTGATTGCCTCCAAACTTAGTCGATCTTGCAAGGATAGTTAACGCTTCTCTCGAGGGAAAATCGGAGTCTCGTCATATGAGCTACGGGTCTTGATCAGCAAAGCGAATGACCTTCTTTAAAGAAGAAGGTCAGAACTTCGCTGATAAAAAGAAAAGAAAAGAAAAAAATTTTTACACTAGCCCTTGAGCTTCTGCTAGATGATTTCTCATCTAATGCAGAGGATTACTAGAGCATATGAGAGTTGTGTCTCCTTACTTGACCATAGGGGAGTTTTTATAGGCCTGCTATATGGGCAAAAAGGAAAAAAATAAAAATACGGAAAGAAACGGAAAAAAAATTTAAAAAAACTAATAAAATGCTCATCGGTTTGTGTTTTGACGTGAGCACTGCTGCACCGCGCCATAAGCTCCTCAGTAAGCATTCAGGCCTCAGAACCGCCTTGCTCATGCAGCACCCAGACCCTACACCCACTTCCGTGATCATAATCTTGTGCACCCATGAAGATCTATTCTCTCAAACTATATAGTTAATAAACCCATAATTTTCATTGAGGAATTTGATATTTTCAATTATTTGGTGTATATTTTTGGATAATAGAGATAAAGTCATCTAAAAATAGGGGGGCAACTGATATGACACTAAAAATTCTACTTGTCGAAGCACGAATCTTGATATCAAAAGCAATCTGATCCTAAGTCATTACTAGTCCATATCAAGCATTTAAAATATCATTGAAAACTTTGGGATATTAGTTAAATCCTTAAATAGTTCCTAAATATGGAGTGTTTATGATCAAATCGAGCACGTGACGAGCCGGATCTAACAAACTCAAGATCTTTTGATTCTGATTTTATTTAAGCATTCAAATACTTAAAATATATTAGATGATCAGGGGAATCATTTTGAGCCATCCAATGGAGTGGTTTGGATTTTTCATGTATTTACAAAAACGTCATCTCTCTAATCTATAAATAGCCCCTCATTCTTCACATGAGGGGAGCCCAAGCTAAAGAAAAGAGAGAGCTCTAAAGCTTGAAAATTCTCTAAGCATAATCGTGCCACCACTCGATAATCACCGACCACCGTTGGCCTCCATCGTTGGCCGCCACCACCGATCCTCATCCAACCATCGCCGCTGATCATCACAGGCCACCGCCGCCGCCACGCACCGGCCATCGCCACAATCACCATCGCTATTCATCACCAATACCACTATCGGGCCACCATCGCTGATCACTATCGCCGGTCATCGTAACTACTTGCCGCGGTCATCTCGCGCCGCACCGCTGACCACCATCGCCGCGATTGCTATTGACCACAACCGGCCATCGACCACCACCATCGACATCATTGCCATCAACCATCGCCGTTGCCATCACCGCCGACCACCATCAGTCACCGCCACACCACCATCGCCGGTCCACCGCCACTATCGCCGCCATCTTTGCGGTATCACTACCGCTACTACCATTGTTGAATTTCATGTTCACCATCATCAACTATCACCAACAACATAACTCAACCACATCATCATAGGATGTTGCTGAGATTCTCATTGTCAGCCCTTCTCATATACAATTTTGTAATCTCTTTATCGGGAAAACTTTGTACTTCAAAATAGATACATAGTGGAAGATTTTTACTGGGCTAGGCCCCGTGGTTTTTCCCTCTCTTCAAGTGTTTTTTCACATAAAAATTCTGGAGTTTTCTTATTCATTCTTCAAACATCTGTGTGTGTGCTGGATTCCACAATAAAGCTAAGACATAAACTTTTATTCTACCGCAACTGGTTTTCTAGCATGCAACACTAATGAAGAGTGATATGTATCTATAACTTGACTACCAATATTAAAAGTAGATTCTATTGAACAGTGGAAGTAGATATTAAAGTATATCAGACGTCATTGTAGACAATATAAGAAAATTCAATTTGTTAGCTTTCCATCACTCTAAAACATAAAATTGATAATGATCATTAATATCATGAGAAATATAAACACATTCATCTAAGCAGACATCAAGTTCAAATTTTACATTCTCAATGGTATCACTCGATCTTAAGATAATGTTTAGATATTTCTCTTCCAATCTCAAAAGAATTGCATCTTAAAGTGAATTAAGTACTGCACTCAATGTGACTAATAATCTCCTTATTAAAAGCTATTGTATTTTCTATAATTTTTAAAGCTAGAGTATTTACATAATCATTATATAATGCTTCTAGTAACTCACAATAGTTGTGCATGTTTAGCTATTTCATTAGGAGAATAAATTTTAGAAAATGCAAAATTAATCAACTACATTTTATGTTTCAAATCAAGAACTACAACAATAGAAATTAGCAAGTTATATTCCCCCTAGTATTTATCAAATTTCTCTTTCATGTTCAAAATCATCAATCGCATATATTCAACACTACTAACAAAAATGTTATCCAACACATCCTTGATTCTCTAAAGATCAGAGAAATAAATTTTAGATTGAATGCTCAGTTCCTACAAATAAAAACAAAAAGTATAATGATAGATAAATAAAAGAAAATATTGCATGTTAACTGAAATGATATTTATAACTTGATTATATAAACCCAAAAATCAGCAAAATCTTTTGCTTTATTTTAATTTTCATTTGGGCAATATGTGTAAGATGGATCTCTAACTTAATAGCGAGGAGATACTTCTCTAAACTCTAATGCGCGTAAAACATGGCATATGTTGTATTTCATCTATTACAACAATCAAGCACTAAACTTTTGTTCGGAACTTTGAGCTGGTTGAAATATCACTGAATAGATTTGGAGCTTGTTTGGGGCAACTGCAACTGTCTAAAAAAGCAATGGCGGAGTCATTGCAGAAAAAGTTATTGTAAAAAAATTTGTAGTGGTTATTATAATTTTTTCTAAAAAAAAAGTCAAACTATGGCTTTCTAACAACCACCACACTCAGCTATATCAAATTAGAAAACACAACTTTCCATCTCAGATTCTCTAAAATGCGGCAAGAACATGGTTCCAAAAGGCAGTGTGGTTCGTTTTCATGTTGTGTGGTGTATTTTCATATAGTACTGCTACCCCGAACGCAACCTTAATCTTGTACTTGAAGCTGAAACAAATTTCATATTTTTTCTTATATTATAAATAATGACTTATCAAAGAAAGTTCATCTTGCACTATAAAATTTAATGTGTACACAACACCTCACATGAAATAATTTCTTATTCAATGGAAGTTTTTTTGAAAGTTAATGATATCACGTAGAAAATACACTATTTTATCATTATATAAAGCATTATCCACTATCACAATAAAAACTTTGCTTTCAATTCCCCACTCATTCAAACACTTATAAATAGAGTCATGAATATCATATGCTCTATGTGGTGGATAATATCAACAATATTTAAAATCATTTTTTTTTGTAAATTTCACTCCTTATAACAAAATATCTAGTGATAATCATAAATTGAATTTTTAACCCAACTTTCATAAATATGTTATTATGCTTATCATTTTAACTAAATTCAACATTTTCTTCTCAATCTCATAACTAATAATACAATCTTTCTTTATTATTATAGATGGAATTTTCTCATCAAGCAATCTTCATCAATATATTAATATTTTATACTATGTAAAAGTAAAAGGAAACGGATGCACCATGATTATATAAGATATACTATTTCTAATTTTAGCATGATCATACTTTCAAGTTTGCACATTGCGCACCACTCCCACTAGCAGATGTAAGTGTTGGTTATTTTTCATAGTGATAAACAATTATGTTTTTCTAGCATTTTCGGACCAATTTGTGGATATCTTTTATATTGTATTATTTCAACATCCTTATTCTTATTCATGTGTAACTTATAATGATTTCATTGCACTTTTTCAACACAACTATTTAATTTTACCACACTGAAGTCTTTTCAAATATCTAAATTTCTCTGTCTTCCACTTTTCTATTAAATTCTCTTGAATGTCATCGATAACAACTTTGGCAACTCCTTCAACGACAATTACAACAATACTAACATCAAAAGTTTGTTTAAGAACTAAATTAAAAAAAAAAAGATCAAATACATCCTCTTTTGTCTTTGCATAATAAAAATTATGATCAAACTAATTATTATGTCTTTATTGCAATAAATTTAGGAGATCTTTAAAAAAAATAGGAGCCTTAGACCAATTCAATTCAACTAAGAGATCAATATATGAGGCAAAGTAGTATATGTGTAATCAAAACAGAAGATAAAACAATAAAATACAAAACACTATATGAAAGATAAAAAAATGCTATGAGCTTAAATAAAAAGATTTCATAGTGTCATTAGAATGAGAGATATCGAGCCTGATCATCCAATCAAAATTGAAAGAAGAGGCAGCAAAAATGCTAAAAATAAACTTCTAATAAACTACAATCTACAACAATAGCAAAAATAAATATACATCCAAATTAAATAGCCAGAGCAGCCCAAACAATTCATAATAAGAAGAGACATGGTTCAAAAAAAATATCAATGACTAAGACAAAGCTCAACATCAATAAAGTTGCACCGAATGAAGCAGAAAGGAATCATCAGTATTGCCTAAAAATGTTAGTCGAAAGTAGAAGCAAAACCTCAACTAGTATCCAAGGACATATACTAGTATAGAGCATATAAGACTTAGAGTGAATCAAAAAAATTTAAAAAAAAGGCTGTCAAATGCTAAAAAATATTATATTTTAGGTTGTCAATGGCCTTCCAATGAAAGACAAATATTTCAAGCAGAGTTAGAGAGCAACCGGCCAAGACTATATATGTTACCTCAAAATTTGATGAAATGCAAAGTCTGCAACATGCTACACACATCCATGATGAAATGTAAGTATAATTATCAAATGGTTGAAATTATTCAATCATTATTAAGCATTTATGATACAAACAAAAGCTCTATGGGTGAGCATAATTTGTTTGCATTATTATATTATAAAAGGAATATCATATTCTAGTATTATCTATTTAGCTATTAAACTCCTAAACTCGGAGAAAAGGATGAGTTACTAGAAGAAGAATTGAATCATATCACAATAGCAATGGTAATGTACTAATAGTGTATCTTAAGTGATAAGGTGAAAACTAAAATGGTGTCAACAGACAAAGAATGTATTTAATCTTATTTACTGTTAATTATTTCCATAATGCTACAAATCAAAAAAAAAAAAACAAAACCTTTCTAACGAGCCTATTCAATGATCACAACTTTAGAGGGAGGGAGCAATGGAAGTCGAAGGGAAAGAGAAGAGAAGATGAAGAGAAAGAGGAGGGAAGTCGAAGAAGAAGAGGAGGAAACAACTGATTATAGCCATAATTTGCCTCTAGTTTGCCTCATGAATCGATGAGGAGAAGGGAGCCGGTGGCAAAAGTCGATCAGGAAGAGGAGGAAACGGCCAGCGGAAATCGAAGAGGAAGGGATTTGAGAGATAAAGTTAATTTAAGGAGTGAATAAGTAATCTATTTTTTTATTGGACAAAGCCGCGAAGACTGCTATTAAGCCAGGTGAGTGAAGGCCAAAGGATGTAATGAGAAAAAAGATTATATAAATATATAACTAAATATATAGTATTTTTTAAAAATTATTCAATCCAATTATAAGATATTTTTATATATATATATATATATATATATATATATATATATATATATATATATATATATATATAATTAACAGATTATATTTAATCATATTGTTATATAACATATGAATTATCATCAAGCTTAATATCAAGTATTTAACAAGTTAATTGTCAAACACCAAATGAGTTTGACCATGTTTATTTTCGATTCAATAATTTAACCTTTGAATTTTCATAAACCATTCAAGTAAGTTATTTTATTAATATGAACAAATATAAATGAGTATTAATCGAGCCAAATTCGAGTCATTCAATGAGTGCATTGATTCGTTGACAATCCTACTTATAATTAAAAGGCGCAAAGCATTTTATCTTCAATTTGTTTATAAAATATCATGAAACTTTTTAATTTAAGAGACATGTGCCTTAAACTTAAACCCATTCTTCCTTTTTTGCATCTCAATCTCTTGATATAATTTTTTTTCATATATTATATATTGATACAATTTTAAGAAGAGTCAAACTTATTTCAAACAAGTCATTTATAAGCAAATACATATTAATTTAAATTTTTATATTAAGTAATAATTAATTTAAATGCCTAAGCATATGATTTTCAGTTCAATTACCAACTCCATTCAAAGCTTTGTTAGTGAAATTTGGTTGTCAAATTGTTTTGATTCATTTTTACTCCCTTAGAATCATAATATTTACAAGAAATCTGGCAAGATCAGAGCTTTAAATAAGAAATCTAAGAAAAAGAAAAAGAGGGAAAACATACATGATTTCTTAGGGAAGCTGAAACTAGGCAATCAGCCAAAAGTTGCGCAAGAGGGAGGGTGTCACAACCCAACCCAATATAAATCATCATATCAAAGCGGGTCACATCATATCGAGATCAAAATAGTTAATTAAATATTTAAGATCTATTTGAAATGAATTTTATTTTATTTTTCAATTTTACAAACATAGAGATATTATTATCATCAAAATATTATAAAATAAAAACAAACAATATTAGATCATATCACAACTATACAATCAAAATAATATACAACAATCATGATACAATTCTTCCACCAACAAAACATATATACATTATCATGACTGTCAAAAAAATATATCTAACGTGACAACATACTTGAAGTCAGGCTCTCAACAATAACTAGTAACATCCACTCAGCCTGAGCCTTACCCTTTTTTAAAATAATACATGTGAATACAATAAAGGTGAGTAACAATTGCTCAATAGGCTACTCGAAATATACTATAATTTTCAATACAAAAAAAGAGAAAAGAATAGATATTTATCAAAAACATCATTTTATAAGTAATAAAATGTATCTTAAATGAATTAAAATAACATTTCAATAGGTCACATGTTGTATCGATCAAGTACAATGTTTATATAAAAGCTAATATGGATCATAAATATACATGAAGCAATAGTGTAAGCACCACAATGTTAGAAATAAAATAAGATAATATGAAATAATAATTTATTTCTTTACTTAAAATGTTTTATAATTTTATCTTCGCCTCTTATACCTCCACTCCCACTTATATCGTCACTTGTTAATACTTTTCATTTTCCTTTTATATTTCTACTTCCACTTATACCTCTACTTGTTCACATATGTTCATGCATATAAAACACACAAAAAGATCACTTAAATGCACATAAAATAGAACCATTCAACCACCTGTACTTCCCCACATTTTCCCTCCTTTTTGCACATATACTTGGATACTTAAACATTAAATATCGATATTTTAACATATATAAACATCATCAAATATGTTGCGGAATCTGTAAATATCATTGTGTACAACTAATAGTAGAAATTACAGGTAAATTTATGTGCGTACATCAACATTCACAATTTACAAAAACTATTTATATGCAATGTCCACAATAATATTTTGAAATTTTTCTTCTTCTATAGCAAATTTTATGAGGCTCAATATACTCACTAAAATATACAAAATGATATACAACAGAAAACAATGAGTTATAATTTTATTTTTTATATCAATATGTTCAGCACAATTCATTCTATAACATATTAAAAATTTCACTGTGAAAGTTTATAAATCTCCATGGATCTGAGTTTGAATAATATCCAATCAAATGAAATATCAAAAATACACACAAACAACAAAATTAAAATTTGAAGTAAGTAAATAATAGCTTATCTAGAGCCAGACAATTTTTTCAACTAGCCGGACGAAGTTGGCTCTAAGACCTCCAAAACGCACTCTCTGCTCACGGGATTGAAGATGGAAAAATAGAAAGTGTGACAAGATATTTATAAAGGAATTATATTACTTATATAAAACTGAGATTTACATATATACTACACAACTCTTATATATTTACATATCTAATGCCTACTTTAATTTTTACATATATTATACTCTAATCTTCAATATTATATCAAAAATATCATCATCACTCACTTTTTAAAAGTGAAATATATCATTTTAAGCATAGAAAATTGTTAGATAAATAAATATCTAACTTTAGGTATTAGATATGTAAATGCATAAGAATTGTTGGTATGTATGTAAATATTCTTATATAAAAATATAATTATAATTATATATATATATATAATATTCTATATATATTGAATTACAAACTTCTAAAAATTATGAAAAAAGTCAATAAATAGAAAATCATGTCTAGAACACATTGGTAAAAATAGATTGCAAAAACCAACAATAGATGATTCTAGAAAATCCACTATTACAAAAATGTATAAATTTCTTAAGGAAGATAATTCCAATAATGTTTTATTTTTGTACTTAAGATGCTCATAAAAAAATGTAAAAATATGCTTAAAATAAAGTAAAACATGCTTTATAATATGGTGAAGAGGGTTTGTAAATCGAGTATAAAATAGATCCAAAAAAATTACTTAAATAAAAAAAGATAAATACGTGTTAAAATTATGTCTAATCAAAATTACGAAAAATTTATGAATAAAATAAACATAAAATTAACTCCAAAATTCTTCAAAGAAAATCAGTCTATACAAAATAAATATGTAAATCTTATCAAGTACAATTACTATAAAATCAGTTGTTATAAATGGTTTGTTGGAGGAGGAAGGGAAGGCCTATGATATGAGTAAGCAAGCAAGTTATAATAGCAATATAAACCGCTGCTATTGGCGGCAATTTAGGCTTCGTTTGGGAGAGCTTTTTTAGTACGTTTTGCTTTTGAGAGCCTGAATTTTTAATTTTGATACCCGTTTGAATAGTGTGCTTTTTGAAATTGAGTTTTAGCTCCATCTCTGAAAGCTGCTTTAACCCCTTTCAAAAGCCAAAGACAAATAAATTTTCGTAGACTTTTAAACCACTTTCAGAATCCAAAAGCATAAACACTTAAACCGATAAAGTAGTTGTTTAAACCACTGCTATAAACTAGTATAGATAATGGTTTTTAAACCTACCATGAAATGCTGCATTTATACTACAATTTTGGTATGAAATGGCGCTTCCAAGAACTCATATGCCTTGTGAAGATAGAATAAAACTTGAGAGATGCATAGATGACAGTGATTATAATTAATAAGGTAAATTTTAAAGGTCAGCTAGTAAAAACAAAAATACTAATGCTACCCAATTGCTAACAAAATCGTTTACTTCTATTCATGTTAATTATGAAACTCAAGGAATTAAATTGAAGACTATGTAAGGATGAGTACTAATCCTTGAGTTTAACATGTCAGAAGCCTGGATGGGTTGTTAAGGGCAATATGACCAAGATATATATACATATTTACATTTACACATACATATATACATACATATCTCTCTCTCTCTCTCTCTCTCTCTCTCTCTCTCTCTCTCTCTCTCTATATATATATATATATATATCAAATGCATAATGACAAATCAAACATATCGATAATATACATTCATAAGTGGAAGTCCATATACATTAAATGTCTGGTAATGCAAATTAAAACTTAATAAAATAAGATAAAGATGATAAAATGATTAGTATGCTTACAATTGACGCCATCACTTATTTCAAGTGACAAGGCATACTAATTGCAAAAAAAGCAGTTACCTATCTCCATGCCATTGAAAATGTATTTGATTTGCAGTGTACACAAATATTGAATCAAATATGTCAGACTTAGCCTAAAGCCTGTTTGAACTCATACAAATTGAGATTTTCCAATTTGTAGAAATTCATTTCCCTTTATGTAGTGCATGCAAAACACCAGAACATTTATTTTTTAGCTTTATAGTTATTCGTTCACTTCAAATATCCTACAAAGTATAACTGAGTGACATAGCACCAAGAAAAAAGAACTGCTGAACGAAAATGTGAACGTTCAAAATAAGATAACTATTAAAAGATTTTGAAGTCCCTTCAATCTAACAAGCAATAAGAACCTTGCCCGCTTCTTCCTACTCAAAGCTTCCTTGATCTTAATATATCTGACAATGGAAGAAAGTTGGTGTAAAAGTGAATTGAATACTATAATTTTTTTAGTCAATAGCACAGAGATAGTTAGCTTAAGATAAATTTAAGAATTTTGGAAAAAAAAATGTAGATGTTACTAGAAAATCATGAAATGAGTAACAACTTTTAGATCACCGAGACGAAAAATAAATCTTCGAACTCCTCATCTTCCTTATGCATTTTGACCATAAACAAAATCACCATGAAATAAAAATCATTCATGAACTTCAAATCAGAAATAAGATATCTAAAGGAAAAGTCCAACTAAGATGCATTAGAATAACGAAACTAGATTTATGAAAGAAGCAATAAAAATGGTTAGATCACATTTTCATTCATGTGAAAATAACTTCAAATGCTTTATCAAATTTAGTGCGACGTCAGAAAAATAGGTTGGAAAGAATCCAAACTAGAACATAAATGTTCAAAATGTTTAAATAAGATAATTACTGCAAGCATGAACATGACCAAACAAAATTTAGTTCCATGGATCTAGAGAAGCAACTAAGGAAAAGCTAAGGTAACCTCAGTAAACTTCACAAACATAAATGAACAATGCTAAAGAATCTTAGTTAAAAATAATTCAACAACAAGAAAAAAGCCTTTATTCCACTACATAGAGTCGACTACATGAATCTTTTTTTTCCATTGTGTCCTATTAAGTGTCATATTCTCATTTAAGTCTAATAAATAAGGTCATTTTTTATACTTACTAACCAAGTCTCTTTAGGTCTACCACTACCTTTCTTACTAGAGGCCAAATCTAATACATCTACTCTCGTCATCAGACGGCCGATGTTTTGTGAGACAAAACCAACTAAGATGACTCCCTCTAATCTTATCTGTCACTGGAGCTACTCCAACCTTTTTCAGTATGTATTCATTTTGCATTTTATCTCTAATAATAAATCCACTCATCCATTTGAGCATCCTCATCTCAGCAAGGCTTAACTTCATTTTTTGCTTCTCTTTTACCGACCAACATTCAACGCTATAAAGTATTGCAGGTCTCATCATTTTTTTTTCCTTTTTAAGTCTAAACAGTACTTTTCTATCACACAAAAGGCCCAAAGCATTCCTCCGCTTCAACCATCCAACATCTCCATCTCTTTCACCTTCACATTGAACAATAGCCTCAAAATATCTAGATTGTTTACTCTTTTTAATGACTTGATCCCCCATTATAACAATCCAGCCACTAGATCTTCTACAAGTAAATTATACTCTATATATTTAGTTTTAAATCTACTCAACAGAAAATAAAAAAATATAAGAAACTATTAAAGAAATTGAGTTGGAGTAAAAAATATTAAATCTCTACATCATTATTTACTACTTATAGAGCATAAATCCCCAAGCAAATGAACAATGAAATAAGTTACCTATTTGTTATCATAAATACTTCAATCCCAAAAGAAAATGGCAACTAAAGATACACAGGGATTCTCCCCACTTTTTGTGAGAAGCAAATGCGGACTTGAGAAGAAAAATATCAGAGCAACGACAGTAGAAGTTTGCGACATTAGGTTATGAAAGATTAAAAATTTTGGAGAAAAGAAACTTAGATACAATAATTAAATCTATAACAAATTAAATAATATATCCTTACAAAGTCCCCACACATTATAGAATACGCGGGCATCTTCCTTCGCCTAAAAATATTTAAGGGAAAGAATTAGCATTATTAGGCATCATGTGTTTAGGTTAATCTCATCTCCAAAAAAGTAAAAAATCACCAAGGGACATCGCTAAGTGGTAATATCGTCACCGTGAGAGAACCAATTTGGAATGGAGGGATAAAGGAAATGAATCACATCATAGTTGGTAATAATCAAGTAAGTCATTTAGAATAAGAAATTAAAAGATCTTTATATACATACCATAATTATTATATATTTATATATCTATATCTAAATTTTGATATTTCTATATATATATATATATATATATATATATATATATATATATATATATTACTCAAATCTTCACTATTACATCAAATATATCACTATTATTGTATAAAAATTTTACTTTTTTGGGCATTTACATGCATAACACACAATTCTTATATATTTATACATCTAATGCCTAAATTTTTATATTTACATATAGAGCACCCAAATCTTTAATATTACATCAAATATAGCATCATCATTAAAATATTAAATTTAAATGCTTCCTATATTATATTTGTAAATATCAAACTTCAAATGTTATATATATAAATGCATAACAATTGTGCCCTATGTATAACTTTCACTTTTTAAAAAAGTGAATTTAGCTATAGATAAAATATTATAAACATAAATATAAAATTTGAAATGTT
This sequence comes from Cymbidium sinense, assembly GCA_021442155.1. Taxonomy (NCBI): domain Eukaryota; kingdom Viridiplantae; phylum Streptophyta; class Magnoliopsida; order Asparagales; family Orchidaceae; genus Cymbidium; species Cymbidium sinense. The sequence goes on from CM038224.1 coordinate 16,898,151, forward strand.
AGATAAATAAAAACGTAGGATTTTTATGGTATGCATGGAATTCTTCCAAAAATTAAATGAGTAAATAAACTATAAAGTGCAATTAATAAATTATAAAATTATTTATATAATTTGACCTCACAACTAGTTTACAACTATTTTTAAGCTCTCAAGCAAGTCTATTCAGGCATTCCACCAAAAATCCTATGTATTCACTTCTCAAGTAGTAGGAGAAGCCTTTACAATTAGAACATTTTTCAACCAAGAAAAGCATAACCCCAAACATCTATCTTTCATAATTAAGCTACTCACTTTATAATTCAATAAAAAAAAATCACAAACCAAAGTTCTTTCGGAGTTTGGATTAAGGTTAAAAGGATACCACATTACAAATAAACTTTAATCTCTAAATTAAAATTTTTAAATTATAATAATGAAATTTACTTAAAAATTTTATCAAGAGATTGAAATTGTAGGACCGCTCAAGACTGTGAAAAATACTTTAAACTCAAAATGAGTTTTGTTTTTAAAATCTCTCAAAGTGTTTCACAATAAAAGCACATAAGTCATGGTTCCATTAACATCTAGAAGTCGAGCAATATTTATATGGTCTCCAATAGCTTACAACACCAACAAATGGCCTTGAATGAATCACAATGTGACTTAGCAAAGTATAATTAAGAAAACTATCATCTAAATTAATACAAAAATGATTTTCAGTCATATGTATGATCAGTTCAAATTTTGATGAATTTCATACTAATCTTTTATATCATTGTAAATCTATGTATGCTTTTGAAAGGTAATTATTAGCCTAGAGTATATCAAATTTCTATCAAAACAACTACATAACAGCTAATTAATGAATAGTTCCCAATGACTAATATCATATTAAATTATATTTACAATTTTAATGGTATATATGATCGCATGCATATCGTATGTATGATTAATAATCTATAGTACAATCCTCTTATATATAAAAAGTCCATAGAAGCTAATATTTACAACCATCAAATGAAGTCCATTTTTCTAAAATGTGATTTTAAATATTTAATCAAGTGTTTTATTTATTATAATTAAGTATAATTTTTTAATTAAATGTTTATTATAATAATTAATATTATTTGAATGTTCCTATTGGTTGGTAAATTAAACTCAAAAATGGATGGATTGTTAGAAATAAAATGAAAAGTGTATACTGTCTTTTATCATCACTAAAAAGATAATGATCATGGGTAAGCTAAATATTAAAGTGTTTATATTCCTAAGAGTATTCTAAGGCACTAAGTCATTAACATGTTCTGAATTGAATGCTTATGTCGTTGTAATAATATTGAGAAGGCATATGGTTCAAATTTAGAGATGCCAAAAAAATTGATGAATCTCAACTAATTTTAGGTGAGATATTCAATTTCATAAAATCATTTCAATGTTGTAAGTGGTTAATGGTTTCATCACTTGTAAGGCTATAAATGGCTTTTAAAAGGTTTAGATTTTCAAAGACGTCATTTGTAACAAATCATGCATAATCCAATTGATTAGCAAAGTCTTGACCGTCATTGGCCCTCAACCTTTGAGCCATCATTATAAATTAAGCTTTGACTAGCTATCCTCACATCATTGAAGCCCTAGCTAATCCTTCCATCCAATGCCTTTATTGTAACCCATAGTTGGCTTTTCATTTTATCTTACTCTTGCATTAGGGACCTAATGCTCACCTCCAACATTGACATACCACTGCTTGAGCTTCACTTGAGCTCCTTGTAGCTCCCTTCTTGATGTTACCAGATCTATCATTCATGTCACTTTTTATTGCTTAACCTAGCTTTGTTGGTTAATATCAATACTTCTTAATTCACTCTAATTGCTTATTAATTGTCCTATGGTCTTGTGAGCATTAACACCACATGATGCTACCATACAGTTCATTCTATATTTTGAATATATTCTCTAGGTATCCCTATATGGTTGCTTCTGGTGAATCTTACCATCATCGATCACTTGATGTTTCTAATTAGTAGTTTCTTTTATCAATGTCCTCTATGGTTTCCCTCCACCTTTATTAGATTCAATTAGATTTGAGGTGACCTCTTTTTTGTTCCTTGCAAATCAATATGTCTTTAGTCATAATATCACTAAAGCAAACTTGCATTAATAATTTCTAACAACGTACTTATAAGATTATTAGATCCTCTAAAATTAATCTTAATGGGGAAGCATATGGTTGGTAGTATTTCATGTTATTAGATTTATTTTTTAAGCTCTATAGTATTTAGAGAGTTTCTTCGCATCACAACCTATGCCAAAATATGTCATATTTAAATTTTCTTTGATTGAGGATTATGCATTAATCTTTTTGAAGAGATTTATATTAGTTGAAGTTTATATAATGAAGCTTTTTTATTTAATCTTGGCTTTGTATTTTCTATGTGAATTGTATTATTTTTATTTAATAGTTTACTTATTTGATATACCCATCTTATTCTTATGAGGCTCTTTATTTATGAATATTTTGTGGTGGATTCTTCTACTAGTTTTAATTTAAGGCTTTCAATTATCAGAATCTTAGTGAAGATTGATATTTTTCAAAACCACTCAGGCATTATTTGGATTGATTCTTAACAAAAAAAAATGCAAAAAATGATCTTCAAGAAAAGGACAAGCTTTTGTTCCTATTATCTTTTATTTGAGCATGAGATCTATGTTTGCAAAAAAAAATTGTCAAGGGGAATGCCAAATTTCAATAGCCAAATCCCACTATCCTAGAAGAATCTTCATCATTTTACATAGATATCACATCATTAACCCTACTCAATCCTAAGGCACCTTTAACTTGTTCAACAATGAATATTCTTTTACCATTAAAAATTCAGAGCCCAATACATGGCATGACCTAAATTTACTCAAAAGTCCAAGTACCTAAACATCATACTGTAGATCTAGTTTCTTGGACAACCTCTCTCTCTCTCTCTCTCTCTCTCTCTCTCTCTCTCTCTCTCTCATTCTTATTGTTGGCTACTAATTATATATTGTCTATTACTATTAATAAAATTAAAAAAATTTATGATTAATAATTTTGCTTCAGAACTTTTTCTCTCGCATCTTCAATAAATTCAAGAGACCCCTACCAGCATTCATTATTATTCTTTAGATGATAACTTTTAAAATAGTTCAATTGTCCCTTACCTCAAGAAATCCATGATAATATTGCTCTCACTCTTGCTACTTTGGCAAGTAGTGCACCAAAAAGATTCAAATTTATATGTGCCTAAGCATCTATATGTTCCCATCAACACATGACTAGGAGCATTGCACATTCTTTTACTTTTATTTATTAGACCTGATGAATATGCTTTGTTAAAAGATTTTGATTCTTACTCATAAAATATTAATAGGCATTTGCCAGGACAAACAATAGTCCTTGTGAATTGCTCTATTTTATTAGATCTTCCTCCAACAAATAAAAAATGGAAGATGGATAGGCTTTCCCTCTCTGATTTTTGTTTGGTTTAATGCATTTTCTTATAATTATTAGTTTAGTTTATGATAATCATTTTAAAAAAAAAAAAATACATCATGAGCAAGGATCGAATTAAACTTGAATCAATCAAGTTTAAGTTAATCGAACTCATGCTTTAGTCCAAAATTGAGCCATAGTTCTTGCGATAAACCAAAAACTAATTTATAGCTTTAGTCTTTTTTTTTTCTTAACATTTGAGTGATAGAAACATGTTGAACAGTGATAAGAGATTTGAAATATGGCAATTTAACACAAATTAGCAATTAGTTGAAAGATCTACAAGTATTTATCCCATTATAAATTATAATTTGGCTTATATCTTGCATTTTTTATATATGTAAAGAATACATTCTCTTCGTTTACCTTTGATATATATATTGATCACGTTAAAAATTAATCGTGTCACAAATTTTCATATATATAGATATATATATATGGTCAACTGAAATATATAGTAAAAGGGTATATAAAGCTTAAAATCGACTATCTCTGAATATTATTTAATTTCAAGACATGTTTTTTGTACAAGGTAATAGTCATGTTATTCATTTATTTTGATTTAATTTTTATCTTATAAATTAAAATTTTCCTGCTTTATAATTTGATATAAATAGTTTAGGTTTTATGTTTTTATTTTTAATATATTGAGTGAATTGTTGATCTGTTTTATCATTATAATGCTGTATAACAAATAGGTTACTGGCTTCGTTGATTCATGGATAATTATTTATTGTTTAAGGCCCAATTATATTCATTTGTAATAAACTATTTTATTATCTAAGCTCAACGATAAAAATATAAATAAGCATACAACTTTTTTATTTTTTATTTTTTATTTTTGATTTGACACTTAAAATACTACTAGTCGAAGCACGAATCTTGATACTAAAAGCAAGCGATCCAGTTGAACCGTCAAGTTTCAAGCACTTAAAATATCCTTGAAACTCGGGATGGGCTTAAATCCCTAAATAACTCTCAAACATGGAGTGTTTATAGTCAAATCGAGCGTCTCGATGAGCCGGATCTAACGAGCCCAAGATTCATAATTCTGACTTCATTTGAGCATTTAAATACACAAAATGCATCATATGATCAAGGGAATCATCATGAGCCGTCCGATGAAGAGGAGTGGTTCGGATTTTGCATGTATTTACAGAGATGCCACTCTCCAATCTATAAATATCATTCCCTCATATGAGGAGGTCAAGAAGAGAGAGAGAGAGCTCTAAAGTTTGAAAATCCTGGCATAATCGCGGACACCACTGAGGGTCACCACCGGTTACCAACCACGCAGCCGCCACACCACACCGATCTTCGCCATCATCAATCTCCGGTGCCTCCATCATGACAACCTTCATCATCGTGGGTTTCCTCGCCGTTTCACCATCATTTGCTACCACTAGCCACCGTTACAACTCAACGTGATTATATGGCTGTTGTTGTCTAATTTTTGGATTCCCATTGTCAGCCCTTCTCATATACAATTATGTAATCCCATTATCGAGAAAACTTGTACTACAAAATAAATATATAGTGGAAGCTTTTTCTGGGCTAGGCCCCGTGATTTTTTCTCTCTTTTCGAGATTTTTCACATAAAAATTCTGGAGTTTTCTTGTTCACTCTTTAAATACCATGTGTGTGTCGGATTTCACAACAAGGCTAAAGGAACTTTCACTCTACCGAAGGTTTTCTAGCAGTGCATGCCACCGGAGAAACTGATTCTTATTATTTCATCTTGTATGGCAACCAAGTTTTCCAACAAGATCAAAACCACCATCGAGGTGGAGCATTTCAAGCTTTTAAGGAGCACAATCGAAGAATGAAGATTCATCAAACTTCGTTCCTTCAGATTTTGTCGAAAACTGGGGGGCAACTCTTAATCTCAGAAGATCGCCCATGTTAAGCATCTAATTGATTACCATCCCAAGAAATAAGTCAAAGTTGGAGGATATTTCAACATTGAGAAGAGATATAGCTTTGCAAATTATGATTTTCCAATCATACTCATGGAAAAACAAGACCAAAGTTAAGAAGCAACTTTGGCTACAACCACAAACAAATATTTTGATTTGACCTCTTCCATAAAGGTTAACATCATCGAGCAAAGACTCAAACAAATAACCTAGGATAGGTCAAAAGGTCCTTGGTGGACTTCCCACGGCCTCTTCCACATAGGTTAACATCATCTGCAACACCGACAAACAACCTGGATAGGCTAAAATTCTCGCCCATTCAATGACCTCTTCCATACAAGTTAACGCCATCTGCAACACTCGACAAACAACTCCTGATAGGTTAAAATCCTTAGTGGATTCAATTCGACCTCTTTCATACAAAACGCCATCGGTAACACTCAAAACAACCTGATAGGTCAAAATCCTTAGCGGATTCAATTGACCTCTTTCATACTGTTAACGCCATCTGTAACACACAAACCCTTCGGATAGGTCAAAAATTCTCAACGGATTCAATTCAACCTCTTCCACATAGGTTAACATCATCGAGCAAAGACTCTGACAAACAACTTAGGATGGGTCAAAAGGTCCTTGGTGGACTTCCCGCGACCTCTTCCACACAAGTTAATGTCATCAATAACTCGATAAACAACCTGGATGGGTCAAAATCTCAAGAATTCAATTCTTCCATACGTTAACGCCATGGTAGACACAAACAACTTTGATAGGTCAAAAATCCTCGGATTCAATCCTCTTCCACATAGGTTAACGCCATCGAGCAATGACTCAAACAACCTAGATCAAAAGTTATTGGACTTCCACCGCCTCTTTCACATAGGTTAACGTCATCGGGTTAACTCCATCGAGTCACACTCTCACAAATAACCTTGGATAGGTCAAAATCCTCATTTGCCGCCGGTCACCACTACTGTCATGTCACTGCCAATTATCACCGAATTTTCGCTATACCACCATCATCATCATCTCGCTGACTAAACAGTCTTATTCACGGCTAGCTGCCATCGTAATTTCGCTGACCGCTCCACTGCCGCTGCCACTGCTGATCACGCCGCTTACTGTTTCCGGTTATCGCACGACTTGCCGCCACTGCCGCAACCATCGCTGCATTTAGCCATACCAATTATCGCTGCCGGCCATCCACCGATTACTGACGCTGGCCGACTGACTACCATCGCGCTATTGGCTGACCACCTTCGGCTCGCCATTAGACGGTCACCACCGCCGGCTATCACACCGCCATCGCGAATCTTTATAATACCACCATCGCTATTATCTCGCCGACCACGCTGAGCGTCATCGCTGCCGATTCACTGCCGCCGGCCATCATCATCGAGCATCGCTGCAACTCATTTCTCGGTTATCGCTCTTGATCGCCTTCGAATGGTTTGACTGATGGCTGATTTACTTTTGAGGGAAACAGACACGATATGAAACACGGGTCTTGATCGCCCAACTCGACGATCCGAAAGTTGATGCCTCTTCGAGGGAAAATCAGAGACACGACGATGTACTACGGGCCTTGATCGCCCAACCCGGACGGTCCGACGAGCTGATGCCTCTTTGAGGAAAAATTGTACACAATGTATATACCGCTCAATTACCTCAATGACCTCTTCTTGAGAAGAAGAGGGACACTCAAAGAGGGATTTTTTATAGACCCCCTATAGGGGCAAAATGTCAAAATTACCAAACCGCCTAAACGCTTCAAAACGCTGAACGCAAAAACGTTGGCCATGAAAGCACGCAACACGCCGCTGGTACGCGATGGACTAACGCCACGCCTACTCCTCGTCTCTGCTGGGCTACCTGCTCCCGCTCGCCCGGCTCAACCCATCATTCCGCCGCTTCATTTATTTCTGACGCTGCCGTCAGACTGTGGTGACCCGCTAGTCAACTGCGTTCGCTTATCCATGACGCCTGCTCAGATTTGATGGGTCCAGAATTAAATCTCACACCTCGATACCTACACACATCCGCTGTCTGCCGCTTCCATAGTCATAATCTTCTCGAAGACCGTTCTCTCAAAATGTGTGGTTAATGGACCCTCAAACTTCATTGAGAATTTGCTATTTTCAAGTATTTGACATATATATTTTTGGATGATTGAGATAATGTCATCCAAAAATAGGGGCAACTGATATGACACTTAAAATACTACTAGTCGAAGCACGAATCTTGATGCTAAAAGCAAGCTGATCCTAAGTTGAAACTGGTCAAGATCAAGCACTTAAAATATCCTTGGAAACTCTGGGTTGTCAGTTAAATCCCTAAATAACTCTCAAATATGGAGTGTTTATAGTCAAATCGAGAGTCTCGACGAGCCGGATCTAACGAGCTCAAGATCTCATAATTCTCACTTCATTTGAGCATTCAAATACACAAAATACATCATATGATCAAGGGAATCATCATGAGCCGTTCGATGGAGAGGAGTGGTTCAAATTTTGCATGTATTTACAGATACGTCACTCCTCTAATCTATAAATAGCCCCTCATTTCTCATATGAGAGGAGGCCAAGCAAGAGAGAGGAGAGAGCTCTAAAGTTTGAAAATCCTCCAAGCATAATCGTACCACACACCGCACTCCCCCCATTGGTTACAAACCACCGCGCATGCCGCCACCCGTTGATCCTCACCGTTGTCAATCTCCGTTGGTCCCATCATGACAACCTTCATCATCAGTGGATGTTCCCCGCTGTTCACCATCATTTGCTACCACTAGCAACTACAACGAACGTGACTATGGTTATTGTTCATTTGGGATTCCCATTGTCAGCCCTTCTCATATACAATTATGTAATCCCGTTATCGGAAAAATTTGTACTCCAAAATAAATATATAGTTTTTTATGGCAGTAGTGATTTTTCCTCTTTTGAGGTTTTCATGTAAAAATTGAGTTTTCTTGTTCACTCTTTAAATACCGTACCGGATTTGATTCTAAGGCGTAAACTTTCACTCTACCGCAACTGATTTTCTAGCACGCAACAATTTTGTATTTAAATAAAATGACTTGTTTCTTAGCATTATGAAAACACTAAGGCTGTTTTCACATGTTTTAAAGTCACGTCTAAGTAACTGTTTCAATTGATTTAATCGATTGGACTAATGCGATATTAACTTGAATAATTATGATACAGTATACATAAATAATATAATTATATTTTATTGATGTTTAATTATGATAATTAGAGAATAAAATATAATTAAATTATTTTTTCATCATCTATATATAATTAATATTAGCTAAATGTTAAGGGGCTGTTTGGGATCAATATTATTGTATTTTTTATTTTAATTTTATGCTATTTTTAAAACTATATTTATTTGATGTATTTTTATATGCTTTTATTCTTTATTTTAAAACAAATAACATTACTTTTAAAAACACTCAAAATAATTTTTAGATGTTTTAAGTGTTTTAAAAAATAATAACCATCAAACATTTTTTACTTTAAAATAAAATATAAATAAAATAAAATAAAATATACAAAATAAAAGTGATCTCAAACAACCCTTAATAGATTGTTTGGGATAACTTTAATTTTTTAATTTGTTGTTTTATATTTATTTTTTATTTTATATTTATATTTTATTTTAAAGTAAAATAAATTTGATGATAATTTTTATTTTTAAAAATATTCAAAACATTTAAAAGTGATTTTAAACATTTTAAAAATAATATTATTTATTTTTAAAGTTAAAAAATAAAAATATATTTAAAAAATATATCAAATAAATAACTTTTTAAAAATAGCATTAAAATAAAAACACAAAACATAAATATAACTAAAATTAATCCCAAACAATCTCTATGCATCTGAAGAATTTTTAATTGATTCAAATAACTCAAACTAATAATTTTTTATTAACTAATTGAATTTTATTTGAATACTTAAATTATCACAATAACCATGAAAAGCATGAATCATCTAAAGTCACGATAAGTCATCTAGACTAATCTAAAGGTACAATGAAATGAAATTTACGCTGTGCTGTCACCATCTCATGCAACTGATTAAGATAAGCATCAGATTAAAAGTTAGGTGTACTCACATCACACCTTATCTGTTTCAAAGACAAAATTCTCAGCTCCCTTTATTCTCTACCAGAACTCCCCAGAAAAAAATATAGATCTCCACTAATTATTTCTTTATTCTTTCTTTCCTTGCCACCTTGTTTTATATATATATATATATATATATATATATATATATATATATATATATATATATATATATATATATATATATATATATATATATATATTTCTCTGAAAGAAAGGCGTGGACATGGAAGAGACTTTGCCGACAAAGAGAACTATGCTGGTTTACTGTTTGCTGTCAAAGCTGACGTATAAGCTGTCGCAGCTGTGGGTGGCGCCACAGAATAAAATCTCACAGCCCAAAAATTGTACGATCTGTGAGGATGGTGGCCATGATGATATCTTGTTATGTTCTTTCATCATCTTCTCTTATGATTTAGAGCTATTAAATTTTATATTGACACTATTGATGCCACTTGATATTATCCCTAGCCTTTGGATCAAAACAAATCATCATTTAGGTAAATAATATTTTGATGTTATTTTCGTTGATAATGCAAGTTGATTATTTGACCATATTTCGAACATTTTTAGTGCGTGTATATCATACAGTGAAAATTGTATTCTCATTTAATCTTTGAATGATTTTTGTCGATATACTTGATTTGATAAACTCAATATGTCATAATATTTATAGTTCTTTGATTAGTTTAAATTTATTTTTTGAGTTGATTAGACTTTAATTATGGTATTACAAAATTGATCAATTATGTATAAATTTTGATGGAACAAAAAAATTTTGAGTATTGACAGTACGATCATATGAACTCTGATTTCAACAAATTTGTCGAGCTTCATATATCCATGAGGTAAACCTAACAACACTAAATTTGTTTCAATAAAAGTTTAATAAACTCAAATCAAACATTTGAAGCACAATTGAATATGTTATCATATTAATTAATGGACCAAATGAACTTCATTTTTTTATATTTAAAAATAATAATTTTGGTGATGATGGGTGATATAGTTAGTGGTCATTAATATTTATGGCAGCATAAGATCTACTTCCTACAAAGAAATGTCAAGATAACTTTTCTTCATAGTACTTGATGGATGACATATATATAGTACAACCATGCACCAAGGTGGTCATCAATATATAGCTTTTACTGATATTATTGGTGATAACTTCTGATCACACATATATAATTAGATTTCCACTAAGATATCCTAGTTAGACTTGAAGTTAAACTTCTGAATTTGTTAAGCATATATCCCACTAAGATTTAGATCATTTGGTCTTACTAGGCTTCTATGAAAGTAAAAATCAAATTTTATTGCTTTATTAGGCTTAAATACTAATTAAACTCTTTGATCTTCTAATTAAACTAAAACTTGATTCAATAAGACATTCCATACATCAAGCCTAATTTATGAGTCATTACTAATATTCTATATACACTAAGCACCTTGAGTTATTGGATCATAAGGTAACACACATTGACCAACATAGTCAATTGTCTACCATAGTTAATATTAGGAAAAACCTAATATGATTGACCAATATAAGACTTACCTTTTCTTAGGACCTAGTCTAGTCAAATACGAATTAAAGACTCCACTATTATTTTTCAAATCATTGGTGGTCTATATAATTAAATCTTATACAATCTAACTACGTTAAGTCAATCATAAAAAATATGATCTAAGTTAGCTTAGACCCCATATAACATTATTCGTAACTACCATGGCCTATAAGAATCCCAACTAACCTAGTAGATTAGATCTTAGAAAAAATTACATCTAATAGTAGTAAAAAATTTTGTATGATTAACCCTAACTTAAAATTAACCTAATCGTTTGTCTAGATTTAACCAAGCCTAATACTTTGGATGCCTTAGACCTTAGGCTAGACTTTAGGATTTACATTTAGTTACATATATTCTTGCTAAAAGTTTCTAATTTTATCAAATCAAGTGAAACATGATCCTAAAGTTTTAACCATAGGCTATACTAAACTAAGATACAACCCTATTAAGATTCTAAGTCATTAGAGGACAAGAGATTTTTTTTTATTTTTTAACTCATGTATGTAAAAGCTTTAATAGATATGAGAGGTTCCTTGGGAGCATCTTGAGAGCTAACAAAATATTAAAAAAAAAACTTATACCTTTACTCTTATGTATCTTTATTATTACTTTTCCCTTGATGCCTCTGCCAATCCATTGTGATCTTCATTGGAGGTTAAGATAGGACTAGATGAACACTTGCATATTAGCTCAAGTGACTAATTCTTTCTTCCGTCAATGAGACTAAAAGTCACTATAAATTATTTAAAATTATACATAAGCTATTTCTATTAAGGGATGTTTGGTTGGATGCATTTGGAGTGTAAAATAAATTAAATGTAGGGATTTTAAATTTTGATATGGTGTAAAGTAAAAATTTTAAAGTATTTCTAGTGTATTTGAAATGCATTGAAAAATACGATTTGTGGTGTATTTGAAATTCGCCAAAATAGAGCCAATTCCAAATACACCAATCGGTGCAAAGTGAGAATGGTTTCCCACCGTCCCATCGCTAGTACTCCCACCGCCACATCGCCATGCCATCTCCAACCATCGCTGACTGCCACTACATTCCACTGCCTTCCATCATTTTCCGCTTATTGCCACCGCACGACCGCTCCCTCGTTGCTACAGTTATTCTGCTTGCCGCAGGCTCACTAATCACCTACTACATTGTTTCCGCCACTGGCCGCTACCGCCATCCGCTTCATCAGCTCCTTGATAACTGCTCGTTGTGGTCACACTATCGCCACCAATAGCCGCATCATCATTTACAAACATTTATTTTAACCTCCATTGTGCCGCTAACCACTATCACTCATCTATTGCCTCCAACGACCGACTGCCCATTATCGATACCACCCAACTGTGAACTTCCACTGACGACAACCCCTACTGCTAGCCGCCACCACCGACACTCTTAATCCCAAAAAGTACTTTACATTACATTCATTCTATCAAACATGAAAAAACAAGCCCATGTATTTGTAGAGTTTTAAACTAAACAACTAAAAATAATACAAATAAGTAACATTCACTTTACATTACACTCTTTTTACACTACACATTTTTTTCAGCCAACCAAACAACCCCTTAGTCCACAGGACCACCATCACACAAGTGAGGTTAACACCTAATGGTCTGACCTTTATACATGAAATAAAACCTTCAACCTCATATAAAATTATTCATTAAGTTTATTAGTTCACTTACAATCCTATATAAAATTAGAAGAATATATTTTAAAAAATGCATTAGTTTGAAGCACAATCAATGAATATCTCAATATATTCACAGTCATATACCTCTTGAGTCCCATTCACAATTGATTAAGTCAAATTAGCTTCATCTTAAATAATATCACTCATTACTAATGAATAATAAAAACGGCTAACACATTAATTGCTCCAATAAAAACTATGCATAATTTAGGCCCAATTTTTCGTGACTTTACTTTCAAATGGTGCATCTTCCCAATTAAAGAATACAAATTTTAGATTACTAAACCCAAATATGAACAGGCATAACTATTACATTATAACTACCCAGCAAACTCTTCTAACACGAGAAATTTTTATTATGATGAATTTTCTATGTAATCTCAAATTTAATCACTATAAAATTTGAATATATTAAATTTATTTTAATATAAATATAATATATAATAATTATTTAAATATTCATGTATAATATTTACCTTAAACTAATTATAATAAATAGAACCTTTTTATTAAATTCCTATTTTTTTTTCTACCAAACAGATATCGAATTTTATTCCCTGTTGTGATTTGTACTCTGAAAGATTGGAGGAACTAATGAGAAAATATGACAGAAATAGCAAAACTTTTTTTTTTGGAAGGGTATCCACTCAACACCCCACCCATTTTATGAGTGGGGATAATGGATATCATCTCCCCGGAGCTGGCTATCAAATCGTAATTGGTGTCTGATTTCCCAAGGATCGAAGAGGTGAATGCGATCCGGGATTCTCGACACGCCACCACCAAGCTAAGAGACGGTGGGTGAAAACCCTTTAATTTGGTCAAATTTGATCTGATTTGAAAGTTCTGACAACTCGAATAATAGGACATTGGATCCTCTGGCAACAGATGTCGCCAATAATTGGCTCCAATTAGATTTGAAACAAGCGTTTAAAGCAAGGTGCACATGTCCAAATAAATCAAATATATAAATTTTAATATATAAATATTAAAATAAATAAATGTATTTATTTATAATTACATATGCATTTAGATCAGATCTCACTTTAGCTCAATTCATATATATATATATATATATATATATATATATATATATATATATATATATATATATATATATATATATATATATAGATAGTGCTCAGGTTAATATCAATATAAGGTGTTCATTAGATTTATTAGAAGTAATGAGAAAATATAAATAATAAAATAACATTTGATTTAGGAAAAATCGATATTAGGTCTGTTTGAGTCTTCATGATTAGTAATTAAAGAATATATTATTTAAGTCAAGATTCCTTAATTGATTCATGTATACATGTAAATATAATTTGGTGTGATTTAAGCTTTACACAATTTAAGTCTAACAAGAGCTCAATTTAGCTCATTAGTTAACTACGTGATATTGATTTAATTTTTAAATAATCTTTAATCTTTGAGCAAAATTCATATAATTCATATTTATAGCATCTTATATTAAATGCACAATGTTCTTAAAAAGATGTTATGTTAGGGCATGCTAATTATTAAATCCTTTTTACATTTATGATGAGTGTCATTTGTTATATGTTTAAAAAAAAAAGCTACTTTAATAATTTTAATCTCTATAAGTTTTTTTCATATTATAAATAAATATCTTCCTTAATATTTGTTTTGTCGGAAGATTTACAAACATACTTCACAATTCTAATGCATTTGCATATCTAATATGTAAAGTTAGAAATTTATTTATCTAATACTTTCATTTGCTTAAAAAGGTGTGTTTTATATTTAAAAAGTGAGTGATGATAATACTTTTGAAGTAATTTTACTGATTAGAGTGTTATATATATAAAAATTAAATTTTATGTGTTAAATATATAAATACATAAGAATTGTGTGGTATGTATGTAAATCCTCCTTCTTCTTTTTAATTTTCAAAATTGATGTAAATATCCAATATTTCATATAAAAATAAAAAAACTATGGGTGCAAGAAAATTTTGATTGTTTCAATAAATAATTTAATATTTAATATTTTAAAATAAATATAACTATTGATATTTTTTATTTGTCAAATAAATTTAGGATTGTAAATTGATTAATCAACTATATAATTTATATTTTTATGTTTAATATATCATGACTTTCAAAGAATCATAATGTGATATATTTTTCTGTCAATGTCCAAAGCACCCTCTAAATAATTATTATAATTATTAATTGGGAGAAGAAAGGGAGGATTTTTTTTAAAAAAAAAAAATGTGTTATATGAAGGGTTTAATGCAAAGGGATATTTGAGTTTTTATCTTTCTTAATGTATAATTTTATACTGATATGAATTATATTAAAAATTGGAGCATATATCATGCACTTGATTTTCATGGACTAAAATACTTCTAATGACGGTTAACATCTTATATTCACATATATTTGTTAGAATTTAAGATGAATAATCCAGCTTTTATTAATGCAAAAAAAATTAGCAACAATTATTAAATTTGATTAATTTGAACTTAATTATTCAATTTCACAAGCTAATTACATTTTGAGTATTAACAATCTATATCAATTATTGGCATTCAATGGTTTAAAAAATGATCGCAACCTAGGATCAGTCATGTCCTATCTCTTATGGTGTCGGTTTTGCCTAGATCAATTATGAATCTGCAACCTAAACATACCTTAAAAGTTTTTCAGGCGCTAATCTTCCACAAGACCCCTTTGGACTACAAATGGAGAAAGAGATCCCAACAACTCGCTCATTCAAGGATGCACAAGCAGTAAACTCATATTTTTTTTGGTAACAACTTGAATCCTAAGCTTTCTATTTTTCATAGGAAGCCTATTGTGTTGCTTTAAGATAAAGAAATCAAAATATTAGCAGCTCGCTTTGCATTTAGTTTTCTTGTGAAGTTTGCTTCGCGATGGCTTTCCGTGGAAGTTATCAAGGCGTTCTTCTTTAATTTTAAGCTTTTTTATTCTTTCTCTATGGGTTTACTAACACAAAATGTATTGTGATTCAACTATCAAATGATCTAGGTTATAGAAGGTTTTTTTTTTCTAGACGTACAAATTATATCAATAATTGTTAAATGCATCTTTTGAAATGGTATACTTATTTGATAGTAAAGATGAGTCCTATCATCCTTGTATGTGTTTTCCTTTAAAATCTAAGACTTCATTTCATAAATCATCAAATTATAAACACGATTTGTTGACCTCCATATATGTGCCATAAGTCAAAGTCAAGCCTACAAATCGAATTCAATGAACTTCGGAAAGTGACAGTGCATAAATCGAGGCTGAAATGCACTTGACATCACTGAAAATGATTGAAACGACCTCCGATCGATGAACGGACTTTGTCATCGCGTTCAGAACGTCGAAATTGATCATAATATAAATATTGCAAAATCTAATGAGCAATCGATTAAGCTTCGAAATATCAATATGTCGGCGCATGCAGTCGGGAACACCGATGACCAAACGATCGTTCATGAACTGATCATGTCATTAGCTTCAAAACATCGAAAACTATCAAATGAAATAATCTGCGCTCAATTCAGACGAGTCTGTGCAAATATTGAATGATTTAAAGTGACATCGCACAAATCGAGGTTGAAATACACAAGTCTTTACCAAAATCAACTCAAATGACCTTTGATCAACGAACGGACTTACCATCGTGTTCAGAACGTCAAAACTAGTAAAGATATAAATATTGCACAACTTGATGATCGATGGCTTCGTGTTATCAAGCGTAATCGCACGCGCTCAAGTCGGGAGGCACGGCGCAAAGCCAAACAACTCGTTCATTGATGATTGCATCGTTTCAAACATTGAATTTTATCAAATAAGGCTCGTACTCAATTGGACGAAGTCGGATGAATGTGTCAGCGGCGGCACGCATTTTGAGCTGAAATTGATTCAATTTGACGTCGACTCGAACCAAACGAACTCTGATCGCGAAATGGACTACGCCATTGTGTTCGGAACAATGGAATAACCTTAAATTGATATATATATTGATCATGTGATTTTATCGGCGTAAAAGTCATTTTAAGTGCGATTAAGTGGTTAAAGGAATTAAATAAACCCAAATCTAATCTAAATCCCCTCAGCTCACTCGGCCCTAATTCCAAAACTCAACCGTTCCCTCCCCCATTCGAATTCTTCCTCAACTCCTAAGAACTACTCCCGCTTGCAACTTCCTACTCCCCCAATCAGTTTAACTCAACCGCAGAAAACTAACACTCTCTCTTGATTCCTCCGCCTGCTCTTCACGATCTCACGCTCTTCTGCTTGCGCCTCCTGCACGTCCTGAGGCTAATCCTGCTCCGCTGCGCATCACTGTGCTCCCAATCCCCGCTCCGCATCCCGCAGTCCGGCGAACTCCCGCGTCCCGCACTCACCGCTCTAGTACAATCCCGCATCACGGAAACCCACTCTGGCCCGTCGTTCCGCAGCCCAATCCCACTCCGACGCAATCTCGTGGCCCAATCCCGCTCTGCATCCCACTCCAGTCCCACCGCGACCCGCGCCCCATCTCACAACCACGCCGCCGACCCGCGTTCTGCCACAAACCCGTGTACCATCCCGCAAGCGTGCAGCCCTCACCTGTTACACGTGCCACCGTTCCGCCGCACCCACTGCACATGCCTGCCGCCCACACACCTTCAACCTCGTAGCCCGCACTGCGCGCCGTCGTTCCTCCGCACCCGCTGCACGCGCCTCCGGACCGCAAGCGCGTCTCCCTCCTCCGCCTTCTTCCGCAGAACCGTCAAATTTTCACGCCAGAACCGGGAAGAACATCGTCAAGAGGTGAATTCTTCTTTCGGTTTCGGGCATCGCGCTCCTCACTTTATCCTTTCAATTTTTTGCTTCGCTTCTGAAAGAACATCGTCGAGGCTAATTCTTCTTTCACTTTTCATTCTCGCATTATCTCCTCAAATTCACCTCACCGTGGGTGAAGCAACACGTCAAGAGGCGGGTTCTTCTCTTGGTTTTCGCATACCCAACCTTGTTCATCACAAAAATGAGTCGAACATGTGGGATCGTGAATGTGGATATATATGTGATTGTGTTTTTTTAGGTTTGAAGGCGCTATGTGCTCAAAGCTCAACAAGATGAAAAATCGGATGTGGCGTCGTAAGACACCGCTCGCTACGCTTAAGACGGTGTACCAAGTAAGCCAACATCCGTTAGATGTCGCTCCCAATAGACAAAATGTTGCCAAAATTTTGTCTAATTTTTATACTTAGAAAAAAAAAAGAGGGAATGAATATATATTGCATTTGTTATCTTTCAGGGTTGAAAGCCTCATTGTGCTCAAGAGGGCGCGACGAGATGAAAACCCGTGTCGTCACCAAGACAGCACTCAAGAGAAAAAAAACATCCCGATGCAACCCCACTGCGGGGATGACGTTGGGAGGCTGCCAAAATTTAAACTAAAATTCAAGACTTAAACAAATTTAAATGAAAATTACCTAAATTTAAGTCAAACAAAAGAATATATGATAAATATGAAGATAAATATTAAATCAAAAGGAAATAGGGGGGAGCCTTTAAAGAAAATTTTGGAAAGAATGGAATACTCATTTAAATTGCAAGAAAATTTTAAGGAGGCTAATATTAAACTCACAAACTCTAATAGCGATTCTTTATGGCTTAAATTGGAAGTAATGAGTGAACTATCTTTGCTTGTAAATTTCTCAAAACTAAACAAACTCTGATTGGAATTTGGGGAGACTAATACTAAACTCATAATAAACTTGCAATAAACTTAAAGTCTAAAGATGAATCCAAATTGGGTTTAATAACTCTAATACGAATATTGAGGTGATTACTATGCTAGCTAAATAAGCATGGTAAAAAGCAATAAATCAAAATCAAGATAACTTATCAAAAGTGATGTAAATTAAACATAATCAAGTTGGGAGAATTACAAAAAATTCAACAAGTAAACTAAGTGCAAGTAATATTTTAAATTATAATCTAAATCAAAATGTCTTCTTCGCCACCGAATCTGTAACTCTTTGTACAAACAAATAGAAGGCGATACTAAATCAAAATCTATAAAATCATAGGATTTCCTTTAATCAAAAATTGAGAAATTTCATCATAATTATGATTTTTAAAATCAATAATTTCATTAATTAGATGAAATTAGTTAAGCTATAAACACCAACATGTGCTCGAAATAGAGATTTCAAGTACAAATTTTAATGTATGAAAAGGCTGCGCAGGCTAAGTTGGAAGTAAATGAAAATCTGAAATCAATCTCATAATTAAGAAATAAACACTACGTAAAGTCTTAAATACACCCGCATGGGCCCCGACACTATGCTGAATATTTAAATTTAAGTATATGAGGATGCTGCGTGGGTTGCTTCCCGGTTTAGTCTTAGGACTAGGTCCAAGTCAATAAAACCTATAAACCTATAATAAGAGTTTCAAATCAATAAAATATCTGAGAAACTGATTATGTCAGGTGACAGTAGATCTAATCCGTTAGCAGCTAAAAAGAGTTGATAGGATCTAAAGCTCTTAAATATATTCAAATTAATCAATTTTTTAAATCAAATTAAGTAGCAATCTGAAACTGCTTAAATGAAACTCTATAATTAAAAACTTAAATCAAACTTCATCCATCACCTTTCGCAACTGTTTATCGGGGGTGGCAAATTAAGAAAACTCTAGCTCACAAAAGAGCCAATGTCAAATCAAGTATTCTACTATGTTCACTCTCAATCAGTCTCATGCCAGTAAGGATGTAGCCCATTTCTTCGACTGTGGCGGCCGAGCTCTGATGATGTAATTATGAGAGTCCTCGACGGGTGGTTTGGTCGTCGCTCCATTATATTACAATCACGACCGTAGCCCGTATGCTCTCTAATGGCTCTGTCCTTTGAGTTATGAATCATATGGTATACTTGATAGGGCAAACAACCCTCTATCGGTGTAGCTTAAGCATGTCTTAGACAAACACCAGTGCAAGGATTTCTTGGATGGCGTAACCCATGTGTTGTTGTTGATAAGAATTATTCGTCGGGGTTGTACTACCTCCTCTGACTAAGTAGACTAGGGACCGTGACTGCCTTCTAAAAATTACGCGACACTTTAAATCACTCTCTTCAATATCAAAAAATTATCGAGAGGTCGGTGATGAATTTTTGGAGCCCGTACGATTGCTTTGATCTTGGGTAGACCTTTGTAAATTGATCAAGCTGTTGCATCTAAAATATGTGCTTATGTTGCCAGAGTTTTTAGTTGAATTAGATGCTTCAAAGAAGCACCCACAAGAAATCTATTTTGACTCATAAAAGAATAGTTACTTTCGAAAGATCAAAATAGAAAGTGTTCAATTTTTTTGCAGTCGTTGTAAAGTTTATGGACATTTACTTATGGACTGCTTCATGTTTGCATTCTTTTCTAAGACCAAACAAACACAAATTCTCATAATGAGGTGTTGGAACAAAATATAGTTGTTAATAAGAACTTTAATGAAAAATCTAAGGAGGATCTGAATAACTTTTCAGCATGAAAGAAAGACAATCATGTAAACCTACCTCAACAAAACTTAATTCCTAATTCTAAACATACTCCTATGGTTGAATTAAATTCGAGAGATAAATTTTGAAAATATGGAAGAATCATTACCTCAAAATATTCAACAAGTCCTCCCCCTCAAGAAGTTTTCCAAGCTCCCTCATTTCCTATTCTAAATCAGGATGGCGTTCAACATAATGTGAATTAGGACAATGAAGTAGACAATGCCTTCTAAGAAGCACTAATCTTTTCACCCATTTTTTTCTGCCCAGTTAACAATCTCACATATTTTTATATATGCAATAACATTAAATCATATGATAATTTTTTATAAATTTTTTTCAACCTATCTCAAATATACATGGTTGAAATAAAAATTTTTTTATGGGAAGCCTCATTGCTTCACATGAGCTTCAACTAGCTATTTTGAAAGTAGACCACCTGAGTGGAGAATTAATTATGTTTATGTATATGATTGAAGCTCTTGAAGGAGAAGTTAATAAATTGGGGCTCAATGTCTATAGACGTTAGATTATGCTTATTTTCAAACTCAAAGTGTTACATCTTACCCAAGTAGTTACAATGAAGTTCATAATGAAAACGGGCATGGTAAGGAAGGAGATTCTACTACAATAAGCTTATGGATTTACATTCTACTTGAGTAAGATGATCATAATTGATATGGCTCTCAAAATACCACTAGTCAAAGCACAAATCTTGATGTCGAAACCGATATGATTTTGAGTCAATATCGATCGAGATCAAGCACTTGAAATATCATTGGAATCTTTGGGACATCAATTAAATCTCAAAACAGCTTTCAAATATGGAGTGTTTATAGTCAAATCGAAGCTCGAATGAGCGGATCTAACGAGCCTAAGATCTCATTTCGACTTCATTTGAGCATCCAAATGCTCAAAATACATCAAATGATCAAGGAATCATCCGAGCCCTGATCGAGGGGAGTGGTACGGGCTTTACATGAATTTACAAGAATGCCCCTCATCCCATCTATAAATAGACATTCATTCCTCACATGAGGGGGAGGCCAAGTGAAGAACAAATGAAGTGAAGAAGAAGAGGAGCTGAAGCAAGGAAGAGGAGGAGCGACGATCCACCACCAGCCACCGCTGGCCGATCCTTGCACACTTCCAAGCAAGGAAGAAGAGAAGGAACCCAAGCAAGGAAGAAGAGGAAGAGCCCGAGCAAGGAAGAAGAGGAAAAGCCCAAGCAAGGAGGAAGAAGAAGCTCTGAAGCTTGAAGATCCTCCAAGCAAGGTCGCACCCCTGCTCGACGGTCATCAACCACCATCACCGGCCACCGTCGTCGCTAATTGTCCCTGCATCTCCACCTACTACCAACAACTATTACAACTTGATCGTTGTTACATAGCTGTTTTTCCTCCCTCATATGCAATTCTGTAATCCCGTTATCAGGAAGACTTTGTACTCTGAAACAGATACATAGTGGAAGCTTTTATCGGCTAGCCCCGTGGTTTTTTTCTCTTTCGAGGTTTTCCACGTTAAAATTCTGAGTGTCTCTTGTTCGCTTCTTAATTACCTGTGTGGACTTCACAACAAGGCTATGAAACTTTCACTCTACCGACCGGTTTTCTAGACGCAATTTGGTGCCTGAAGAAAAATCCTTCAACCATAATTTCGGAACATCCACGCTAAAGCACAACACTGTCGCAACTCTCCGCCTCCAACTCCCCGCCATTCTCAAACCCATCCATGAACCAAGGACGCCAAGTTTTGCCTCACTCGATAGTATGACCTTTTGAACGGGAATCTCTTTGGAAGATCGTGTCCGGAATGGAGGAGTCTCAAAATAAGATGATCCATTTTGTAAGACTACCGCTACTACGGCAAGCATATTCCCCAAGATCGCTGCCCGTGAGGTCAAAACGCTAATTCTCCGACACTGAGTTCTCCGACGGAGACCGAATATCGATCTCTCGACACCGCTAGTTCCACTCATCCATCGCATGCCAACCGGCTTAATCCACATTGTTGTTGATAGCTTCACATGCTCATCTTGTTAATCCCGCCATGACATTCTAAGTACGACGCTTAATACAAGATGAATTTCACCTTCAAGATGTAAATCATCTTCACCCACACCGCAGCTATGAGGAGTCCTCACCTTTACAAGCCATTCTTCGACATCCACCTCCGTAGGTTTCAAGCTTCAAAGCATTGATTCCTATGGGGCAATCCACACAATAATACATTATTACAGACTATCATGTATATATCCAACGAGCTCGACACCGCTTTGTCGTCTTTCCCCTACTCAAAGGGCAAGTTTCGGCTTTCCTACTCTAAGGGATCCATCCATCCCGCTGTGGGGAAGCTCATTTCAAATCGAGAATCATTAAAGATTCCTCCCATCTCTTAGGCATTCGTCGAGAATGAGGGTGAATCACCAAGAATACTTCGGAGATTCTCCTCGGAAGCTCGCCAAATACCTGGGATAAATCTTGAATTATTAAGAGGAGTTTTTCTTGGAGGGCTCCGTTCAGGGCCTTTTTATTCATCACTAATGCAGACACGGTTCATGCGACTTAGTTCATGTGTGGAAGCACAAATCTCGATGAAGCTATTCATGCCCATCACAAACAATTTGAACAATGCAGGGAAGCGTAAGAGCATCCCATAAAATGCAGGACGGTCCCAAAAAAAAAAAAAACCTGTGATCTCCCTCCACAACCTCCCATGTCGTCAAGCGAACATGCCTCCAGGCGGGGGCAACTCTTAATCTCAAAAGATAAGTCGACCAGAATGAAAGGCAAAGTCGATGGACTCACGGTTACAAGCTCATGCAAATGACCTCCTCTTCCATACGGGTTAACGTCATCGAGTAAACACTCTGACAAACAATCTAGGATAGGTCAAAACGTCCTTGGTGGACTTCCTGCGATCTCTTCCATACGGGTTAATGTCATCGAGCAAAAGCTCTGACAAACAACCTAGGAAGGTCAAAACTTTGTACCCACTCGCGGGTTAATGTAATGGATAACACTCGACAAACAACCTGGATGGGTCAAAATCCTCATCGTCGCGGTCTGCCGTCGACTACCGTCGGTCGCCGCGACCATCGCGGCAATCTTAGCGGTCATCACCATGTCGCGGTCGCCGTCACTACGTCGTCGCCGTCGTATTGCGATTCGCGGCTCGACCACCGTCGACGCCAACCACTATGGCCGGTCGCCGCTTCAGTCGCCGGTCCGCCGCCAACCATCGGGCAATCTTAGCGGTCATCACCATTGTTAGCCGGTCATCCGCCGCGCTTCTGCTCGCGGTCCGCGCCGACCATCGCTGGCAATCTTCGCTGGTCATCACCATTGTCGCCGGTCATCGCTGACTGACGCCGATCACCGCCGTCGACTACCTGCGGTCAATTCAACCTCTTCCATGCGGGTTAATGTCATCAGCAAAGCTTCGGCGAACAAGGAAAGGTCAAAACGTTCTTGGTGGACTTCCTGCGACCTCTTCCATACAGGTTAATGTCATCAAGCAAAAGCTCTGACGAACAACCCAGGAAAGGTCAAAACGTCCTTGGTGGACTTCCTGCGATCTCTTCCATACGGGTTAATGTCATCGAGCAAAAGCTCTGATAAACAACCCAGGAAAGGTCAAAAGGTCCTTGGTGGACTTCCCACGGCCTCTTCCATACGGGTTAATGTCATCGAGCAAAAACTCTGACAAACAACCCAGGAAAGGTCAAAAAGTCCTTGGTGGACTTCCCACGGCCTCTTCCATGAGGTTATGTCGCGAATAATATTTCACCAATAACCTAGAAAGGTCAAAACTTTGTACCTCACCGCAGGTTAATGTCATGGATAACACTCGACAAACAACCGGATGGGTCAAAATTCTCGCCGGATTCAATTATATCTCTAACATGCAAGTCAAGCGACATCAATTTCAAGCTGAACCATCCATTGAAGTTTCAAGAAATCTTATTTCCTACAAGGACTACAGACCATCTCGTCCGTCAGCGCCTTGATCATGACCATCTTCGGTCACCACCACGATCACCGGTCACCACCACGGTATGGTCATTCCGTAACTATCGACATCAATCTCCATTGGTCATCTCCGGCAACCTCACCGTCACCACCATCTTGGCCATCCGAGAATCTGATGTCGGTCACCCGTAAATTCTGGTGCGCATTGCGACCATCCGTCGGCCGCCAACCACCATTGCGGTCCCCGCGCGTCGACTAGTCGCGGTCATTCGACCACCATCGTCGGCAATCTCGGCCCGCCATCAACCGGTCATCGCCATTCTGAACATAGTGCCATCGTTATTGCCGCCGTTCTTGCTTGTCGACCACCCCATCGGCCGCCTGTAATCCTGCCGTGCTACCACCGCTATGGCACTTCCGCAGGTGCCGTCGGTCATTGCCGTGACCATCGCCGTTAATCTCGTTGGTCCCATCTTCGTCGGTCATCATCGCCGCTGGACTGCCATCGTCGATTCATTCTGATTCGCTTCATGCCCGCGTCGACCACCACTTGCCGCCGATCGCGGCAGGTCGATTCATTCGCGCCAACCGCAGCTGGCGAATCTGCCCACATCCGTAGTCACCACCATCTTCGGTCATCCCATTTCACAGCACCGGTCGCCATATTGCTTCGCCGATTCGCCGACCCCGTCGGCCGCCAACCACTGGCCGTCCGCCCAGCCACTGTCGCGGTCCGCGCCTCAAACTGCCGATCCGCCGATCCGCCTCATCGCCGGAATCGCCGGTCACCACCATCGTCGGCTGGTTATCCTCGTCCACCATCATCAACATCTTCGCCGTCTCCGGTGACGCTTCCTAACGGACGGTGAGACGGTGTGCCGGAACCACGACGTATCGTGGGCCTTGATCACCTCAACCGGACGGTCGGCGGGGCGGTCGCCGGAACCCCGGCGTATCGTGGGCGCGGTGCCTCATAACCGGACGGTCAGCTGGCGTGGCGGAACCACGGCGTTATCGTAGCGATCGCCTCTAACGGACGGCGCGTGGCCGGTGGCGGGCATATCTGTGGGCGCGATCGCCTCCTGGACGGTTGGCGTGGGCGGGAACCGGCTATCGTGGGCCTTGATCTCTAACCCGGGGCCGGTCAGACGGGGCGGAACCACGGCGATATCGCGTGGCCTTGACGCCTGGCGGACGGTCAGAGGCGATGCCGGAACCATCGTAGCGCGATGCCTCGCCCCACGGGGCCGGTCAGCGGGCGGTAACGGAACGGCGTATACCGTGGCCGTCGCCCCTCGGGGGCCGGTCACGGGCGTGCGCCGGAACCACGACGTATCTGGAGCGCTCGCCTCGACGGTCCGGCGTGGCGGGAACCGGCGTGAGCCTTGATCGCCTCAGACGGTGGCGGTGGCGATGGCGGAACCACGCGCATATCTGAGCCTTGATCGCCTCCGGGACGGTCGATGGCGAACCATGGCGGATAACCTCCAGCGACGGTCGGCTTAACCGGAACCCGACGGTCGTGGCCTTGATGCCTCTGGCCGGACTTAGCGGAACCACGGCCTATGGGCCTTGATCGCCTCTAACCCGGGGAGTCGGCGTGGTGCGCCGAACGGCGTATCTGATGGGCCTTGATCGCCTCTAACCGGACGGTCAGGCGGGTGATGAACCACGGCCACCGTGGGCTTGACGCCTAACCAGGACGGTCGGCAGGCTGGGGAAGCCCAGACGATACCGTGGGCGCAATCGCCTCTGTCTCAACCTCCCGAGCCTCTTGATGCGCTGATTGCCTCCAAAGGACCCTCACTCAAGAAGAAAGGGAGAAGGGAAAGGTGTGCCTCTCCCTCTTACCCTAGGGGGGTATTTATAGCCCCCCACAGGGGCAAAAGGGTAAAAACCTCTCAAAAAACGGATCAAAAATGGCTCAAAAACGGCACAAAATGGCTCAAAAATGGCAAAAAACGGCTCAAAAAATGGCTAAAAACCCCTCAAAAAATGGCTCAAAACTTCGGCAGGTGAGTTTGACAGCAGCTGGCAACCTTCCTTCAGACCCCCGCCGCTCAGGTGTCTCGACCCGGACCGTCAGCTTAGCGTCGAACGTCGACCCGACGACATGTGACCGGCTCGGCGACCGACCCGGACGGCAGTGGAGCACGACCAGACGACCAGCGACACGAATCGGTGCGACCCTGACAGCCTGGCCAGCCGACCTTAAGCGCCGCGGACGGGTAGCGCCCGGGCCGCATCAGCGGTAGTAGGGGCTATGAGTCCACGACTTGGAGTAGTATCCAAATAATACCTCAAAATTCATGCGCATTCTGCTATAATCATAATATTGTATTTTATGATGATTTCTTCTCTCAAAATGTATGATTCATGGGCACGTTTCGTAGAAGAACTCGTTATTTTCGAGCATTTGGCACATATATTTTGGATGATTAAGCTAATGTCATCCAAAATAGAGAGCAGATATGGCTCTCAAAATACCTAGTAAAGCCGAAAGATGATTTTGAGATTTCTGGTCAATGATGAAAATATCATTGGAATCTTTGGGACATCAATTAAATCTCAAAGCGACTCTCAAATATGAAGTGTTTATAGTCCGGCGTCTCGGCGGATCTATGACTAAGATCTCATATTGACTTTATTTGAGCATCAAATGCTCAAAATACATCAAATGATGGAAGGAATCATCTATCGAGGGGAGGGTAATGCTTTACATGAATTTACAAGAATGCCCCTCCCATCTATAAATAGACCTTCATTCTCACATGGGGAGGCCAAGTGAAGAACAAATGAAGTGAAGAAGAAGGAGGCTGAAGCAAGGAAGAAGAGGAGGAGCCAGCGATCGTCACCACCACCGTAGTGTGATCCTTCGCCGTCTTGCCCAAGCAAGGAAGAAGAAGGAACAAGCAAGGAAGAAGAGGAAGAGGCAGAGCAAGGAAGAAGAAGAAAAGCCCAAAGGAGGAAGAAGAAGCTCTCGAGCTTGAAGATCCTCAAGCAAGGTCGCGCATCTTTCAACCACCATCAAACCTTCAGCTAATTGTCCACATCTCCACCTACTACAACAAATTACAACTTGATCGTTGTTACATATTTTTCCTCCCTATCTGATGCTAATCCGTTATCAGGAAGACTTTGTACTCAAAGCATACATAGTGGAAGCTTTTATTGGGCTAGGCCAGGTGGTTTCTCTCTTTTCGAGGTTTTCCACGTTAAAAATGCAGGTGTCTCTTGTTATCTTTAATTACTGTGTGTGTGTACTGACACAAGCTAAGAACTTTCACTCTCATTTGGTTTTCTAGCAATAATTAAAAAATTTAGAGTTGATTCCATGAATTTCTCTTCTAACATGTTCTTCCACTATAGATTAACTAGCTTGGCATTTTGTAATTGCTATATCTTCCATCTTCTTGCTAGTGTATTAGTTATTTTATCGTAGGCTTTATTTGGCTAGTGTGGAGCCATTACTTTTATGAAATGGGTACTTTTTTTTGGCTGCTTTCTTTTTGAAGCCTTAGACTTTTTGCATTACCTTTTTTATATTAATGAAATTTTAGCTTTGCAATAAAAAAAGAGTACTTACAATCTATAAACTATTTTAGGAACTAAGAATGATGTGCAGCCATTTGAGTTAGCTCAAACATGATTCAAATCTATGCATAAGAATATGACAAAGATTAGTAATCAGTATCGATTCTAAACTCATAATAAATTGACTTTAGTTTATCCTTACCCTCATTATTTCTTCTTTTTTTTATTTTCACTTCCTACACACAAAAATGAATGTCTATACATGTGCCATACATATAATTTTTCACTTTTCTCTTTGTCCAACCCTCTCGCCACCTCTTTCTATCCCTTATTGCAACATTAAGGTGATTTGGGTATTGCTCATAATGATGCAGACGATAATGATGATGATGAAGGTGATGTGATGACTCTACTAATGATGTCATTGACGATGAGTTTTATTTATTTTATGTAATTTTTTAAATTTCTTGTTATTGAATTTGTTTCATAAGAACTCCTATAGTAAACAATATTTATCTATGTATAAGGATTTATTTAATTAAAAATTGATTCCATAATTAATTTGAGTATTGAATTATTTTGAAAATGGGTTAATTAAATCAATGCTTAATTTGAGTCATAATTATGTAATGATGTTATGTGATTATATATATATGGTTAATAAATTAAAAATGTAAATATTTCATGGATATTCTTATTGCAAAAATACTTTAATGCTTTGTTGTTTTTGATAAGTCTGGCTAAAAGCTAATCACATGGTGGAGGCTAAAATGGGGTCAACTTATCTTTCTGGCAGAGTTTCACTATTATTTTTTAATTTATATGTAATTAGTCAATAAATGACACAACATAACAATTTGATATAAGCCCAACTCAAAAAACTTAGTATGGGTTGAAGTAGATTCAAATCTAAAATATCGACTTGTGTTATATTTGCATCTAAGTTAGGTTGACTCTAACCCAAAACCAACTCAGTAGCTGATTACCATTTTCATCTCAATGGATTACATTCGAGTTAATTTAGCTGAATTGACATCAAAAATTATATGAAGTATATAATAAAGGGATACTTATGTCGGGTTTGGATCAATCAAATTTGTATTGCGTTTGGTTTAAGTCAAGCTTCCTAACCAATGCAATAAATATCGAATTCAGATTAATCATTTTAGATCAGATCAAATTTTATTCAAGTCTGAATCCGACCCATTAATTTGAATTATCACCCTTTTGTAACCTTATATTATCTTAAGAAAAATATTCACAATTATTTTTAATAATAATAATTTATTTATGATTAACATATTTATAATTAATTTTATGATGACTCATACCATCCTAAATATACTATTCGAAGAAAATTTGACCTAAATAAAGTCATAAATAAACAGTAAACTTATAGTTATAATTGGAACTTTATTTAGACTGTCCCTCCCTAAAATATTTTCAATCATTAAAAAAAAGTACTACATTCGCGTATAATATAAATTCTAACTTTCAATAAATTAAATCATTTTTTAATGCTAAAGGTACTTCTTCACGAGTTGTTTCTTTTTGAATGGAGAATCCTTGGTCTTTTCATGATGGCACCATAGAATAAATAAATTTGCAGAATGCACTTTCGTTTAATTTCCATTTACTGATCTGTTTCTTTCGATGTATGCTTGTCCTTCGGTGGGCATCATGTCAATCATATAAAATGCAAATATTTATTTATATGAGGCTCCACAAAATAATAATAAATTTAAAAAAAATTGCATGCATATCGTTAATATTTATATTCTTTTTCATAATATTATATGAATAAATATAAAATTTCTATTATCGATTCTTGCATGTCATTTAGTGTCTTTTCTTTAAGACTATGCCTTTTGAATTGATATTTTGGCTATTAAATTGTTCAAAAATAATTTTAAAAAGTTTTAAAGATATAAATTATGACCAAATGATAATAGATCATAATTTTGGAATAAGAATGCTCATCTTAGAGCAATCTAATGCTGCTGATGATTTATATATTGGAAATATGTGAGAGACAGAATGATTGCTTATCACCCTCTCAAATAAAGACCATATATGCTAGTTTAATAAACCAAAATATATATATATATATATATATATATATATATATATATATATATATAGAGAGAGAGAGAGAGAGAGAGAGAGAGAGAGAGAGAGAGCAAGAATCTTAAGATATACTATAGAAATCATTAGTCTACCATCCTCTAATATGATATTTCAATATAAGAAATTATACCCTTTCTAAATTTTTTTAAAAAGAATGAAAGAGTGAGAAAAAAATATTTAAAATAGGAATTGTTTGTGGACTATTGTGTTGAAGAGAGGGAGAATGAAGGATAATCATGCATGCACCATATAAAAATTCTATCACAACATGCAGAATCAAAGAATGCATATTTTTCAAAATAGTTCACCAATAATTAACTCTTATTAAATTCTTTTTTTAAGATAAATATTTATTTTGAATATTTTATTTAAGATAAAATGGGCATCACAAGAGCACTTGCAATATTTAAATCTATAAATAATTCATTCCCATCACATTTATTAAATTATAATAGTTCAAAATCATAAGGAGTACACCTTTAGAGCAAAGGCCCATGGTTGCATGGCTCCTGTTAAGCAGAGTTATCATATCCAAATACACTCATTGCACCATATGAATAATTAAAAGACCTTGTGATGGTAGCTTGGCTGCTTTTAAGTGAAGAATCTCCGACCACCAGAACCAGCCTCCCGTTGACAGTTGAAATAGGCGGCGGCCACCGGAGCATTGAGATTATGGGCCTGAGCAAAGGTTCGGGTGTCGAAGTTTTCTCGTAACTCTGGCTTCGAAACAGTGCTTCTTCTTTGCTGCTTTAAGAGTGCAATGACTATGCGATGGATTCCCATCACGGGTTGAGGGCTCTCGTACTTCACCAGCTCACGTCCTGCATGCATGCATAAACATTATTAATGAACGTAAAACTACTTTAGAGTTCTGTTGGAAACAAAATTAATTTAATTTTGATTGATTTTTAATTTTTGGAGGCAGATTAATTATTAGTCGAGATAGAGTGACTGTACAAACTAGTTAAAAAAAGAAGTTTGCATTCACTTTGTTTACATAACTGATCTCTAGAAGTGAAAGATAGTAATATCTTTTTTTTTTTCTTTTTTTTTTTTTAAAAATGAGTGATTAGGTTAAGGTAAGAAAAAAAAAAGTAAGCATTAATTTAATAGGTTGTGTGGATTAACTTCTTTGGAGAGTAAGATTTCATTTTCCCATATTTTTGAATCTTTTGTTAATTAAAAAGTTGGCACAAAAGATCAATTGTAGACTGATTATGAAATATTGAAGTTGTAAGTTTTAGGAGTGGAAGTAAATGAAATATTACAGATTTTTTCTGGTCGATTTGAAACAAATTAAAAATGAGTTACTAGTGCAAGGGATTTGAAATATCTAAGAATATTTATTTGTGACATATTCTAAATTCATTCAAATCAAATGAATTTATATATAAGAAAAACTAGCAACATATGACTTCAATTTTTCTATCAGCTTCATGAATGACACATTCTATCTTTGCTCATTCATCTCTCACTAGCCACCATTACTATCCATCACTAATTTTTTTAATCTCATTTTCATATAATAACACGTAGGAAGAATATTTAAACACAAATTGATTAATATTTATATAATATTGAACTTTATTTTAATTTTTAGAATTAAAATAATGTTTCTTAGTGTGTATATTACTTTGAAGATTTAAAGTAAGCTTTCTTATAATTTTGAAAAGATACTTAAAAATGTTTTTTTTTA
The DNA here is from genome assembly GCA_021442155.1 of Cymbidium sinense. NCBI lineage: Eukaryota > Viridiplantae > Streptophyta > Magnoliopsida > Asparagales > Orchidaceae > Cymbidium > Cymbidium sinense. Next base: position 16,929,825 of record CM038224.1, read on the forward strand.
AAATAATTTATGCATACATGTATTATGTGATCAATATATATAAATTTACTAGTTAATTATAGCCCAAATGGGATTTATTTGATTAAAAAAAATAAATAATTTTGAGTTAAAATTAAAAAAATAAAAATAAAAACAAGCTCCCTCCCTCTCATGCATGCTAGTGAAAAGCATGTCAGATATATAAAACTATATAGGACACTGTATTTACTGGTGGATCTAAAAAAGCTATTTTTGTTGGGGCACTTTAAGAAAACTAGCATAATTATAATAACTCCAATCCTTTAAAAATTCTTTTAATACATATTAAAATTCAGCTTTAAAGCATCCAAACTCCATTTTTTTTAATCATTGCAATAAAAATGTCTAACATGAGTTAGACATAATATATAAAAAGTACTTTAAATTTTTTACTAATTAGCTTTAAATATTAGAGAGAGAAGTAAGAGAGATTAGTGGCAAAACCCATTTTATGAGCTTCCTAAAAGTGGCCTTAATTGTTGGGATTTGTCGCAAGGAAGGGTTTAATTAATGTTATTAAAGCAAAAAAATGGAAAGATTTTAGTGGAAAGCATGCTTGGGGTGACTTTAATTATTGGAGTTCTTAGCCAGCAAGAAATAATTTATTGTAAAGTAAAAATAAGAAAGAGAGATTGATAGAAGTAAATGACCTAAACCAACTGCTGACAAATATCAATCTCAAGTGGCTAATTAATGTTATTAAAGCAAAAATGGAAAGATTTTAGAGAGGAAAGCATGAGAGGTTTCTGACAAAACCTATTTAATAAACTTTCTAGGGGTGACTTTAATTATTGGAGCTCTTAGCTAGCAAGAAATAATTTATTATAAAGTAAAAACAAAAAAGAGAGATTGATAGAAGTAAATGACCTAAATCAACTCTGACAAATATCAATCTCAAGTGGCTCCATGACTTATTTTATGTTGAGATTTAAATTTTAACATCTCAATATTATTTATCGCTCTCTTTAAGCTTTGGTTTTAGATCTTAAATTTGATGAAACTTGTGATTCCAATGTCAAGTTATTAAGGTTAATTGTTTTCATATATATATATATATATATATATATATATATATATATATATATATATATATATATATATATATATATATATATATATATTCTTGAGTTCACCTTCATGAGAAGCCTAAAATTTGTTTTTGTTTGCCTAACATTTTCCTTTATCAAGTAAGAGAGGAAGGGTGGACGTAGCGATTACTGGAATTTATTATAAACATACAGTAGCTTTGTACTAAGCTAAATCTTATGTGCAGTAAACGGATGAAAAAATAAATTAATTAATGAGAGAATATTGTCCTATGCTTACCAAAGTTTGCATCGGTTGTTGCTGGGATATCCGTGACCATCCTACATAATTAACCAAAGATTAAACAGTGTAATTAGGCTGATACTAATATGCTTTAAGAAATGATATCTTGTGTTGATGATATTTACAATGGCTTTTTATTTCTAAAATATTAACTATTATTACATTAAAATCAAATCTTGAATCTTCTAGAATTTAGATAAGACTATTTTCAATCTGCATAATCATAAAAATCAAATCTTCTAGAATTTATTTATAATGCTTTTTTTTCTTTTAACTGTTTCCTTTGATTGTGGTATTTGACTATTTGAATCAACTTTCTCGTGCATTTAGTGGAATATGGTATGTGCATTCTTAGTGAGATTTTGATAAAGATGTGTTAAGTAAATTTATTTTTACAACATAATTGGAACTCAAGGATTATTAATTGCTTTTTAAAATTGAAATTAAAGATTCAAGAGATATATATATATATATATATATATATATATATATATATATATATATATATATATATATATATATATATATATATATATATATATATATATATATAGATATATATATATATATATATATATATATATATATATATATATATATATATATATAGAGAGAGAGAGAGAGAGAGAGAGAGAGAATACTATTTAATAGCTCAAATGTAAATGGAAATATGCAACATAAAGAAAAGAGAAACTCTAAGATGTGTTTTTGTCCTCCTAGGAGGAGAATAATTATTCCACTCCCAATTTTATTAGCATCTACCACTTTGTATAATATTTAAATTCAATTTTATATCATTGATTATGATCCATAACATGATATTTATAGGTGAAAATTTAATTATTAATTTTCATAAAAAATTAAGTATTCATTTATTATTAAAAGAACATGCTCTGAAGATATATAAAAGAATATTCAAAAATCTAACGTTACATATACATACATACATACATACATAAATATCTCTCTTTCTCTCTCTCTCCCTCTCTCTCTCTCTCTCTCTCTCTCTCTCTCTCTCTCTCTCTCTCTCTCTCTCTCTCTCTCTCTCTATATATATATATATATATGCATCTTGGATTGGTGATCTAACAATCTTAAAAACATTTCAAGTCATATATGCCACTTGTTTTATTATTATAAAGAAAAGAAATTAGTTTTGACATTTTACTTGAACGTTATAGCATCATAATCAAATTAGGTGGAGAATAATAACGCTCCTCTTAGACGAAGACAAATCCATCCATATCTATACCTATAGAAGCCGAATAACCAGTATATATAGTCACACAGATATAATGAATAAAGATAATTATTATATTTCTAAACATTTTTTACTATGTAAAACCAACCAAATCAGCACTAAAAGAGTATAATATCAAAAGCTTAATTACCAGTGCAAGTATTCTTTCAGCGTTGGATTGCTAGGGTTTGGCGCATCAAGATCAACCATTATCTGTAAGTTTAAAAAAAAATAACTTAGACATATTTTTCATAAAAATAACACAGTAAAAGTCGTTCTTCTTTTATCAATGAGCTCTAATCCATCTCAAAGATATAGATAAAAATAAAAATAATTACAAGTGTGTAGAAAACACGCAGATCTTCTCCTCCAACTTCAACTCGTGGACGATTAACAACATTCGAAGGCCTCAAATCACATCCATTAAAAATCGGCCTGTTGTTGTATGAAACTTTTAACCTCACTGACTGATCGAAGGAACCAAAAACTTCTCCCAACACATTACTAAGGTTTGAAGAACTCCCTGACATGTTTCAGAGGTTGGAGAGAATTTAAGTGAAGAAGAGGAAGAAGGAGGATGAGTAAGAAGAGGAGCTGGCTATTGTTTATATACAAGTTAAGTGAGAAAGATTATTTGTGGAGAATAAAAGGAGAATGAGAAAATTGTTGTGGAAGAAAAAGGAAGAGCAACTTGTATTAAAACTTAACTTTTCTTTTTTCTTCTTGCATCAAAATGACAAGACCAAAGGCCTATTTATACTTGTACAAATACTATTCTAAAAATCTTTCATACACTAACATAATCTAGAGATTTCTACAAAAATTATTTAATAAAGATTTCTACATTCTAATAGCCAAACAATGCCTTCATTTGAAGACTCCAATTCTCATAATTCTCCTTTATGAGACGAGGCACTTGTAGATTCATACCACTTATCATCTCTTAACAAACTTGGCTATGGTATTACTCTGATAGAAAGATTATTTGTGTAGAATAAAAGGTGAATGAGAATATTTTTGTGGAAGATAAAGGAAGAGGAATTTGTAATTGTAGCATAATCTAGAGATTTCTAGATTCTAATAAATGCATAATACAAAAAGACATTTAAATAAATACATTCTTATACATGCATATATATATATATATATATATATATATATATATATATATATATATATATATATATATATATATATATATATATATATATATATATATATATATATATATGATTTCTAACCTAGAATATTGTAGACTTCTTAATAATAATTTTGGTTTAATTTATCAAACATTAAGCACATATACGGCGTTTTTTAACATTGATTACGACTGTTAATTTGTTTCTGTTCTTTATTATCGAATCCTTTAAAGGAAGGCTTATCACGATGGAAAATATCGAACTAGATATAAAATAATAAAATAATTTTGTATAATCCATGGATTTGTGCCAGTCTCTTCTCCCTTTTCCTTTCTTTAAATCACATCTCAAATATCAAAACCAAACCAAGAAAACAACACGTAGATGCAGATTTATGTACAGTTTTATAACTCTTCTTTATTAGCGAAATGCTAGATTTTCAATGATGCTAAAGAGTAAAGTTGAATTAGCTATTCAAATAATCTTATAGCTAACTTTTAGATTTGTATTGATCGATAAAGATAACAATTATTTGAACTGCTGTCACTTGAAAAAAAAATCAGGCCCCGCCCCAGCGCATTACTTGAACCAAGGTGAATGTATGCATGTCTTATAGAATTTGTATAAAGAAATGAATTTCATTCCTTGCCAATCGTGGGAATCTGCCTTTTCACAAGTTTTGAATCAATATATAATGATTAAGCATGTGGGTGGTTCGGGCATATCATCATAGTCTTGCATTTTTATTAATTCATGGATGTAAAATAATGTGTGTTATTTATTTATTTTTTATCTTCTATCATGTGATCACTAGTAAGCACTACACGTGATAGGCGTGTATTCAATTTGGTACAAATGAATATTAATTAGTACATTAACTTAATTATCATAAATAAAACTAATCAAATTATTTTTTATTTGCATATTTCATGCTTGAGTATATATATATATATATATATATATATATATATATATATATATATATATATATAGTACCATCGAGAAAAAAGTTTTCATAGGTTGGTTCTAAAACTCATGATTATTTTTAAAATGTTGAATTTAACAAAACTCTAGTATTCTTCTATCTTTATCATGTTCATGGCCACCTTTTTATATTGTTTTTTTTTAATTTCACCCTCATTTGAGGTAGACTAATAAGTAGTTGACCTCACATATGCTACACAAGCCGAATCGAGCTTATAAGGTGAATTCGATCGACTTGGATCTTTAGAAAAATCGGAGCTATGATATCAAACATCACCAAAATCCAAATGACCTTTCGATGAACGAACTTAAATCGCGTTGCTAACATCAAAATTAGTCAGAATATAAATATTACATAATCTAACCATCAATCGATTATGCGATCGAGCTATCAGTGTGTCAACGCGCATATCGGAGTCGGGAAGCTGCGAGGATATCCAAATAACTTTCGTTTATAAAATTGATAGTGTCGTTAGTTTTGAAACATCGATATCTATCAGGTAAGATTGTTCGCACTCAATTCGAACAAGTTTACACGAAAATCGAGCAGTTGGAAATGATAACGTGCATTTTTAAGATGAAATTGACCCAATTTGACGTCGACGTAAACCAAATAACATTCATTCATGAAATTGATTATGTCATTAGTTTGAACGTTGAAATATCAAATATTAGCATTGAATTAGAAGTCTCAATCGTCATTATGATAACGCTTTAAGCTGAAATTAATCTAATTTGATGTTGATTTCAATCAAATAACCATCGTAAACGTCTTTGTGTACGTCAAATATCAATAATTTAGATAAATATATATATATATATATATATATATATATATATATATATATATATAATTATGTGATTTTGTCAGCGTGAAATTTACATTAAGACTGATTATACATTTAAAAAGTTAATAAAAAAGCCCTAACTGTCCTAACTAGCCCTAAATCCCCCTAACTGGTTCGACTCGGCTCCTTCTTCACGCATGACTCGTTCCTCTCCTATTCCTCAATTGCACGTGAACTCGCTCGGATCCCCCTTTCACGCGCACGAGTTCGTCTCCTCCATGATCGCTCGGCCTCCTCTTCACGCACGGGGTCAAGCTTCTCAATTGCACGCGAGCCCTCCTCCAACCATTCCCCCTTCTTTCCCTTATACTTCCTTCAACCGAAAGAAGGAGGCGTGGTCCTTTTTTCTTCTTCCCTTCAAACTGAGCCTTCTCTCCCACTTCGATTTTCACTTCCCTCGTCCAAAACTGCAAGCCAAGACCCCCTTCTTCCTTTTTTCTCTTCTCTCCAACCGCATGCAAAGGTAGGATTCTTCTCCTTCCTCTTCCCTCTTCTTCTTCTCTTCTTCGCCTTCTCAATTTCTCCTCTTTCCCTCACCCTCACCAATCCGAAATTCCGTCTTTCCCTTACCCTCACCAATCCAAAATTCCCTCTTTTTCTCACCCCCACCAAACCGAAAATCTCCATTTTTCTTTCATTTGTTCCAATCTGAAATTTTCCTTTTCCCTTCTTTCTTCTAAACCAAAAATTCCTCGTCCTTTCTTTGTGAAGAGAAGTCATTAATTCTTTCAATTCAGCATCTTCTTTGTCTCCTTACCTTTCTTGCAGCAAAATCTTCCATCATTAGGCAGTTCTCGGTCTTTACAATTCCCATTATTTTCTTTTCTTCTTCACATTCTAAAAAAAGAAAAGATTCAAATGTGGAAATGCAATTTTATCATTCGGTTGAAAGTGAATGTGTAAACAATTGTGTGATTGTGTGTGTATTATTATATATATATATATATATATATATATATATATATATATATATATATATATATATATATATATATATATATATATATCTTTTCTATATTTATATAACAAATTATATAATTGTGCGATGAGATGAAAAGCTTAGTGGTTAATGATCTATTATCTCATTGCAAGTAAAAACATAGATATTAAATATAACCAGAAATTCTTTGAAATTTCATCAAATCTTTGACTTTAAAAAAAATGAGAGAATAAAAGACTATTTAGGTAAAAATAATAAAGCCTAAAATTTAAATTAATTAAAAGAATCAAATAAGAAAGAAAGATGGGAAAGAAAAGAACATACAATGAATACAAAACTAAAGCATTAAATCAAAGAGAAAAGAGATAAAAAAGCACTTACTAGATTTATCTTAGTAAAGTTGAAAGCCCACTAAAAAAATTAACCCTTTTCTTTCAAGCACTCCAACTCCCCAAGCAAGTGGGAGAACCCCACTCCCGCTCTTGCATTTATAATTGGAGGAAACAATGTGGAACCCATCCTTATCTAAACTTAATAATCATGTGATGGCGGATTTGAAGGATGATATTAAACTCTTTAATTGTAATCCTGAGTTTAAATTGAGCAGAAATGAGTTCTCTTTTCTTCAAACCTCAAACTAAACAAGCTTTAGTTGAAATTTGGAGAGGATATCAAGCGTATAAAGAGAACTAATTGAACAATTGCAAATTAGAGGATATCGAAAGAAGTAGGAATCTTGATTGAACATCAAATCAAAGCACAAGAGAGCCTCTTGAAATGAAGATATACTCTTCAAATATACTCAAATAAATTGAAAAAAATTAAAGAATTTATCAGAGATTTTTCATGAGATCGAATGATTGCTAATAAGCATAAGCGATGAATCCTTGAAAAATATTTGAGTATATTCATCACCCTATTAAATACTTGAATTAGATCAAGAAAAAATTGAGTATAGTTGGTAATGAATTTGAGAATTATCATAAGCGAGAGTCTATTGAATATTCAAAGACTAATTAACTTGGAATCAATTAAATATTAATCCAAAAGATCTAATACAATATTAAATCAATTTACAACACCTTCTATGCCACCGGATTCGCAAAATATCGTACAAACAAACATAAAGAGTTAATTAAGGCATTCTTAAATACACCCGCATGGGCCCCGACACTATGTTGAATGCTTAAATTCAAGTGTCTGAGGATACTGCGTAGGTTACATCCCGATTTAGTCTTAGGATTGGGTCCAGGTCAACAAAACCTAAAAATCTATTATAAGAGTTTCAACTTAGTAAAATATCTGATAAGTTAATTCTGTCATGTGACAGTAGATATTATCCTCTATTTGGAGCTAAACAGAGTTGATAGGATCTTATGTTCTCAAATATATTTGATTCAATCAATTAATTACCTCGATGATGGTTGTGTTGAATGATGATTTCAACCGGAAGGGATATTTCCATCAAAATGTGATTCTAATTTCAAATCTAAATTAACTTAAATTAATCATCAATAAAAAAACTACTTAAATGAAATTTAATCATTAAAAGCTTAAAGTAAAACTCAATCTATCCACCTTCTGCAATTATTTGTCAGAGGTGACAAATTAAGAAAACTCTAGCTCACAAAGGAGCTAATGTCAAATCAAGTATTCTGTTATATTCACTCTCAACCAATCTCATGCTAGTAAAGACGTGGCCCGTGTTCTCTAACTGTGTGGCTTGGCCAGTAGGCTCCATAGATGATGCAATTATGACTAGAGTCCTCTGATTGGTTGGTTTGGCCAATAAGGCTCCATTATATTATGATCACGATCGTAGCTCGTATGCTCCCCAATGGCTCTGCCCTTTGAGTTGTGAATCATAGGATATACTTGATATAGCAAAAAGCCCTCTATCAGCTAAGGTAGGCTTAAGCCTATCTCCTTAGACAAACACCACCCCAGGTCTATAAGGATTTCTTGGATGACATAACCCATGTATTACTGATAAGAATCCTTGATCAAAGACTACCTCTCGACTAAGTAGACCAGACCACTACCAAGATGATAGAACCATGAGATCTAGATTTGGCATGTCATCATTCCCCCAACCATCTGCTTTAAGCTAAAATGGTGAATTTCATAAATATAAACTTAAACTCCACATGCTACTACTATACGCTACGCATTAAGTGACCTAATGACTAGCCTTAATCAAAAGTTTTCTCTCACTTATTGGGAGGGGTAATTAATTATAGGGGCTTGCGCCTATAGGAAACTTGGAACCATATCTAAAGTTCTCACTAAATGAGGATAAAATCTCTAGGTAATGTCTTATCTACTATTCCATCTTTCTTCTGAAAATTACACCAACACATTAAATCATACTCGCAATCAATTTATTGAGAGGTTGGTGGTAAATTTTTGGAGCCCATAGATTTCTGGCGACTCCACTGGGGATCGAACTCAGTATGCTTCACGTGGTGAGCATCGGAGCGTGACACTTGGACCGCGTGTCCAAGAATCCACTACCAAAAGGTCCTGGTAAATGGATAAGCAGATATGGAAGCCAAGGCCCCGTGATGAAATCTTGAAGAATGGAAGAGGTGGACATCAGATACACATATTCAAATATCCACCTTAAAAATAACCCACCATAAGTGGATACCCAAAAGAATGGATATCACTAATGAAAGACATAGTGGTCGACACCCTAGAGAATCCTCTAGGACATCCCATCGTCGATCAGATTCACCCACACAAGAGAATGTTGACTTTGATCGCAGTCCTTTAATGGAAGAAGTATTTGTTCTACACATTGAACTAGAGATCCATTAGAAATGTCAATAAAAAATTTATGTACAAGAAGAAGATAATGAAGAGGACACTATGGAAGTTGGAAGTCATCTATATAGTCAGAGATATAGATGAACTTTCTGCTCGACATCATCAGCAACATAAATCCAGGGAACCTGAACTTGAATTCAATGTTTATGAAGAAGAGTATTCACAGAAGCAAATAGAAGATGGATCTTCAATCTCTGCTGAAGTTGAAGAAGAAGAAGAAGATCAAAATGAGAAAGAGATCATGGGTGTTGAAGCTATTTATGTGGTTGAACCAGGAAATGATCAACCTGGTACACGCTTTTATAATCAGTGTCATCGTTCAGTCCTAGCAACAGCTGCCCCTGCAATTGCACGAGGAGAAGGACAATCAAGTTCTTCCCCTGAAGATGAGCAAGAAGAAAAATAATAACAAAAAATAGAGGAAAAAGAAGAGCCTATACTTATTGATGCCATGGCGCTATTTAAAGAGCAAAAATAAATGCAGCGTCAAATGGAAGTCAAAGATAAGTAAATTGCACAGCTTGGTACCAAGATGAATGATATGATGGTACAAATGAATATCATGATGGATATGTTGCAGAAGAATATCACGTCAACTATAACACTTATTTTGTCTATTAATCAATGGGTAGCTAATAATGCAACTTTTATACCATCAATCGCTCTAGTACCTCTAGCTCTTGCAGTACATGCTACACCTGAAGTAAAGAATGAAGTTAACCAACTACCTCTTCAGCCGATAATTCAAAATATGGCTAGCACACCTGGAACGGTAATAGCTGCACAGATAGAAATAATAATTAATGAAAAGATAAATGCAGTTATAGCTTCAAAGCAAGCTGAAAAGTTGGTGAGTAAGGGTCACCTTTATCCAGTCAAATATGATCAAGTGTCATACGAAGGTTTTCGTAAAATTTAATATTTTGTGGACTTGGTAACCCACAACATCTAGCCCAATTTAAGGCTACTTGTGGTAACACAAGAATGATGTCTTTACTTTTTTTCATTAGTTTAGTTAGTAGCGACTTGCTCTTTCAAGTGGTATGTAGAATTATCGAATGATTTGGTTAAAATTTTGCTGAGTTAGAGATAATATTTCGTGAAGAGGTTCACCAGTGCAATCGAGAAAATAACAATCACTAACCTTGCCTTATTGAAAAGGAGAAAAGATGAGTCGGTGACAAAATTCATAAGTCATTGGCGTAATCTAAGTATTAAATGTGAGCAATAATTAGAAGAAGAACATGCAATCCAATTGCTAATGGGCATTATGGATGATAAAATGGCACCATTTTTATGTATGACATCAATTACAACATTCCATGACTTGCTCGATAGGGTGGCCAAATTTGAAAAGAATCTCTAAAATGAATCTATACTGAGATAAGGAAAAGAAAAAACAAACCTTCAAACTCAAGAAGAAATGAAACTCATAGCTCAAGATAGCGGGTGATATATAATATGGATAAAGGAAAATAGCTGATGTACAATGATGATAAGGGAAAGAAGCTTGTTTATTCTAATCCATAGCCAAAATTGATATTAGGAGGCAATGATAAACCTCAGACTTTTCAAAGTGTTGAAGAGCATCCAAAATAAGCAACAAGAGATGATGAGCAAATGCGGCCATCTCTTAAGGAAAAGATGAACAAAGATTATTCCTTTAGAAGGGACAATGTGGCTAAATTATTTTGGGTCAAAGCTGGTCTACAATTACCAGAAATTAAAAGGCCCAAAGAAGCTAATCAAGTCAGTAATCCAAATTACTGTCTCTATCATCGGATGATCAGTCATCCTATTGAAGATTATTATGTTTTCCAAGATTGGCTAAAAAGGAAGTATCAGTGAGGTGAACTTATATTATTTGATAGCGTTCTAGTCAACTCAAAAAGAGAGTCTACAATGATGATTGAGTCCTCCTCCATATCATCCATTAAAGATAAAAAGAAGGAAAAATTAATTTAGACTGAGGAATGAAAAATAGTAGTCTCCAAAAAGATCGTGAAAATGCTGAAATGGCTGAAGGGTGTCCCTAGTATTAAGCGAAAATCACCACTTGAACCTATATTGGACTTAAAAGAGATGCTTAAACCAAGTATTTGGACTTCTTAGTAGCATTTTGATAAGGTTACTTCGTCACAGCACGAGGAGCGGTCTGCTAAATGCAAGCCTCATAAATCAAAGAAGTCGGCTAAGAAAAAGAAGATCGAGAAGAGAACTACAACTCAAAAGATTATTAATGATTTAGAGGAGCATCACCAGCTGATAAAACAACCATTTAAGCTTGCAGACTTTATGCCTAAGCTTCATATTATTGAATCGGATGAAGAAGATAATGGTGAATCTTGTTCAGTAGAGACATGCTAAATTATTTATGTGATATCAAATGTTCTTTAGCATCAGATACTCCAAAATGATAAGGGTAGTTAGACAGACTCAACTAACCCATCAAAATTCTTATCAGAAAAGCAAGAAGAGCTTGAGGAGTTAACATCTGAATTTTGTTTAATCACTCAACAAGTAGATAATAGTCCAGACAAAGATTTATATTTTCTTGACGGAGAAGAGTCAGACTCATCGACAACATCATGTATGAAATATATGAAGTTGAAAAATGAGTCTAACCATTTTGGTCAATCCTCTAAAATAAGAAGTGAATTTGAGAAAACTATCTCTTCAGAAGAATTTGAACAAGATAAGGTGATTCAAGTTCAGTTGAAAAGTGGTAAACTCTTACCACTTTCATCAAAGAAGGGAAATGCAAATAAAGATAAAGACAAATAAATTGAAGTCAACGAAGATATCATTCCCAAAAATCCTAGGATAAAGCCTAAATTAAGATAGATTATAATATTCTATCACATTTAAGAAAGATCCTTGCATAATTGAGTGTGTACGAGGCCCTCTTGATGTCAAAAGACCTTCGAGAAACTTTGATACAAGTTCTCAAAGATTCAAAGAGTTATGAAGCTTACTTTCTGAAAAATGCATGGTTGAATCAATGCAAACTCAAGATCTCCCATTAATCACATTTTCTGAAGAAGATCTTATGTTAGGAACAGCGGATCACAACCGTCCTCTATATGTTACTGTATAGAGTGATGGCATCTTGATCACCCGAATATTGATTGATCCAAGTTCTTCTATCAATCTTATGAGTCTAAAAGTATTAAGAAGATTATCATTTGATATCCAACATCTTGGGAGAGATAAGTTGATGGTTCATGGTTTCAATGAGAAATGGTAGAAAACCTTGGATTCTTTTATTCTCCCACTAAAGTTTCGGGATTTATATGCAGAAGCCAAGTTTCATTTAATCGATGCTGATATGTCATTCAGAGCTCTCATATGTCGGCCATGGCTACATGAGTATGGCATGGTCCCATCAATTATGCAAAATGTATGAAATACCTCAAAATTCCTAGCAATCTACAACCATTCTCCGTCCATGAAGCAAAGATTTATGAAGATGCAAAATATTTCATCCCTAAAGAGCCTAAGCCAATAGAGCCTCTTAAAGCGATAGCATCCACTTCAGAAACTAAAAAGCAACTTTATATGGTGAAGGAGAAAAAGTAAAGAGGAAGAAAGAAGGTCATGCCGACTTTTCCTAAAGCACTTGATTCTGTATCTAAATAAAGAAGATCAGTTCCTCATTTAGGAAGTGACACACAAGAAGAATAATATATTTCTATCAACCCCAAGAGAACTTATAAACTTTCGAGAAAGGCAAAATACGAAATAAGTGATTCTGATTTAGACTATGACTTTGAATCTACTTATGAAAATAAAGTTCAGATGGTCGCATCAAGAAGGATAGCTCATTTGGCAGTGTTAGAGGACTCCTTCAAAATTATACCCATCTCTCAACAGTACTTCAAAGATATTACTCCACTAGATGTTCATAATATTGAAGAATTGATAATATTCTATGTGCCACTGTTGAGTGAGAGTGGCAGAACAAGAACTCTATTTTATAAACCTGAAGATTCTCAGCCTCACAATTTTGATCCGCCTACTCAACATGAAAGTTCTAATAAGATAGTGCCAATAAGAATACCAATATACTATCCATAGAAATTACGAAGAATGAAGCATAAGCTTCGGATTCATATTGGAACTACTAAACATAGAACTCAAACCTTTAACAGGATATGGAGCCAAAGAAGTCCTCAAGCATCACAAAGAAGTGATAAGTTTATCACTAAAGGTCTTGGGTTCATCCACAAATCTCATCAAAATAAAGTTTGTTATAATATAATAGAAGCTGAGATCGAAGCTAATAGTGATGAAGAAGATGATCTCCATGAAATTCTTCTTACAAACGATGAAGAAGTAGAAGTCAAGCCTGCGCTTGAAGAACTTAAAGATGGTGGACAAACAGCTACTATGGATGAACTCAAAGAAATCAACCTAAGAGCTAAGGATGATCCCCATCAAAACTTTTGCCAATGCCCTTCTACCTGATGAGAAAGTTGAAGAGCTAAAAATAATACTTTGTGAATTCAGGGACTACTTTTCCTGGACGTATTCTAAAATGTTGGGCTTATCCCCTGATGTAGTAGTTTATAAACTAGTTATTAAACCATATGTGGTGCCTGTTAAGCAAGCTCCTAGGCGAATGAGACTGGAGATTGAAGAATAGGTAATTATAGAAACTAAGCGATCAAGCGGCATCATTTGGAGGAGAAGTAGATTGATAGCCAACATTGTCCCGTTAGAAGAAGAACACCAATCCATCTCGCATTGACTTCGACCTAAATGCCCAAAGATGACTTTTCACTTCCAATATCATAACTACTAGTGGGCAATACTTCCAGCTACAACATGTTCTTATTTATGGATGAATCATTAAGATATAATCAAATCAAGATGGTGTCTGCAGATAAAAGATATACATCATTCAGAACACCTATTGGCATCTATTGCTACATAGTCATGCCTTTTGGTTTGAAAAATATTGGAGCTACATACTAAAGAGCCATGACACGTATTTTGATGAGTTGATTCATCAGAATGTGGAATATTATATTAATGATTTGGTGGTAAAGTGCTTAAATTGTGAAAATCATATTGACGACTTGAGAATTGTATTGGAGAGAATCAAAAAATATGATCTCAAGATGAATCCTCTAAAATATTCATTTAGGGTATCCTCCAAAAAATTCCTCGGTTATATTGTACGTCATAAAGGAATTGAAATTGATCTTGCTAAAATCAAAATAATTGTAGAGATGCCTCCACCAAAGAGTTTGTGTCAGCTCCGTTCCTTAAAAGGATAGCTTTCATTCATTCTTCAATTCATATCAAACCTATCAGGACACTGTCAACTATTTGCAAAATTAATGAAGAAGGATGCTCCATTCAAATGAGACAAGAAGTGCCAAGAAGCCTTCAATAGCATTAAAAGCTACTTATTAAATTCACTAATCCTTGCAGTGCCTACTCTTGGGAAGCCCCTCATTCAATACACAACTACATTAGAAGAGTCCCTTGGAGCATTATTGTCATAAAATAATAAAAAAGCAAAGAGAATGCTCTTTATTATTTTAGTCAAAGATTAATAGGAGCAGAAATGAGATACTCTCTAACAGAAAAACATTGTTTGGCATTAAACTTTACAGTCCAAAAGCTCCATCATTATATATTATGACACAAGATTACCCTCATCTCAAGGATCGATCCGCTGAAGTACTTGATGATAAGACTAGTGTTGACATGTCGCTTGGCAAGATGGGCAATATTGCTTTTATAATTTGATATCACATACATTCTGCAGAAAGTAATGAAGGGATAAGTCTTAGCATATTTTCTTGATGCACATCCAATCCCTACAGACTCTTCCCTTAACGATGATTTACCAGATGAGCAAATTATGCTCATTCATGAAAGAGAAAAATCACAAATTTGGAAAATGTACTTTGATGGAGCCTCATCGATCAAACAAGTCAAACCTCTAAATTTCTCAAGGGCAAGAGTAGGAATCGACATCATCTTCATAACACCAGAAGGAGGGATAATGAGATGATCATATGGGTTGACCGAGCCAAGAACTAATAATGAAGCCGAGTATGAAGTATTAATAGTAAGTCTTGAAGAAGCTATTTTCATAGGCATTCAAAACTTACATATTTTTGGTGTTTCTCAACTTATTTTAAATCAAGTTCTTGGCATCTATAAAATCAACAAGATTGAGTTAGCTTTCTATCACAAGTGAGTTCTTGAACTTATGAAGCAAATACCAAATATCACATTAACTCGAGTCTCTCGATCCAAGAATAGCAAAGCAAATTGCATAGCAAAATTAGCTAAGAAAATGGTAAGCATGAATGGTGATTATATCATGATCATGATATTTACTCGATGAATTCTAGAGCCAACAAAGTATCAATCCTTGCAGGTAGAGGGGTTATCAAATTTGACATAGCAGGATGCGACTTAGGTTGCTCCACATTCTTCCCAAAACTAACAAGGAGTTTTAATAAGAACAGCTAAGCATAACATTGCCTTAGAGAAGCAGTGTAAAGCCCTTATAGTAGAAGAGCCACACGATTAGAGGCAACCTTTCATCGACTACTTTAAAGAAGATAAATTACCAAATAATAAATCACTGGCAGCTCAAACTAAAAAGAGAACATTGTGTTATGCTTTCATTAACAATACTTTATATCGTAGATCCTTTGAACAAATGTGGCTACTATACCTAAATGCAGATGAAGCTACCAAAGTGATGATTAAAGTTTATGAAGGACTTTGTGGTGCACATTAGTCAAGTCCCAAGATGGCAGTAAAGATCAAAAGGATAGGTTATTATTGGCCATATATAGTGGGAGACTGTATTAATCATGCTAAGAGGTGTTATGAATGTCAAGTACATGAAAATATGATCCATGAACCTCCAAATCCACTACACTCAATAATAGCATCTTGGCCATTTGAATATTGGGGTACAGATGTAATTGGACTAATTGATCTTCCATTGTCAACTGGACACCACTTCATCCTAGCAACGACTGACTATTTCTTTAAGTGGGCTGAAGTTATCCCATTTAAAGAGGTTACTACTAACCGAGTGATCAACATCTTTACGTATAATGTGTTCTATAGATTTGGAGTGTCATGCCAAATAATTTTTGATAATGGTACAGCTTTCAAAAGTGCAAAGATTTATAGATTTATCAATCGACATAAAATTGATTAGCGATACTCTTCAATATACAATCCAAGAGAAAATGGTTTGGCAGAGGCCTTCAATAAGACATTAGTCAAGCTGCTCAAGAAGATTTTTACTAAAAATAATAGAGAATGGCATACCAAACTAATAGAGGCACTATTGGCGTATCAAATCACCTACAAGATGCCGACTAAAGCCACTCCCTATTCATTGGTATTTGGAATCAAGTTCTTGCAAGTTGAGTTGCATTCACTGAGTAGCCATCCAATACAATCTAACTGAAGATCAAAATGCTCGCCTGAGGATGGAGGAACTCGACGTGCTTGATGAAATTAGATTGCAGGCTCATCAAAATCTGGAAGTTTATCATGTAAAGATGTCCAAGGCTTTTGACCATACGGTGTGGCCTCGAACATTCCAAAAAGGGGAATCGATCTTGGTGCTGAGAAGACCAATTATTCTTAATCAAAAATTTTATAGCAAATTTGAGCACAATTGGGAAGGCCCTTTTGCCATTGAGAAAGTGTATCAAGGAGGGACATACCAACTTATTGACCTAAAGGGTGAAAGACCAATGTCTCCAATTAATGGTTGATAACTAAAAAAGTATTATATATGACAACTACATTCTTGAGATATAATAGAAATCCCACTACAAGATAGAAGGCATTTTTTAGTATATCTATTTAGGTTGACATCGTGCTTCATGCCGAGATCCCTAAATAAATATACTTACTTAAGATGAAAAAACTTTTTCGTGAAAATTTCCTTATTACACAGAAGGAATTTTAGATTTCTATACATAGATGAAATCAATGTTACATGTTAAAACCCTCTTGAGAGTATATTAATTCAAATATTGATGTATTTGCTTAATTTCATCTTAAAATTTCTTATAAATGTGCTTTAGAATTCCCCCTACAAGATAGGGGCATTTTTATTTTATGTTAGGTTTATTTGAGCTGGCGTCGTGCTATAAGACGAGATCCTCGAATATATTCTAATTCACATTGACATCAAGCTTTACACCAAAATCCCTGAATATACCCATAATTATTACTACTAAGTTGTAGGTTCTTATAAGAACAAAAAGAATCTATTTCTATGCATGAAAAGATAACCATAAATGTCAAGAAAAATTTTCTCCCAGATTCATCAAATGTCAGAGATCAAGTCAAAAGAACTCCCAATCTTAGAAGCTTCAATCATCTGAGTTGCAAAAATATCAAACTCTACATCCTGAAGTCTAAGACATTGATAGGTTCTAAAGGTTGAACTCAACAAGCCTATAAATGGCTGACTGGCTGATGCTCTCCTCACTCAATAAGCAGTAAAGAGCCTCTGTTAGTTAGTCTGATGATAAAACCACCAACCCATCACAGCCTAAGTCAAAGACTCAAGTAGGTTCTAAAGGTTGAACTCAATAAGCCTATAAATGGTTGAGTTGCTGATGCTCTCTTTACTCAACAAGCCGTAAGAAAAGGCAAAGGAAAGAGCCCCGCTCGCCAATCCAATGATAGCTTCAATCTCAAACCGGATCTAGCTTAGTGATTACAAGCAACGAATCCAAGAGATCTTTCTACTTGATCGATAGACAATCGAGAAAATTCTCACGAGTTGCCTCAATCAATCTATATTGGGTGACATATTTCAATAAATTTTCACATGATCAATCAAGCACAAAAGTAACAAAGGAAATGCTGATGTCCACTAATACAATAAGATGATACATGACTGATGGAAAAAGAAATAAAAATAAAGAAGTACATCATGGGAGCCTAGTAGCTCTAAGTAGAATAAAGCTAAAGATGGATGCTCACTCGTGAAACTATATCGAATCATGGTCAAACAAAGATCTACCATATGCGATGCATCCGGTAATAATGCTACGCTTTTATGGCCTGAGCTCTCTTGTCGCCATTGCAACTCTCTCATTGGTCATCTATCTAACTCAAAAGATGCATCTATCAAACTCTAACGATCATGTCATAGAGCCTCAACACTCTCCTTAAACTCATCATGTTCTAGGTCAGCCACCTCCATATGAAGCCTGACCTACTCCTAAAGCTCCGCCAGTAAAGTGCCAGATCATAATATTAAGCAATCTCTTTTGGTGGATCAAAAACTCTACGTCTCTACAGAGAGTGTCCAGATACCTTAGAACCTGCTCCTCAAAGCCAGTATGAGCTAGAAGATCCAAAATAGTGTTCGCATATGATGTGAAGCTGTCTAGTGACTTTGGTGAGTCTAGAGTAAGCCTAGAAATGACATCCCTCAAAAACACCAAGCCACTATCCTGCATGCCCCTATCATGCGATCCGTGTGTGAATTGATAGTAGATTTAACTCATAACCTACATCGTGCACTAGAAATAATTAGAAATAATCACATTAAGTAGAGCAAGAATGTAAAGAAGTGTAACTAAAGAATAAAGAGAAAGAAAGTAACATGTCAAATCTGAACGGTGTCATATATAGTCACCGACCTTCACTATTTGATAAGCTCTAGAACTATGTGTTGCACAGAAGCACCACTAGGTATATCTCACCGTAAGTCTCACCAAGACAATTGAGTGGCTTAGTAGGGAAGAGTGGCTCCATAGACAAAAATCAGGTAGTATTAAAGGCGAATACTAGACGGTTAAACCCCAAGGTCCTCAGTGGCATATCCAGTACTAGATGACACCTGTGGTACCTCGTCAGGAGTCAAAAGTCATTATGGAAGTGGACTCATGGCACAATCAATCTCATTGCTCAAATCGACTACACTATGATTGAAGAAATCTCAAGAAAGCGAGCGAATCCCAGCTCGACTGCTATGAAGAGTGGTGTCCTCAGCCCTGACCGGCTCATCAACTGGTGCATCTATCATGAATCAAATTAGAATATCAAATACACTAAATATATTTTAATAATACAATAAAAAAAGATGATAGAAATATTAAAAGAGAGTAAGATATTGATTATACCAATCGCTTCTCTATCAAGCAGACATTGTCTTCTAACCTCGAGGAACTCCCAAAGAACTCACTCTATGCTCATATCTCTTCACATCGTGCTCCAGGAAAGGACCAAAAGACAATCATACCCAAGTGAGATGAGTATAGCTAACCCCTGTGTGGCTCTATGGAGGAGCTATCCGAAAATGAGAGCTAGTACCAAGCCTCAATAAATGTAGCCAAACAACTGAAGCAGTAAAGTAACGTGTCTCAAGGAGAATCATCCTAATCTTCTTAATATCCACTACACCAGGGATGAATGGCCTACCATCATGAGCGGTTGACTAGAAGAAACCAAAATGCCGTGCAATTGGGTTGGACTGATAGCCCTCTATCAAAACTGACTATCCAAATCGATAACATATCCATCCTGGACGTATACTGAAAAGGTACATAGTTACTCTCAACGTCCGACGGCCATGAAGTAATGAATATGTTCCATTCTCATCAAGACCATTAATAAGATCAACCTCTATCAAGTTAGATGGTAAACTAAATATATACGGCTGGTGAACTAACACAAATTAATCTCTGACCAAATGAGGAGCAAAGAAGAACATGTGAATCTACTCCATCTACAAAGTAGACGAGGCTCGGTATAACTACAAGATGGTAGGATATCCTCACCCTGAAAAGAATGTTTACTCAAAATAAGCAAATGCACTATGTATGTGGAGGTGACAAGCATACAAGTACTGCCAAGGTATAATCACATCTCGTAACTCTAGAGAATCTGCCCCAGAAATCACCCACAATATCCTGTAAATCTTGGCTAACACTGTTGAGGCCAAAAAAACTCGCTCACCTCGAGATATCCTATTGTCTGCTAATAAAGCACCTGGGTGAACTGATCCCTCCAGAATGCGCATAAAAAATTCGAGTTATGTCACAAATCTACCAAGAATAAATCCTCTCAATCCCAGTTGGAGAAGTCCTCTCACTAAAGTAGATCCGCCTTCCTCGATAAGTATCATCAATCAGACCCAATCGAAAAGGGTCATATAGTGTTACAATCTCCTCAGATAGAGCAAAATCCTATAAGAAGCTCTGAATCCATATACTCATAAAATGCGATTGTTCTAGACGCCCCGATGCTCAAAGTCTGATGATAATGATTCAGAAGATCAATATAAACAGGCATACCTATTTCTACCTCTTTGATCAAATCATCAAAGTCATGAAATACCTCATCTTGGGAACATCCTTGTAAGAACTATACTAGAGACCTCACATAGCTGGTTCAAAGAGTAATCAACTCTAGGCCAATCCAACAAGTGTTACTACTGGTATCCCAGAACTCCGCTACTCCATGATCCCAAGAAGAAGGCATACCTCCAAAATAAAATAAAGACACATATACTGCCTCATAAACGAAGAAGTTTTCCGTGAACTGCAAGACACACTAGCCCATGACGTATCCATGTGGAAGACTAGGAATCTTGCCAACGGAGGAATCTCAAATTAGGTCTAATGAGCCCATAGAATAACAAGTAAGTCTAGACTTCTCAACGTGAGAAGCGAAAACATCACAATATAAATTAGCTATATCTGAGGATTGTAGTCCCCACATTTTAGCTTAATGGTAGCCACCTAATCTATATGATCCTCAAAGAAAAAAGAATCTGAAGCACAGTCAGGAAGTATGGAAGAGCTTGAGAAGAAACCCTGATAAAGATCACATCCTCACACCATATCGGTGTGCTACTCTATCCTATCCCTGATATCAACATCTCCATGAGGATCATGTCTGTCAGTCTCCAACCAAATAGCCTCCTCGCTAGGCTCAGCAGATGATAGATCATCTAGTCTTCTCCAAATGAACATTCTCTTTTAAAGTGATTAGAGAAACAACACATAAGAATTCAAGTGACAGCATAACAAAGCGTAAAAATAAAAAGGGAGTTATACTAAGAAGCAATAAGAAGAAGGGGAACAAAAAAAAGAGCGAAGAAATTCAAAAGGGTCAACTAATTTTCAATAATCATGACTCGCTCTATGCACAAATCACATTTATTGAGAGACATTTGGTGACCCTCACATATGCTACACATGCTGAATCGAGCTTATACGGTGAATTCAATCGACTTTGGATGCTTTAGAGCACAAATCAGAGCTAAGATGTGCCAAACATCATCAAAATTAATCTAAATAATCTCTGATCGATGAACAAACTTTGTCATCACATTCAGAACATCGAAATTGGTCATAATAAAAATATTATATAATATAATGATCAATCGATTAAGCGATCGAGCTATTAGTGTGCCAACATGCATATTAGAGTCAAAAAGCTACGATGATGTCCAAATGATCTCAGTTCATAAAATTGATTGCACCATTAGTTTCAAAATATCAAAATCTATCAGGTAAGATTGTTCACACTCAATTTGGACAAGTCTGCGTGAAAATTGAGCAGTCAGAAATGATAATAAGCATTCTGAGTTGAAATTGACCTAATTTAATGCCAACATAAACCAAACAATCTCCGTTTATAAAATTGATTATGTCATTAGTTTCAAAACATCAAAATCTATCAAGTAAGACTATTCACACTCAATTCGGATAATCCTGCATAAAAATCAAGCGATCGAAAATGATAATGTGCATTTTGAGTTGAAATTGATTTAATTTGACACTGATTTTAATCAAACCCTCTAAACGAAGCCGCATATTACCAAAACATCAAATAAGCTAAGATCAATATATATATATATATATATATATATTAACTATATGATTTTGTTAGTGTGAAATTTACATTAAGATGTATTAAACATTTAAAAAGTTAATAAAAAAAGCCTTAACTTTCTGAACTAGCCCTAAATCCCCCTAACCAGTTCGACACAGCTCCTTCTTCACACGTGACTTGTTCCTCTCCTATTCCTCAATCGCATGCAAACTTGATCGGATCCCCCTTTCATGTGCATGGGCCCGTCTCTTCCATGATAGCTCGGCCTCTTCTTCACGCATCATATCGAAAAGCTTTAACCAGATAACTCAACTTTCTCTTCCTCTAATGAGATATTCTTCCATGTTGTTTTCCCATTCTCTTTCATCCAAAATCAGAAGATCAAATGACCTTCTTTCTTTCACTATTTCTTCCTTTTCCCTTATCCTCACTATGATTTCTTTCCTTCTATTCCATCCTCACCATCCACTTTTTTCCTCATTCACTCATCCCTCCTTTCACCATCAATGAAAATCTCCATTTTTCCTCATTTCTTCCAGAACCTTTCTTCTAACCAAAATTCTCCTCTTTCAATTCCTTTACTGAGAGGAACACTCATTATGTTCTTCTCTGCTTAGATTCTCTTGTCCTTTTCCTTTCTTTTGTGAGAGAGGCAACTTTGTTATTAGGAGGGTTCCTCTCGGCCATCGACAATTCCCCATTTATTTTCTTTTCTCCTTCACATCATTCAAGCTAAAAGAAAGAAATGATTTAAATGTGGAAATGCAATTTTATCATTGCTGTTGAAAGTGAATGTGCAAACAAATGTGTGATTGTGTATATGTATGCTTATCTTTTTGTAGGTTTCAAGGCCTCATCGCACTCATTGTTGATGAGATAAAAGTTGATCGTGTCAAAGATACCTCTCGCTCATTAGTGTAGGTAAGCCAACATCTGTTACATGTCGCTCCTCTAGTTGAAATCCTATCAAAATTTCATCAAATCTTTGGACTTAGAAAAAAAAATGGGAGAATAAAAAAAACTAGCTTAAGAGCATTAAACAAAGAAACCTAAAGCTAAATTCAAATTAAAAGAATCAATCAAGAAAGAAAGAGGGGAAAGAAAATAACATACAATGAATACAAAAGTAAAACATTAAATCAAAGAGAAAAGAGGTAAAAAGCACTTACAAGATTTATCTTAGGAAAGTTGAAAGCCCACTAAAAAAATTAACCCTTTGCAACTGCCTTAGCCTTATTTATAGAAATTAAAGGAAACAATGGGAGCCCATCCTTATCTAAACTTAATAATCAGGTGTGATGATGGGGTTTGAGGGGTGATACTAAACTCACAAACTTTAATTGTAATCGTGAGTGGTTTAAATTGAAGCAGTAAAATGGGTTCTCTTTTCTTCAAACCTCACAAAACTAAACAAACTTTAATTGAAACTTGGAGAGGCTGATATCAAACTTATAAGATAATTAATTGAACAATTACAAATTAAAGGATATCGAAAGAAGTAAGAATCTTAATTGAACATCAAATGAAAGCATAAGAGAGCCTCTTGGAATGAAGATATACTCTTTAAATATACTCAAATAAATTGAAGAAAATTAAAGAATTTATCAAAAAATTTCCATGAGATCAAATGATTGCTAATAAGCATAAGTGATGAATCCTTGGAAAATATTTGAGTATATTCATCGCCCTATTAATTACTCGAATTAGATCAAGGAGAAATTGAGTATAGTTGGTGATGAATTTAAGAATTGTCATAAGCGAGAGTCTATTGAATATTCAAAGACTAATCAACTTAGAATCAATTAAATATTAATCCAAAAGATCTAATAAGATATTAGATCAATTTAGAACACCTTCTATGCCACCAGATTCGCAAGGCATTATACAAGTGAACATAAAACGTTAATTAAGGCATTCTTAAATACACCCACATGGGCCCCAACACTATGTTAAATGCTTAAATTCAAGTGTCTGAGGATGTTGCACGGGTTGCTTCCCGATTTAGTCTTATTTCCTGCTAACAAAATCTAAAAAATCTATTATAAGAGTTTCAACTTAGTAAAATATCCAGAAGCTAATTTTGTCATGTGACAGAGATGATCCTCATTATGAGCTAAACAGAGTTGACAATCTAAAGTTCTCAATTATATTCAATTTACGTATTGCTCAATTGATATTAGATTGATCATGGTATTCATTTGACGGAGAGGATATTTCTATCAAAGTTTGATTCTAATTTTAAATCTAAATTAACTTAAATTAATCATCAATCAAAAAAAATACTTAAATGAAATTCAATCATTAAAAGCTTAAAGCAAAACTCAATCTATCCACCTTATGTAATTGTTTGTCGGATGTGACAAATTAAGAAAACTCTAGCTCACAAAGGAGCCAATGTCAAATCAAGTGTTCTGATATGTTCACTCTCAACCATTCTCATGCTAGAAAAGATGTGGCCCATGTCCTCTAACTGTATGGCTTGGCCAGTAGGCTCCATAGATGATGCAGTTACGACCAGAACCCTCTGATCGGGTGGTTTGGCCAGTAAGCTCTATTATATTACGATCATGACCGTAGCTCGTATGCTTCCCAATGACTCTTCTCTTTGAGTTGTGAATCATAGGGTATACTTGATAGGGTAAAAAGCCCTCTGTCAGCTAAGGTAGACTTAAGCATGTCTCCTTAGACAAACACCACCCCAGGTCTACAAGGATTTCTTTTACGACGTAACCCATGTGTTGATAAGAATACTTCGATCAGGTTGGGTCGACTAACTCCTCTAACTAAAAGTAGATGTTAACCTCACTTTTGGAGTGAGATTTCAACTCTTTCATCTTAGACATGGGACTCCTCTAGATATTAAGAGTTCCTTTATCTTAAGACACTTGTAGCGATTAGGTGAACACTTAACCTAACCCTAGAGACTTAGAACAGTTAGCCATAGGAATAGGTCATGCCTTAGGAGTGTTAAGAAAACTTGCCTAGCTTGTACCAAATCCTTACTTCCTTCTTTCAAGTCAAACTTCAGACTCAAATTCACTTCAAATTCAAATCAACTTCAAATTCAAATCAACTTCAAATTCAAACCAACTTCAAATTCAAATCAACTTCAAATTCAAATCAACTTCAAATTCAAACCAACTTCAAATCCAAACCAAATTCAAATCAAATCTTAAAATCAATTCTAATATATTTTCTCAAATCATGAATCAATTTCAAATCAAATGATTGAAACTCTTGATTGAATTCCAAATCTAAAATCTTTCCTAAGCCACTTTGATTTCATCTTATGGACTTAGCCCAAATTAAATTCAAATCACTTCAAACTCAAAAGATTTTCTCATAACCCATTTATATTCTCATTTATATTCACAAATATAAATGAAATATAAATTCAAATAACCAAAGCCAAATTCAACACTCAAATTGAAATTTAATCAAAAGCCAACCTAAACTCTTTCAAGTCAAATTCATGAACTTAGCTAGATCAAACTCAAATCAATCCAAACCTTTGGATTTTCTTTTCAAACAATCAATCCTTCAATCACAAACCAAATATAAACATAAACTTCAATCATCAAACCAAAATGAAACCAACCCAAATTAAACCCATGTTCACCCTTTTGACTTGAAATTATCAAATGAATCAAAACCCATTTGACTCCAACTCACTTACAATTGGATTTATATTCTAATCATAAGTCCATATGTGAGTTCAACCAAACTTGAATCAAGCCTTGATCAAGCTAATTGACCCACCTAGGCTCACTTGATCTAAAGTGACCTAAAGCACATTATTTAGCCAAATTCTAATCCTACCCAAATTGGATTGAACTAAGCCCATCTAAGCCTCACATTGTGAGCAACAATCATCATAGGATTATCAATCACTCAAATTGGGTCAAAACAAGTCAAACCTAGCCTTTGACCAAGTCAACACTTAGCCTAAATGAAACCCAAACTAGCCAAAATCCACCATAGGCCAAATTAATTGAAACCATTGATCAAAACCAGTCCATGATCAATGATTAAACTTGACCAAGTCATCATTTGAGCCAAACCTAGCCTAATTGGCCACTTGACCCGAGTTGACCTAAGTTGACCTAAAAGTCAAAATAGGTCAAATCTTGATCTAAGCCAAATTGATTGCAACTAATGGGTCAAATTCATTCTAAAATACTTGTTGAACTTGGCCAAGGCTTCAATTGGCCAACTAAACCCAACCTAGCACAATTGACTATGAACCTAACTTGACCTAAAAGATCAAATCAACTTGAAACTTAACCAAACCAAAATTGATTGAAACCAAAGCTTGCAATACATTTCAAATGACCAACCAAGCCTAAACCAACCGATGACCTAACTTAATTAGGTCAAATGGGTCAAATTGGTCAACTTGACCCAATTTGAGTGAACTCAAATGAACCAAAACCAAATCTAAACCAAATTAAACCAAACCAATGATATCAAATCACTCCAAATGATCATTTGAACTTGACCTAATCAATGGTTTGACCCAATTTGGCCAATTGGTCAACTTCACCAAAGTTGACCCATCTTGACCTAAATATTTTAACTTGAGCCAAATCATATCAAATCAACTCCAAATTTCTTGAAATTTGGCCCACCCTATTTTTGAAACATCTCAAATCTGGCCAAATCAAAGTCAAGGCCAAATAACCATTTTACTCTTAGGTTAAAGGGTAACCTCTGGCCAAATTCACCTGGAATTTGGCCAATTCGTTCTCATGGCCACTTGGCATCCTCCTAGTGGACCACATGGACACCAAGGAGGGTGGTGAACTTGACCCAATAGGTTTGGGTCATCCATGACCCAACCCAAATCCAAATCAACCCCTCCGATGAAAATTCTCCACTTGGATCACCTCCCACACTCATTTAACACATGTGCACCTCCTCCCCTCCACTCCGCTGCCAAAATCGAAGCACATGAAACTCCTAACAACCAAAATAACCCAACCAATCTCCTTAATTTGATCAAAATGGCAAGATGGCTCTCGACCGTCCGATCCAAGTAAGGGGAGATATACTCCCCCTCATTCCAACTCAATGCACACAGACTGAACGATTGAGCTAGTGTGATCGAAGGCAAGCATCCACATGCTTCCCAAGGTCATTTCCAAGCTTCCCAAATCTCTCCTTCTCGGTTTTGCTTAAACTAAAAATAGGGGAGGCCTAAGGAAATTCCACTTCACTCAATTCTAAACCAAAGCTCAAGTCACTTTGCAGGCACCATCAAGGAGGCAAGTCAAGCTCACCTAAAGCTTTTCCCAAGTCTCCAATCCACGGGAAGGGGGATTTCGATCAAAGCCGCAAGCCAATAGAGGGAAGCTTGGCCAATTGGAAGATCCACTTCAAATCAAAGCTTGAACCTCCAACAGAGCTTCGTCTCTACTAGACGAAGTTAACTCCTCCGTTGGAAGCATCAGTGATAGCCTCCAGTGAGGTCTTGTTCAGAACCGATCCTCCATTGAAAAATGCTTGGTCCTTTATGAAGGAAATTATCATCCCATTAAAATTTATCCATTGGATGCTCTTCCCTACACCTCTTGATGGTGTGGGTTGAATCTCAACCTAATTCGAGCTTAGGTGAGCTCGGATCAAGCAATGGAGGACGGACAATCTCCGTCTCTTGCACCTTAAGCAGGGATGAATCAAAATCCATCCATCATGAATGTTTTGTATGGACAGCCTTGATTAAAATGAGTAGATATGTTGATTTAATCCTTTTAAAATAACTAGATTGATCCAGGACATCCAATCCTTAATCGAACGGCCCAGGGGAAAGCACGTCATGTCGTTGGCTGACGCGGCGTGCGATGTGATAACTTAATTAACTAATCTTGTCACACTGCATTAGCGGTCCACATGGCACCGACCATATTAGTTAATTAATTAGGCTTTCTATTACCCATTAATCACATAAATTTCATAAATTCATAACTAAATGTAGAAAAATCCAAAAAATGTAAACTCGAGTTCACTTTAAAGATAATTCAAAGGGGAATAATATAAAATTAAGTTTAATTAATTTTGAATAGCAAATTTTCCTTAATTAAGGTTTAATTAAAAATATAATTACCTTAATTACTCACTTATTACTTTATTAATTAATTCCAAATTTTTAGACATATTTAGTGGGATGACTTCTGCCTCCAATAAATTTCTTGGAATTTATTAATGAGTTAATTAGGGAAATTAATTAATGAACCCCTAATCACCCTCATTATATAATTAAGAGTAACTAAGCATATGATTTGATGCCTGATTTTATTTTATGATGTAATATTTTTATATTGGATGTTAGGGTGCATGTGTGTAGACTGGATGATAGGACGATCTTATTCTAATCATTATCTTCTACAGTGGATTGTGTTTAAGGGGCACTGTAATAAAAATATTAATGCTTTTGTTGTGCAGGTTGCTTATACCCCTAAGAATAATCCAAATTAAGATAGGTGGACTTGGTTACCCATATGTGGGGTGCTAAGTCTAACTTATTCCTATAACTGCTTGAGTTGTGTGGTATGTTTAGCTAATCTCTATTTTACAGGTTTAGTTAGATTTAGTTTTTCCCATTTTGATGTAATTTTGCAATTAAGATTTGGAATGAATGTTATGGGGGGTTAAGGTGAACATTGGTCATAAGACTATGTCTTATGCATCATGTTAAGCCTTGGAGCAAACTACATCTCAAGTCCAAATGAAGAAAGAAGGAAGAAAGAAAGAGGGAAAGAAGGAAAGAAATGAATAAAAGAAGAAATGAAGAAATGAAGAAAGAAGAATGAAGAATGAAGACCCCCATAACATAAATTCTTTGTAAATTGTAATTATTCGTCTGTAATCCGGGATGTATAAGGGTAGAGCTCAGCTACCCATTTTTCTTTTTAGGTTGTCCGATGGTACCCGACCACATCGACATCTTATTCTTTTACGTTGGCTTTATAAAATTGTTTGATGTTTGTTTAACTTGTGCATTAACATGATAAGTTTTTCTTAGTTTCTTCATTGATTGATGAATGACCTGGATGCGATTATGCTCTTAGGAAAAATAAATTTTCTATCTAATTAATTAACTTAAAATTAAAATTAAACAAATCATAACCTCACCTAAAGCTAAGGACATAAATCAATATAATAAAATATTTAGCAATCCCTTAACTAGATGTTGTATGTCTAACATCATGCATAACATCATCTTGCTTCACTCTTGATAATAGAGGGCTTCAACCTTTGCTAGAGAACTTAGCTTGAGCTTTGAGAGACATGGTGGAAACACACCTCCTTCTTACTGATTTTGACGCATAACTAATTTCTCATGCATTAGGCATATGAAATTTCATAGCCTGTGTCAAATAAATTATCCAAAATAAAAATAAAACTTAACAAAATTTGCATTAGATTAAGTCATTTATTCATGCCCTTCATGATCTTGTCTCTTAGGGAGTGCGCTTAATGACTTAGTCTCTTTCTAAATAAATAATAGCCTAGCTATCTTGCAAAAGCATAAGACTTCCCTACATGTATTTAAAATCATTGATGGAGTTAGTTGGCGGCCACCCCCAAGCGGTATTAAGTCCAACAATCGAGTGGTTTATTCTCTCTTGTGGAGATAAACCATATACCCATTTTTGCTTTAGATTTAGGTTGTGCCTTAGCCCTCGCCAAAGCTCCCTAGATTTAGGTTCAGAGATTGTTATTTCCCTTTGCGAGCTACAAGCATAAATCCTCACCTCTTATGCATTTTCACGATCTTGTGTTGTAGAATTATAAGCCCTAGATTTCTAATCAAAATTCAATTCAAACATATAATTCTTCTTAAATTTTAAAAATATAAAGCACAATCATAGGATAGTTTGGGATGCTTACTATATTTTCTAGTATCATAAGCATCCCCTACTTATCTTCTGTTGGTTTCGATAATAACTCCCTCCTTTTGACCAATCTCACTTGATCTTCTAAAAATAACCAATTTTTTGATAGTCCTATCTTTAAAATCTTTGGAGACAATGACCATTTACCTTAATAAGGAGTATTCTTAAGGAAAATTTAAGTGAAAATAAAATTTAAACAAAAGAAATAACTAAAACTTTTGTTGAACTTCCCTGGCCATTTCTATGGTAAGGTAAGGTTCATTCTAAAATAAAGAAAAATAAATCCTTCATAAAAATTTCACTTTTCAAAAGCACTTTCCAAAAAGTTCACATATTAAAATATTTCAACCTCATCTAACAATCTTCATGATAGTTACATGTAGGATCTTTTCAAAAATAAAATCTACAATCATCTTTTCAAAAAGCATAAATGAACATCCTCATTCAATATACACATATTTATTGAATGAAAATTTCATTTCAAAAACAAAATCAACAATGATCTTTTCAAAAAGCACAAATGAACATCCTCATTCAATATACACAAATTTATTGAATGAAGATTTCATTTTAAAAACAAAATCAATAATCATCTTTTCAAAAAGCACATATGAACATCTTCATTTAATATACCCAAATTTATTGAATGAATATTTCATTTCAAAAATAAAATCAAATATCACCTTTTCAAAAAGCACATATGTATATCCGCATTCAATATACCCAAATTTATTGAATGAAGATTTCATTTTAAAAATAAAATCAATAATCATCTTTTCAAAAAGCACAAATTAACATCCTCATTCAATATACCCAAATTTATTGAATGAAGATTTCATTTCCAAAAATAAAATCAACAATCATCATTTTAAAAAGCACAAATGAACATCCTCATTCAATATACTCAAATTTATTAAATGAAGATTTCATTTTCAAAAACAAAATCAACAATCATCTTTTCAAAAAGCACAAATGAACATCCTCATTCAATATACCCAAATTTATTGAATGAAGATTTCATTTCCAAAAAATAAATTCAACAATCATCATTTCAAAAACAAAAACAACAATCATCTTTTTAAAAATAAAATAAAAAAACATCTTCTCAAAAATAAAAAGCACATATTTGAAAATGAACATCCTCTTTCAATATACCCAAACTTATTGAATGAAAATTTCATTCTCAAATAGAATCAAATCATAACATTGAAATTCCATTTCAACATATCTCACATATGCTGAAGTTGAAATTTCTTTCTTTTCAAAAAGTACAAATTTGAAAATAATCCTCTTCATTGAATATATCCAAATATGTTGAATGGTGGTTTTATTTTCAAATAAAATAACATCATTTGAAATTCCACTCAACACATCCAACATATGTCAAGTTAGAATTTCTCTCTTTTCAAAAAGTAATAATCACACATAAAATTTCATCTTTGAAAGATAAAACATAATTGACTCCTATTTGACATACCCAAATTTGTCAAATGAGAGTTTCATTTTTCAAGATAAATTTGGATTCAATATTTAGCATACCCAAATTTGCTAAGTAAAGATCCTCTTTTCAAAATCAAAAATCAAACACACTTGGATCCTTTATTTAGCATACCCAAATTTGCTAACTGAAGATCCTTTTTTCAAAAACATAAAAAATCAAACACACTTGGATTCTTTACTTAGCATACCCAAATTTGCTAAGTAAAGGTTTCATTTTTCAAAAAAAAAAATCAAAAATCAAAACACATTTGGATTCTTTATTTTACATACCCAGATTTGTTAAGTAAAGATCCTCTTTTCAAAATCAAATCACAAAAATAAAACACATTTGGATCTTTTGTTTAGCATACCCAAATTGGCTAAGTAAAGATCCTCTTTTCAAAATCAAAAAACAAACACATTTACATCCTTTGTTTAGCATACCCAAATTTGCTAAGTAAAGATCCTCTTTTCAAAATCAAAAATTAAACACACTTGGGATCTTTTATTTAGCATACCTAAATTTGCTAAGTAAAGATCCTCTTTTTAAAATCAAAAATCAAAAATGCATTTGGATCTTTTTTTTATTTAGTATACCCAACTTTGCTAAATAAAGATCCTTATTTTCAAAATAAAAAAACAAAAGAAAATCAAAACACATTTGGATCCTTTATTTAGCATACCCAAATTTGCTAAGAGAAGATCCTCCTTTCAAAAATAAAAAATTAAACACATTTGGATCTTTTATTTAGCATACCCAAATTTGTTAAGTAAAGATCCTCTTTTCAAAATCAAGAATCAAATACATTTGGATTCTTCATTTAACATACCCAAATTTGCTAAGTAAAGATCCTCTTTTCAAAAATCAAAATAAAAGCCAAAAAAATGGACTTTATTTAGCATATACAAATTTTCTAAGTAAAGATTCCATTTTCAAACTCACTCATGATTTACAAATAAGAAAAAGAAGAAAATTGTTTTCAAACAACTCATTTAGCATACCCAAATTTACTAAATGAGCAATCCCAAACTAAATCAATTGACCATTTATTTTAACATACTCAAATTTGTTAAATAAAGGGTCCCCAAACATCAAAAGTAAAATTCAAATATGAACCAATGGAAGCATCAATCTCTTCAAAATATTTGAACCTATTTCCAACATACACAAATTTGTTGAAAATGGATTCTAAATTCAAAATCTTCTCTCCAATTCTAAATTCAAAATCTCTCTCCTAAATTCAAAGAGCTCAACTTAACATATTCAAATTGTTGAGTGTGGGTTCAAATTCTAAAAGAAAATTAAAGCAGAAATTTGATTTGAGTTTGTTTTCTAAAATTGCATAATTTCAACTCAGTTTCAATCAGTTTCTCTCAGGTTCTGTTCAATACTAATGGATGCCCAGAAGTATGTCTTCACTTTTCCTTTTGAGATGGATTTGGCCTTGGATCAGGCCGGCCTCTCACAGACTAACTTTTCCCATCTCATTCACTTTGGCCAAGGATTCGAGGGGACCAGAATCACTTGTGAGGGGGCAGCCCTCACAACCGTCAGCAGGAGTGTCGTGACCGGGCAGAAGCCGGTCATCCATGTTGAGATGTCGTCAGACTCCGAGTTTCCCTCACTGAAAAGGAAGGCTATGGCAGTTTCTATAGCAATTGCAGTTTCAATGCCCGTTCGCTCAGTTGTTCCTATTGCTGCCCTAGTACGGGCTAGCACCCACTCGTTGGCTTCTTCCAAGGGGAAGGCTGCCCTGGTTCTAGGGATTGTCTCCCCAACCTATGAGGTATGGTCTAGATCCCATACTGCTCCTCCTAGCAGGATAAAGTGTTGCAATATATGCCACAATATCAAGCGGCATCATGTACGCATAGCCAAAGAGATGGAGGTAGTTTCTCAGTTTGTAGTAGAGGAAACACCCAGGATAGTTTCCCCTTTACCTACACAGAACAAGTTTCATCCTCTCTTCGGATCTGATGGAGAGGAAGATGTTAGGAGGATCAGTGTCACCTCCACCTGTAGTTCACTTTGAGGCTCCTATCAGAGAAAGGAGGAGGTCCTATACTGGCCTTAGGATAGTTTTGCACCGAGTTGGCGGGGCTTACGGGTTAAAGTATAGGGCCCAATTTGATTTACGGTCAGTCATCCCTCGTAGCATAAGAAAGCATATCAGGCAGGAGAGGGCCAGGGAGGCTCCTATATTAGTACATGTCACGAAGGGAGGTGCATAATTGTGCCCCTGATTTCCCTTTCGATTTCTTATGCCGTCATATTGACGATACTTGTGATCTACACATCATGAGGAGCTCACGCATAGAGAGTCGGTGTTGCATCGCCACACGCTCCTACTCCGTCCACCATCTCCAATGCAAGTTCCATCTTCCACGGTTCACGAAAAGGTAGCATGAAAAGAGCCGGTGATCCCTAGTAGAGATCCCATATATCTACACCGCCGGTGAGGCGAACTTTCGCTCAACCTCCTCCTTTCATAGCGGTGAAGAGGGAGTGGTGACCACGTAGCATCGTAGTCATGCCATCACCACCACCACCTCAGCAGATCATGGACATAACAGCAGCAGAGGGAGGAGTCAGTTCAATTGCCCCCATGATGATAGATCCTCCCAAGAGTAGCACTCCTCCCATGACAGTTGATAGCTAGGAGCATATTTCTTCTAGAGAGCATATCCCTCACAGGATTAGCTCTCTAGTAGTCGGGGAGGTCAGATGTATCTCTATCCATGAGCATGATCCTACCACTGGTCACCCATGATCTTTTGTGCCCGCACAGTTGGACTGCTCCCTATATGACATTGTAGCATAGTATCTCATTGAGAAGAAGAGAATTCTAGGGTATGTCAGGTCTGATCTAGAGAAAGACAATGTTAACTTTGATCCTAATGAATTTGATTTGTTAGAAGATTCAGCCAAAGTGAATATGGTTGACACCAGGGGTTCCCTCCTTCGAGATCAGTAGAGCTTGGAAGGTGTTGCGGCTGAAGAGGATGACACAGCTCATTCAACCCAACACCTCCTTCAATAACTTAAACAGAAGGATGAATAGATAGACAAGATGGGAAAGAGGCTTGAAGATTTGCTAAAAGCAGTTTTGGCACTTCAAACTATAGCATCTACTATTATAGAGATCGTCGACTGAGTTATTGCATGTCTTGGATCAGAGTTCACCTCGGTAGGCGAGCAACACTAGCTTGTATAGGAAGGTAGTGAACAGTACCTCCATACAAGAAAAAGGATATTAAACTCATGGTTGAGCAGCAAGTGGGAGAAGCATTGGCGTAAGCCTGAGGAGGATCATCGATTCTAAAGGGTTGACCTTACCCAGAGGAATTCGATGATATCCAATATCCTAAGAGTTTTGTGCCTCCTTCTTTCAAGAGCTTTGATGGCAGTGGGAACCCACGCCAGTACATAGTGCACTTTAGGGCCAGATGTTGCAACACTGGTGGCAGCGATGCATTACTATTTCATCTTTTTGTTAGCAGTTTAGCAGGCATAGCCTTTGATTGGTACATTGAACTTTCCAATAGTTCAGTCAAGACTTTCGCTGAGTTGGAGTAACTCTTCAATAAGAGGTTTGCTGGAGCTCAGCAAAGGGTAACTGTGGGTGATCTCATTATAGCACAATAACACCCCGGTGAGTCCCTCATTGACTATATTCTCAGATGGCACAATTTGAGTATGAAATGCGAACCGCAGCTGTCTAAATAGCATGCCATTGAAATTCTATTAAATAATATTCATGGCCTGGTCGCCTTCATGCTCAAAGATTTTACCATCAAGATATTTGAGAAGTTAATCAACAAGGCTACTAGTCTATAAGGAGAAGCCAAATAGTTTTCTTTTCAAGATCAGTCAACAAAGCCAAAGCTACAAAAATCTTATAGAAGAAGCCAGGGGCAGTAGCAGTAATGGACAAGGGGAACCAAATGGCTAGAGAGCACTATGAGAGACCTCGAGCTCCACAGCTATCACTTACACCTCCTCTGCCACTGCCTAGGCCATCTTACCATATGACCTCTAGGCCTTCCGCCTCCTCAGACCATATTTCATAGCGTAGTGCATAACCGCCAGTAGCTACCATCCACTTACTCTTTTGGCTAAACTAAATGAACCTTGTTCATTTAAGAGGGAGGTAGTTAGAAAAAATATTTAAGAATCTCTTAAAGAAACTTGATTTACAACTACCCGAGCTTAGAAAACTGGAGGAAGTTGGTAAGAGCAATGATGCTAACTTTCTCCCCTAGCACCGCATACTAGGTCATGTTTTGGAGGATTGCTTTACATTCAAAGACTAGCTTGAGCTATAAGATAGGAGCCATAGTTATCCCAAAGGAACACCTAATGGAACAACCATCCAGTTTTATTAGGGTAATCCTTAGGGATACATGTAAATCCTCTCAAATCAAAAGAAGGTTGAGATATCTCCTTATCCCGAACCTCTAAAATGATTATTTCAAAAATCAAGAAACTTTTCTTGTAGGTGCTTGAGGCAGCTCGAACCTCCAACATCAAGGAAGGTTCGCAAGTTGTCAAAGTCAACTTAGAGAAAGTAGGAGCTCAGTAGCAGTAGTAGCATATACTAGCCCGGGATAGCCAAGTAGCACACCACAGAGCCGACCTCCATTCCACACTACTACTTTGACCTTCTCGCTTTTCTTCTAATAGATATCATGTATCGGCGGATGAGGTCATCAAATCCCTCACCCCTCTTACTTTACTAGATTTTTACTATCTACATCCTTCTAAATCTAAGAAATTGAGAAATAAAGCTAGTTTGAGTGTCACTTCTGATGGGTTGTCTAATTCTACTCTCGTAAAAAACTCTCCAAGTATCAATAATAATTATAACAACTCCGATCTTCTTCTTTCTGATTCAGAGATGGACTTTCCTTCTTTGAATACTATGGGTTCACCTCTTGAGATAGATTTGGAATCATCTGATTCTGAGAGTCCTATAG
This sequence comes from Cymbidium sinense, assembly GCA_021442155.1. NCBI lineage: Eukaryota > Viridiplantae > Streptophyta > Magnoliopsida > Asparagales > Orchidaceae > Cymbidium > Cymbidium sinense. The sequence goes on from CM038224.1 coordinate 16,966,364, forward strand.
GAGAAGCTATAGGAGAGCCTAACGAGTAGGTAGAATCTTCCACTAACCCGCCATAAGAGATCACCAAAGTTAACCTCCATAGTAGCAAGGTTCTACCTCCTAGGACGGCACCTCAAGGTAAGGGGACATAAGCATTTGTACTAATGAGCAAAAAACCCCTCCACGGGATGCTCTACCTATGGATATGCTTGTGGAGGATTAGCCTAGAGTTGATTACATTATCCTCACTCACCTAAGAAAGTTGTCAGCTAAGTTAAGCATATATGATGCCCCAGTCTTATCAAAAGAGATGAGGGAATCATTAATCAAGGCGATTATTGATCTATATATATATATGCTTAGCTTAGTTGATCATTGTTGGATAAGAGGCATATTATTCAAGAGAAGCCCAAGGAGTCACATTCATAGATGAAGACCTTCTTCTGGGGGACATAGAGCACAACCGTCCGCTCTATATTACAGTGGATACGGGTAGATTTAGACTTCTAGGGTTTTAGTTTATCTAGGTGCATCGGTGAATATTATGAGTCTAAAGACCCTTTCCTACTTAAGGATTGACATATCTACACTCCTAGGAGATTGAATGATGTTGAGAGGATTCAATGAACAAGGTGAGAGGGCTTTAGGTTCCATAGTGTTACCTTTGGCAGTAGGTTACTAGAAGACTGAAGCCAAGTTCTATATAATTGATTTGAATACATCATTCACTACTTTGCTCGGTAGGCCTTGGATACACTAGAACAAGATGATTCTATCTTCCCTTCATCAGTGCATCAAGTTCAGAAGGGATGGGATCGAATACCATGTTAAAGGAGATGAAAATCCATTTTCAGTTAGAGAAGTTGAGATATATGAAGATGCGACTTACTATCTTCCTCAAAATCAAAATATCTTTTCTCGTGAACTTGGTCAAAATTAAAATATAAAAGAAAAAGAAAAAGAAGAAAAAGAAAAGAACAAGGTAAGTACAAGTAAATGAGAAAATAACATCAAGGAAGAAGTAGAGCCGCTTATCACATTCCACGCTTGTTCAACCATACATATGGGTAGAATGACTTCCCTCCACCGGTAGAGGCGAGGTCTGAGAGGTAGTTCCAAAGGTGGAAGACCCCCTGGTTGGCAGTTAGCCAATAGGGGTTATGTTCCAGTTCACAAGAGTACCCCTACTATTCAAATAGACTTGAAATCCTGCTTGGAGGATGAGCCTCATGTGATTAGCATACTAGCCAACCCCTCTCAACAGGTTTCATTGGAGGTGACACTCGAGACAGACAGTGATGAAGACTAGGCCTCCAAGCAAAGCATGAATGTATTCAAATCAGGTTTATGCAAGACTATTAGATAACAGTTGAGAACTTTAGCTCTCACCTCACTTTCCTCTCAAAACATTGAAGGTTTAGTAGTTAAGGAAGCCCCTAAGTCTTACATGAATGTCAAGCTAAAGAGATTTTTATTGGGATCAGAATCCTCAAGTCCAGGAGTAGATGTAGAACTTGAGGATAATTCGTATAAAGAATTAATAGAATTCCTTTTGATTGGTACTCGCCTTGTTTTCATAATCTTGCAAAGAATGATTTGATTCCTTATACATGGTCCAAGCATAGGTCAGAGTACTTCGAGAAGCTGTGGAACAACAAAGGCAAGGATGCACAATCAAGATCAGGACTAAGATTTGGTACAGTAAGTCCAGTCGATGATGACGATTACTACTTAGTTGTCATCAATCATATGAAGTCTGATAGGTTCTTCTCAAATCACACTAACTCTTATGAGGACATGTGTTCAGAAACTTCAGATGATCCAGATGATCTCCAAATCAAAGATGCACCTTCAGAATTTGAAGAGAAAATACATTCAACTATTGACAAACTCAAAGAAATCAACCTCGGGATAGAAGAAAATCCACGCCCGACATACATCAATTCATTGTTGAATGAAGAAGAAACCAATGATTTAGTTAGGCTATTGATTGAGTTTAAGGACTACTTACATGGAGCTATGAAGAGATGCCCATATTATCTCCTGGTGTAGTAGTCCACAAACTAGCAATAGACGCTAACACTAACCCTATCAAGCAAGCTCCTAGACGCATGTGATTAGAAATTGAACAACAGGTCATTTCTGAAGTTAAGAAATTGATCAGTGCTGGTTTTATCAGGGAAAAAAATACCCTACCTGGTTAACTAGTGTCATCCCAATTAAGAAGAAGAATGACCAAATTCATATATGCATCAATTTTAGGGACATAAATAAGGCATGTCCTAAGGATGAATTTCATGCAGTATTCTCCTTCATGGATGGGTCATTTGGCTACAACCAAATCAAGATGGCCCCCGAGGATGAAAGAAACATTACTTTTTGAACCCCAGTCGGAATCAATTGTTATAAGGTCATGCCTTTAGGCCTTAAAAATGCTGGTGCTACATACCAATGGTCCATGACTCAAATCTTCAACGAACTCATTCATCATCAAGTTGAAAGCTACGTTGATGATCTAGTAGTGTTGACCTTATTTTTAGAATGAGCTCTCAACCCCTCCATCTTATACATAGAATTTCTCTTAGACACTAAGAGTTTCCTTTGTCTTAAGACACTTCTAATGATTTGGTGAACACTTAACATAACCATAAAGACTTAGAAGAGTTAGCCATAGGAGTAGGTCATGCCTTAGGGGTGTTAGGAAAATTTTCCTACCCTATAGCTTGGACCAAATCCTCACTTCCTTCCTTCAAGTCAAACTCCAAATTCAAATCAACCTTGAACTCAAATCAACTTCAACTCCAAAAATAAACCTTAAATAAATTTCAATGGATTTTCTCAAATCATGAATCAATTCCAAATTCAAAAATCTTTCCTAAGTCCCTTTGATTCTATCTTATGGACTTAGCTCAAATCAAATCCAAATCAATTCAAATTCAAGAAATTTTCTCATAACCCATTTATATTCTCATTTAAATTCACAAATATAAATGAAATATAAATTCAAATATCCAAAACTAAATCCAAAACGCAAATCCAAATTCAACCAAAATTCAACCTAAGCCTTTCAAGTCAAATTCTTGAACTTAGCTATATCAAACTCAAATCAAGCCAAACCATTGATTTTTCTTCATGATTCAATCAATCATTCAATCAACAAACCAAATATAAACATAAACTTCAATCACCAAACCAAAACTAAATTCAAAAATCAAATCCAAATTCAACCAAAATTTAACCTAAACCTTTCAAGTCAAATTCTTAAACTTAGCCAAATTAAACTTCAATCAAATCAAGCCAAACTCTTAATTTTTCTTCGTGATTCAATCAATCCTTCAATCATGAATCAAAATATAAATATAAACTTCAATCATCAAACCAAAACTAAATTCAAAAATCAAACACAAGTAAAACTCATGTTCACCTTTGAACTTGAAATTGTCAAATGAATCAAAACCCATTTGGCTCCAAATCACTTATAAATGGATTTATATTTCAATCACAAGTCCATATGTGAGTTCAACCAAACTTGAATCAAGCCTTGATCAAGCCAACTAAACCCAATTGACTCACTTGACCCAAAGTGGCCAATTTGACCTACATGAACCAAAAACCAAATCAATCCAAATTAAAGTGAATTAAGCCAATCCAAACTTCATGTCATGTTTGTTGATCATCATAGGTTAATCAATTGTGATGAATTGGGTCAAACCAAGTCAACCTAGCCCGTTGATCAAGTAAACCATTTAACCCATATGCATCCAAACTAGCCAAATTATAACCTAAACCAAATTGATTGCAACTAATGGCTCAAGTTCACTCCAAATTGATTATTGAACTTGACCAAAGCCTCAATTAAACCCAATTTGATCAATTGGACAACCTAACCCAACTTAGCCTAATTTGATCTTAAGGGTCAAATCAAACTAAAACCCAATCAAATCCAAATTGAACTTAACCAAAGCTTATAATATATTCCAAATGAACAACCAAACCTAAACTAAGCCATGATTGAAGCCAATTTGATCAATTGGGTCAAATTGGTCAACTTAGCCCAAATTGACCTAAAGGATCAAATCGGCCAAAATACAAATTAAATTCAAATTAAACCAAATTGATTGAAACCAATTGAACCAATGCAATCCAAATGGTCATTTGAACTTGACCCAACTCTTGATTTGACCCAACCAATTGGTCAACCTAACCTATTTTGACCCAATTTGACCCTAATGGGTCAAATTGGCCCAAATTAAACTAAATGAACTTCAAATGACATGAAATTTGGTCCAACTTACTTTTAACTCATTTCAAATCTGTTCAAATCAAATTCAATGCCAAATGACCACTTTGCCCTTGGGTCAAGGGCATCCCATGAGAAAAGATACTTGCCCAAGTGGTCATTTCTCTTCCTTAGCCACTTAGCACTCATCCATTGGTCCACATAGGCACCAAGGACGCTGATTTTTTGACCCAAGGAGTGGTTGGGGCAGCCATGACTCATGGGGAGGTGAAATCATCTCACCTCTCCCATTAGAACACTTAGCATGAAAGACTCTCACCTCCCCTTGGCTAGGACACCCATTTATCCTTCATGGAAGTCACTTTTCATGCCTCAGCCAACCAAAGTGAGCCACCTAGGATGATTCTCTTCCATTCCCAATCACCCCAAGCCAAATGACATTTCTTTGGAGCCAAAAATTTCAAAACAAAGGAGGGATTTTTGGCCACTTTTCAAACCAAGGCATTAGAGGCTGGAGAACTCTATCATTTCTGTCATTCTCCTTCTACTAGAGCTCCCAAACACATTAGCTATCATCCCCACTTCATGTTGGAGAGAAATACACCAAAACTAAGTGAATTTTGATGAGGAAACAATGACTACTAGGGAAAACTTTATTACGATGTGAAGGTGAAGATCCAAGCTCATTCCAAGGCACCTTCCCTCACTCAACAGCGTGCTCGAGTCCTCATCACCGCTAGAAATTATCCCCGGTGAGGTAACTTAAAAAAAAAATCATAGCGAGCCTTAGGATCCTTCATTTGTGATGATTTTTTGTTCGATTTTAGGAATTTACCCTAGATAACCCTACATTTTTTATTTTACATCATTCCAATTAAAAAATAGAAGTTTTTTGGTGTGAATCGACGTGAAAATGAGTCCATTTGGTCAAGTTTTCACTTAGAATTTCTTATTTTTCTCCATAATCTCTCAGTTTTACTATTCATGTTGGCCGGACTACAATAGTCGCCCGATCTCGTGGTTCACAAGATTGGACGGTTCAAATCACACATTGATCGCTCGATCCAGGCCTTCAGATCATCGGATGCATTCTGGATTGTCCGATCCTGCGGTTCGCACGATTGGATGGCTCAAATCACGCGATCATGGCCTCTAAATTAGCGATCACGATTTGGACCGTTCGATCATGATGACGGTCGGGACCGCGCCGCATTAACGCACGCGGATTCTCACTCCTTTGTCTTGGCGGCACTCGCTGTCGTGACATCGCATGGCGCGTGCATGCCATGCATCACCGCATATCCAATCTAGCACTGCCACATGGCTCCACGTTGCCATTTCAGCGCCACGCACGGTGCTGACTGTGCTAAGTAGAAAATTCTGATTTTTTTTATTTTAAAATTTATTTAAATCACCTAAAACTTTAAAAATTCATAGAAAATAAAATTCTTAATCAAAAATTACAAACAAGAGCTCACTGGATTTGTCTTTCCGAGAGGAATCCAACAAACCCAAAATCCTCAAATTTTACTGAATACGTTAAGTTTAATTTAAGTTTTAGTAAAAATAATATTTTATTAATTAAACCAAAAATATATGTGAGATTAAGTTAAAATTTTTAGAGATTCAAATTGAAGGTAAAATACACATACCATAAAAATTGCAAGTCAAAAGGACCTTTGGATTATAAGATATTGAATTTTGCATTTTAAATGATTTATTTTAATAAAATAAATTAACAGATTTCATAAAAATCACTTAAATCAATTGAAACTTCCTAAATTCATAACTAATTGTAAAAAAATCAAAATAAAAAAAATTACAAACTCAAGTTCATTTTAAAGATATTCCAGAGCAGAATCTAGGAAAATTATTATAAATTGATTTAGAATAGTATATTTATCTTAATTAAGGCTTAATTAGAAATGTAATAACCCTAATTACTTCATTAATTCATTCTAAATTTCACAGATGTATTTAGTGGGATGATCTCTGCCTTCCCTAATTTTTTGGAATTTATTGATGAGTTAATAGGAGAAATCAATTAATGAATCCTTAATCACTCTCTTAAATATAATTAAGTTTAATTAAGCATGTGAATAGTGGTTTAATCCCTTGATTGAGTTAATTAAACTTTGTTTAAGTGAAGAGGAGGTTTATGGAATGGGTTTGGGGTATTTTCCCCAAGTCATTCCCTAAACCCCTTTCCTTCCTTAATCTAAATTTAATTAAGGGTTAATCTACTAATGACTTACTTAATTAACTTGATATAACTTTCAAAACATTCCAGAACTCAATCATTCCTACTTGGGTAGATGCTTAGGTGTTCAATAACCTAAGTCAACTCAAGGAAATCATACCAAACCCATATTTGTGGGAAAGGATATCAAAGTACTTAAATTAAACCCTTTAGCTTAATTAATCATTAATTGTAAGCCAAATGCATTAGACCCCTTTCTTTCTTAGGTGCATTGTTGATTTAAATTCCTTATGATTTTATGTCATACATTGGCTCATAATTATTTGGTTAAATATGTTAAAGTGGTGTAGGCAAAGGGTAATTAATAAACTTAATCCACACCTTAACCTAACCAAAGCATAAAATCAATCTAATCACCTAAAAATTAAATTAATAACATATGCATGTGGGAGAAGGGTTAGGACCCGCAAACCCTTTTCACATTCTTTAAATTCAAATCAAGTTCAAAACCAAATCAAACTTTCCTTAAATCAATTTTAATTCACTTTAAATAATCTTATTCCATAAGATTGTCTTTAGGAATTAATTAGAGTGAATGAAATTACATGCTTGCATCATTTTATTTCTTTTCTAGCATGCTAAATGTGTATGTCATATGAAAATCATGCATTCATGTCTTTTAAAAATAAAATTAAAATGATATGTTTCCTTTTATGTCAAATTGCATGCTTTGGTTAAAGTAAGAATATGAATGGCTATTATCACTACTAAACCCAAAACTATTTTCAAAACTTAGAAATCAAATATTATAAATGAAAAGTATGCTATTTATAAGTACTTATAAACTTGCATGTGAATAGTATAAAAATGTGTTATGTGATTTCCTTCTCTCTCTTAACATAGGTTTGTATAGGATTTGCCAAGTGTATACTCCATTTGAAAAGGACATAACACTTGCCTAAATTCATTCCTATACACTCCTATGTCATAACTTAAGAAGGAACTCCACATCACACATGTAAATTAAACAATCAAACCAAAATCAAATAAACATAAACTTTTTTGCATGATTCTCTTTCCATACATTTCTTTTTGTACATGCACATGTATTTAAGAAAAGTGGCATATTAGCCTGGACAATCCCGGGATTGCGAGGCTTTAAGTAGCCCTAAGTAGATCTTGTACCTTACACCCCTGGTGATAACAATGGTGTTGTACTCACTTATGTCTTTTATACTTGTAAATGTGCATATGTAAAATAAATAAAAAAAATCACTCTCTTCTACTTAACAAAATCATGCATACATGAAACATCCCAAATTTTATTAAGCAACCTCTCTTAGCATTCATCATTAAGGTGTGTTAAGTACCTGCATTATATGTATAGATATGCTTAGGTTCATCCATATGCATACTACATATGTTGGAAAGAAATAAAGTGTTGTGTGTTTTGTGATAGTAGCTCACTTTACTTAATCTTAAAATGACTTTCTCTTTGAATAGGTTTGTGTAGAGTTGCTCTAAACTTAGGACTAATTAAAACATATAATAAAACATTCAATAAAGAAAAGTCATTAATGAATCTATCTTAGAAATTACTTAGGGTAGGGAGGAAAGAGAAGTTCTCCTCTCTTTTCCTCTCTAACACTTAGTAATTAAGTGTAGTTTCATTCAAACCAAATCAAATCATGAAATAAAACTTAACCAAATCAACTAAATCACTTAAATGAAACCACCCTCTAAGTTGAACCTTTCATACTTAGAAAACTTTAACCTTAAATCTTAGTCAAGATATACCACACAAACTTTAAATGGCACACACATTAGGCTAAGTCACCACTTCTAGTCCTATGTTAGTATGGTTTGGTTTGATGTTTGCTTCTATTTTATGATGTGATATTTTAGTCCGGATGTTAGGGTGTATGTGCTTAGACTGAATGGTAGGACGATCTTAGTCTAGTCATTGTCTTCTGTAGGGGATTGTGCTTAAGGGGCGCTGTAATAAAAATATAAATGTTTTTGCTGTGCAGATTGATTATACCCCTAAGCATGATCCAAAATAAGCTAGGTGGACTTGGTTACCCATGTGATGGGTGCTAAGTCCAATACATGCTTGGGATGTATGGTTTGTTTAGCTAATCTCTATTTTGAAATTTTTAGTTAGATTTTTTTTCCTTTTTCATATAATTTTGTGAATTAAGATTTAGAATGATTATTATGGAGGATTAGGATGAACATTGGCCATAAGATCATGTCTTATGTACCATGTGAAGCATTGGAGCAAACCACATTCTAACCAAGAACCAAATGAAGAAAAAACCAAATGAAGAAAAGAAGAATGAAGAATGAAGACCCCCATAACATGAATTCATTTTTATAATTATTTCATTTGTAATCCGGGTTGTATAAGGGTAGAGCTCGGCTACCCAATTTATTTTCGAGTTTGTGCAGTGGAGCCCAACCACACTTGGCCACTTATTCTTTTGCACTAGCTTTATAAAATTATTTGATGTTTGTGTAGCTTGTGCATTAAGATGGTATATTTTCCTAGTTTCTTCCTTGCTTTGATGTATGGCCTGGATGACAATTAGGCTCTTAAAAAAATAAATTTTATATCCAACTAATCAACTCAAAACTAAAAATTAATAACACATAACCTCACTTAAAGCTTTGGTTATAAATTCAAGATAAAAGATTAGCAACCCCTTAGCTGGATGTTGTATTTTCTTTCTCGCATCATGCATCAAAAGCATATTATTTCACTCTTGATTTGGAGGGCTTCCACCCATGCCAGGGAACTTGGCTTGACCTTTAAGAGCCCTGGTGAAAACACTCCTCCTTCTTGCTGATTTTGGCCCATAATCTCATTTCTCATGCATTAAGCATATGAATCCTATAAACCTTTGTCAAATGAATTGTCCAAAATAAAAATAAAAAATGTAATAAAGTTTGCATTAGATTTAGGTCATTAAATCATGCCCTACATGATCTAGTCTCTTAGAGAGTGTGTTCAAGTACTTAGTATCTTTCTAAATAAACAACATCTTAGCTATCTTGTAAAAGCATATGACTTGCCTACATGTATTTAAAATCGTAGGAGGAGTTAGTTGGCGCCACTCCCAGGCAGTTGTAAGTCCAAAAAGTCAGGTGGTTTATCCTCTCTTGTGGAGACAAACCATATGCTCATTTTTTTTCTTAGATTTAGGTCATGCTTTGGCCCTCGTCAAGGCTCCTTAGATTTAGGTTCTAAGGTTGTTTCTCCTTTTTGTGGGCTACAAGCATAAATCCTCACGTCTTAAGCATTTTCATGATCTTGTGTCATGAAATTATAAGCCCTAGATTTCTAATAAAAATTTAACTCAAACAAATAAATCACTTCAATTTTAAAAATATAAAGCCCAATCAAATGATAGTTTGGGATGCTTACTGGGCTTCCTAGTATCATAAGCATCCCCTGTTTATTCCCTTTTTGGATTCGATAATAACTCCCTCATCTTGATGAATCTCACTTGATCTTCTAAAAATAAACCAATTGATTGATAATCCTATCTTTGAAATCTTTGGAGATAATGATCATTTACCTTAATTGAGAGTATTCTTAAAGAATCTCATTCCTTAAAATGTAATTAACTATGGGGCTTGAACTTAACCTAATTTAAAATAAACCCTACTTTACTTTTTATATAAAGAAGAATCTCGCTACATCATTGTCCTTAGGAGTCCTTATTAAGTGATTAGGTCCATTGTAGGATGGTGACTTCTATCTTTCGAGACAATACAATATTCCTTAATATCATAACCGATTATCCTCATAAGAATATATGTGGATCTATGTGGTGTCCAAACCAAAAGTATATTTCTATCTTCATTTTATCCACATAGATTGAAGATGGAAGTAAATATGAACTTTTCACCATAAGTAGTCAAAAGTAAAGAAAAGGAAGACCACATCTTTGACTTGAGAGTAGTTTTCAAATGGTTAAGATAATATAACCTCAAAATGAATCCCCTGAAGTGTGCATTCAGAGTAGCTTCAGGGAAGTTCCTTAGGTTTGTTGTCTGACACCGAGAAATAGAGATAGATCCATAAAAGATCAAAGCTATCATAAAAATGCCACCTCCTAAAAGTCTAACCCAACTTAGATCATTCCAAGGGCGGTTGGCATATCTAAGATGCTTTATCTCCAATCTATTAGGTAGATGCAAGCCATTTTTAGCACTTGTCAAAAATGATGCCAAGTTCAAGTGGGATGATAAGTGTCAGCATGCCTTTAAATACATCAAGCAATATTTGGAGAAGCTGCCAGTTTTAGCAGCCCCTATCCCGGGCAAGCCACTTATCCTCTACACTGCTACATTGGATGACTCCCTTAGCGCGTTGTTGGCCCAAGCTAATGATGAAGGGAAGGAGAATGCTCTCTACTACCTCAGCCATCATCTGATCCCTGCTACAGCGAACTACCCACCTATTGAGAAATATTGCCTAGCTTTAATCTTTGCATCCCAAAAGCTATGACATTATATGCTTTCTCATAAGGTGAACTTAATGTCAAGAATCAATCCACTGTAGTATCTCATGACATAGACGATGTTATATGGATGGTTGGCATGTTGGTCCATGATTCTCTCATAGTTCAATATTACATTTGTATCCCTCCGTGTGGTGAAAGGATAGGCACTAGCAGATTTTTTAGCAGCACACCCACTTCCTGTTGATTCTCCGCTTAATGACAATCTCCCCGATGAACAAATCATGAACTTAGGGGAGGTTGACAATCACCATTGGGAGATGTATTTTTTGGTGCAACTTCCTTTCACAAAGGAGAAGAACCATGATCTACTCTTCCAGGAAAGGCAGAGGTAGGAATAGTTCTCATAACTCCAAATTACGATGTGATGAGATTCTCATACTATCTCTCCAATTCATGCACCAATAATGAAGCCCAGTATAAGGCTTTGATTGCTGATCTGGAGTTAGCCATTACAGTGTGTGTTAAAAGCATTAACATCTACAGGGATTCTTAGCTGGTCATCAACTAGATTGTTGGATCCTACAAGGTCCTAAAACTGAAGCTTCGTCACTACCACGAGTACACCATGAAGCTGTTGGCCCAAATCCCTGAGGTCACCACCTACAAGGTTCTTCAAGGAGAGAATGCAGTAACAGATGCTTTGGCCAAACTTGCCAAGGAATTAGCATGTCCGGAAGAGGACTCAATTCCAATAAGGGTCCAAAACAGACAAGTCATATCCCTTATTGACGCTAAACTCGTCGAGATACTTTCTCTTGAAGGGGAGGTTGCCTTTGCCAGTAGAGACGAGGAGCTAGATTGGAGGTAACCATTCATAAATTACTTGAATACAAGAAAACTACCTCAAGAGTAATCACTTGCCCATTAGATGAAGCAGAGAGATCTCTCCTATACTCTCGTGGATGACACCTTATACCGATGGTCTTTTGATCAAATGTGGTTATGTTGTTTAGACAAACTCAAAGACCATAAGATCGTGATCGAGGTACATTCAGGTCTATACAGAGCGCATCAATCCAACCTGAAGATGAAAGCAAAGATCAAGAGACTAGGATACTACTGGCCTTCGATGATTACGGACTGTATGAATGTAGCTAGAAGATGCCACCAATATCAGGTACAAGGTGTGGCCCTACATCAACCACATAATATTCTACACTCTACATTGGCCTCATGGCCATTTGAGTGTTGGGTACCGACATTGTGGGTCTGATCGATCCTCTTTCTTCTAAAGGTCATCGGTTCATCGTAGCTACCACCAACTACTTTTTCAAGTAAGCGGAGGCAATCCCACTCAGAGAGGTCACATCTCAGCATGCGCTCTAGTTTTTTCAAAACCATATCGTATATAGGTTCGGGGTGCCTTGATGAATTATATCCGATAATGGTACTGCATTCAAAAGCATAAAAATTAATAGCTTCATCAGGAGACATAGTATATATTGGAGATACTCCATTATCTACTATCCCAGGGCAATTGGCCTAGCAAAAGCATTCAATAAAACTCTCATCCAGATATTGAAGAAGACACTTCACAACAATAAGTGATAGTGGCATGAGCAGTTGGTTGAAGAGTTATGGGCATACCACACCACATACAGAACTTCAACTCAGTCTACCCCATTCTCCTTAGTGTATAGGTCCAAAGTCATTCTACCATTAGAAGTTCAACTCTCATCACTAAGGATAGTTGTAAGCAGTAAAATCACTACAGAGCGGAATGCAAAGTTGCAGTTAGAAGAGCTCAAAGGTTTGGAGGAGAGACGCCTACGGGCGTGCTAGAACCTTGAGTTGCACAAGGCCAAAATGATTCAAGCTCACAACAAGCTTGTTCGCCCTAGAGCTTTTCAAGTAGGAGAGCTTATTTTAGTTCTAAGGAGACCAATTATTGCCCATCGAAAGATGGGAGGCAAGTTTGAACCTATTGGGAAGGCCCTTTCATCATAAAAAAGGTCTACTAAGGAGGATCTTATCAGCTTATTGATTATAAATGGGAATAATCGATGCTTTTAATTAATGGGCTCTATTTGAAGAAATTTTACCCATAAAATTATGTTTGAAAATAATTATCATCAGTAGAATAAAATTTCATTTCAATTCATCAAAATCTTCTCTTCTTTCGAAGCATTGTTTACTTATTTTATGAATCTGCCACGATGTGTTTAGGGTAGGTGTAAGAGAATCCAAGAGGCATCATATCTCTCTTTCACAACACGAACACAAATTAAACACAATTCCTCAGCACTACTAGAATATGTGTGAGATAACCTAAGAGGCATCCTATTTCAACTAGCACAACTAAGTTAGGTGTAAGAGAACCCAAGCAGCATCCTTCCTTAGTGGGATCACAACTACCATTCATGACACTATTTCATCAATTCCTTAGCATGTTTTAGGATAGGTGTAAGAGAACTCGAGAGGCATCCTACTCCTTCAAACATAAACACAAACAAAAATAAATACAAATCTTTTATCTTGAGCTATTTTCAAGCCCCTGTGGCATTCACTCATTAGCAGCTCTAGGTCAGGCTAGCATGTTACCTTGTTAGTATGTCACCCCAGCAGTTATTTGTCTAGTGGATGTGAATCCCCATACTTTCCTCCTGACTTGACCATTACAAACCAACAAACATCTTGTTAGTTTGGTAGACCTCACTGTGCAGCCAGTAATCTACCTTATGTTGACTTTAGTTTAGAAGATGTAAGTCCCCGTGCTTTCTTCTTGAACTAACTATCATGCACTGACTAGGTCGAATATATCTGAGTCTTAGGATAAGTCCCCGAGAGGCTCCTTTTCTCTTGACTACTCTTGAGTTAATATAAGTCCCCCAGTGGAATTCACTCAAGAGCCCTAAGTCGATAAGACTGCCGTCAAGAAAGACTATCCCAGGAATCAATTCCATTATAGTAGGATGTGAGTCCCTGATGCTTTCTTCCTATGCTGATTGTTGCAAACTGAAAGACACTTTAGGTTGGTTGATGTTCGCTATGTTGACAGCGACTCAACCGATGGATACACCACTCCTGGCAAATGTGATTCCCCACGCTTTCTCCTTGAGCTGGCCACTGAATACCTATAGATATTATCTTCTTCAGGGTTCCAGATAAATCCCTTAGTGGCCCCTTCCCCTGTGAGCACTCTACATGGATCACGTCCTTTGCAGCCCCATTTAGACACTACCCAAGTTACTTTTGGATTGGGTAGTCCCCATTTCCTAGTAGTCACCCCTATGGTTGGAGAATTTGTTCAAAAGATGTGCAGATTCTTCCTTGGTTTAGTAAATCTGATATAGGTCTAAGCTGATATAAGCTCCTTCTCAGTATGATCCCTCGCAAACCAATAGGGTCCATGATAAACAAACAAACAAATAAATCTATTTGCTTGTAGATTAGGAATTCAAACCCCCAATGGCCCCTTTCCCAAGCAGGCATCCTATCTTTAGGGTGTGAGAACTCCAGGAATTGCACACTGAGTTGAGATTAGTTCCTAGGTTGGCACTTTCTCCGTAGTCATCCTTAGGTTGGTTCAATCTATTTTGCCATAAATAGCTTACCCTGACAGTCATTTCACTTTGAAAGATGTAAGTCTACTACGCATTCTTTTTAGCATGACTGTCACAAACTAATGGGCAGCTCTATGTTGGGTTGACATGTTACCTTGCTAGTATGTCGCCCTAGTGGTCTTTTATTTAGGAAAGATGTGAGTCCCCGTGCTTTCTTTCTTGAAATAACCAGGTAAATGAAAGGCACCCTTTTGGTTGGATAGTTCTCCCCTCGGCTGGGAAGCTACTCCCTTCGGATTGGTAAATCTAAATGTAGACCAAGGCCAACACTGCCCCTACTTAGTGCAATCCATCGCAAATCAATGGGATCCATCAAAAATAATTAAAAAATGAAATTAATCTTGACTATCTTTGAGCTGATTTAAGTCACCCAGAGGCATTCACTCAATAGTCAGCCCTAGGTCAGGTTCAATTTGTTGCACAAGCAACCGATCACCCCAGTGATTCATATTTTGGAAGTTGTGAGTCCCCGCACTTTCTTCTTAACTTGACCACTGCAAATAAAAAGGCAACACCTTTGGTTGGATAGTCCTACTATGTGATTGGTAGACTACCCCTTTGGATTGGTAAATCTGAATGTAGACCAAGGCCAACACGGCCCCTACTCAGTGCAGTCTATCGCAAACCAGCGAAATCCATCAAAAATAATTAAAAAAAATTATTTTGACTATCTTTGAGCTGATTTAAGTTCCCCAATGGCATTCACTCGAGTCAGGTTGGGTTCAATCATTGTTCGCCAAATCACCCCAAAGAATCGATCCCTACTTTGGAGGATGTAAGTCTACTATGCTTTCTTCCTAGTATAGCTGTTGCACATTGAAAGGCAACCCTTTTGGTTGGATAGTCCTACTATGTGGTTGGTAGACTACCCCTTTGGATTGGTAAACCTGAAGTAGGCCAAGGCCAACATGGCCCCTACTCAGTGCAATCTATCGCAAATCGACAGGATCCATCTCAAAATCCAAAATTTTAAAAACTTGAAATAAATTCAACCCTCCTCCCCAGTGAGTCAAACAAACCAAATAAAACAAATCCAATCAACCTCCCTCAGTGGAGTCAAACCAAATTAAACAAATCAAATCAATCAGCTTCTCTTTAGTGAGATGCAAATCTTTTCATCCCTGGCGAATCTCGAATTCTAATCCCCTAACAGATATCACAACCTCTTATCCCTAGTGGATGACTTGAACTTGCTACCCTAGCGAAGAGTTCATATTTTCATCCCTAGTGGATCACCAAATCATAAATCAACAAATCAAATCAAATTTCTCCCCAACGAGATGTAACTAAAATCAAACCTCTCATCCCCTAGTGGATGACTTGAATCTGCTTCCCTAGTGGAAGGTTCACATACTTAATCCCTAGCAGATTCCTCCTTCAGTCTCTTATGTATTTGACATGAGTAGAGTCACATTGCACTAAGCTCTTGATTCCTTCTACACCTTGGGTTGGGAGTAGATCATTTCTATTAGTACTTGTGACCATTTGACATCTGATCGTCCAACATCACGCTGGTTGCCGGGCCACACCACACCTATTGGGCACCCTTTGTTGACCTCAGTTTTGGAGTGAGCTTTCAACTCCTTCATCTTATACATAGGACTCCTCTAGATATTAAGAGTTCCTTAGTCTTAAGATACTTCTAGTAATTAGGTGAACCTTAACCTAACCCTAGAGACTTAGAAGAGTTAGCCATAGGAATAGGTCATGCCTTAGGGGTGTTAGAAAAACTTGCCTACCCTATAGCTTGAACCAAATCCTTACTTCCTTCTTTCATGTCAAACTTAGACTCAAATCAACTTTAAATTCTAATCAACTTCAAATTCAAATCATCTTCAAATTCAAATCAACTTCAAATTCAAATCAACTTCAAATTCAAATCAACTTCAAATTCAAACCAACTTCAAATCTAAACCTAATTCAAATCAATTCCAAATCAAACCTTAAAATCAATTCCAATGGATTTTCTCAAATCATAAATCAATTCCAAATCAAATGATTGAAACCCATGATTGAATTCCAAATCCAAAATCTTTCCTACTTTGATTTCATCTTATGGACTTAGCCCAAATTAAATTCAAATCACTTCAAACTCAAAAGATTTTCTCATAACCCATTTATATTCTCATTTATATTCGCAAATATAAATGAAATATAAATTCAAAACTCAAATCCAAATCTAATCAAAATTCAACCTAAACTCTTTCAAGTTAAATTCTTGAACTTAGCCAAATCAAATTAAAATCAGTCCAAACCTTCGAATTTTCTCTTCAAACAATCAATCCTTCAATCACAAATTACATATAAACATAAACTTCAATCATCAAACCAAAATCAAACCCATGTTCACCCTTTTGACTTGAAATTTGTCAAATGCATCAAAACCCATTTGACTTCAAATAATTTGCAATTGGATTTATATTCCAATCATAAGCCCATATGTGAGTTCAACCAAACTTGAATCAAGCCTTGATCAAGCTAATTGACCCACTTAGGCTCACTTGACCCAAAGTGACCTAAAGCACCTTTTTTTAGCCAAATTTTAATCCTACCCAAATTAGATTGAACTAAGCCCATCTAAGCCTCACATTATGAGCAACAATCATCATAGGATGATCAATCACTCAAATTGGGTCAAACCAAGTCAAACTTAACCTTTGACCAAGTCAACACTTAATCTAAATGAAATTCAAACTAGCTAAAATCTACCATAGGTCAAATTGATTGAAGCCATTAATCTAAACCAATCCATGATCAATGATTGAACTTGACCAAGTCATCATTTGAGCCAAACCTAACCAAATTGGCCACTTGACCCGAGTTGACTCAAGTTGACCTAAAAAGTCAAAATGGGTAAAATCTTGATCTAAGCCAATTTGATTGCAACCAAATGATCAAATTCATTCTAAAATACTTGTTGAAGTTGACCAAAGCTTCAATTGGCCAACTAGACCCAACCTAGCCCAATTAACCATAAACCCAACTTGACCTAAAATGTCAAATCAACTTGAAACTTAACCAAACCAAAATTGATTGAAACCAAATCTTGCAATACATTTCAAATGACTAACCAAGCCTAAACCAACCCATGATCTAACTTAATTAGGTCAAATGGGTCAAATTGGTCAACTTGACTCATTTGACCTAAGTGAACTCAAATGAACCAAACCAAATCTAAATCAAATTGAACCAAAATAATTATACCAAATCACTCCAATGATCATTTGAACTTAACCTAACTCATAGTTTGACCTAATTTGACCAATTGGTCAACTTGACCCAGGTTGACCCATTTTAACCTAAATGGGTCAACTTGAGCCAAATCATATCAAATCAACTCCAAAATCCTTGAAATTTGGCCCAACCTATTTTGAAACAACTCAAATCTGCCCAAATCAAAATCAATGCTAAATGACCATTTTACCCTTGGGTCAAAGGGTAACCTATGGCCAAATTCACTTGGAATTTGGCCAATTCATTCTCCTTGCTACTTGGCATCCTCCTAGTGGACCACATGGACACCAAGGAGGGTGGTGAACATGACCCAACCCAAAGCCAAACTGACCCCTCCAATAAAAATTCTCCACTTGGATCACCTCCCACACTTATTTAACACGTGCACCTCATCCCCTCCACTCCTCTGCCAAAATGAAGCACATGGACTCCTAACAACCAAAACAATCCAACCAATCTCCTCAATTTGATCAAAATGATAAGATGGATCTCGACCGTCTGATCCAAGTAGGGGGAGATATTCTCCCCCTCATTCCAACTCAATGCACATAGAATGAAGTCGATTGAGCTAGAGTGATCGAAGGCAAGCATCCACAAGCTTCCCAAGGTCATTTTCAAGCTTCCCAAATCTCTCCTTCTCAGTTTTGTTAAGTCAAAAATAAGGGAGGCCTAAGAAAATTCTACTTCACTCAATTCTCAACCAAAGCTCAATTCACTTTGCAAGCACCATCAAGGAGGCAAGTCGAGCTCACCCAAAGCTTTTCTCAAGTCTCTAAGCCACGGGAAGGGGGATTTCGATCAAAACCGCAAGCCATTAGAGGGAAGCTTGACCAATTGGAAGATCCACTTCAAATCAAAGCTTAAAACCTTCAACAGAGCTTCGTCTCCACTAGATAAAGCTACCTCCTCCATTGGAAGCGCCGGTGATACCCTCCGGCGAGGTATTATTCAAAACTGATCCTTCGTTGAAAAATGCTTAGTCCTTTGTGAAGGAAATTGTCATCCCATTAAAATCTAGCCATTGGATGTTCTTCCCTACACCTTTTGATGGTGTGGGTTGAATCTCTACCTAATCTAAGCTTAGGTGAGCACGGATCGAGCCATGGAGGATGGACGACCTCCGTCTCCCACAGCTTAGGTAGGGATGTCATGGGCTGTCTATTCCACATGTTTTTGATGGGTGGCTTTAATTAAAATGAGTAAATCCTCTGATTTAATCCTTTTAAAACCATGGGATTGATCCTAGCCGTCTGATTAGACGGCCCAGGGGAAAGCGCATTGCGCCACCAGCTGACGCGATGTGCGATGTGACAACTTAAATAACCAATCTCATCGCACCACATGGAAAGCGTGCTGCATCAGCAGTCCACGTGGCGCCAATGGGGTTAGTTAATTAATTAGACATTCTAATTATTTATTAATCATAGATACTTCATAAATTCATAACTAAATATAGAAAAATCCAAAAAAATACAAACTCAAGTTCATTTTAAAGATAATTCAAAGGGAAATAATATAAAATTAAGTTTAATTATTTTGAACAGTGAATTTTTCTTAATTTGGGTTTAATTAAAAATCTAATTATCTCAATTACTCCTTTATTACTTTATTAATTAATTCTAAAATTTTCAAACATATTTAGTAGGATGACTTCTACCTCCCCTAATTTTCTTGGAATTTATTAATCAGTTAATTAGAAAAATTAATTAATGAACCCCTAATCACCCTTTTATGTAATTAAGAGTAATTAAGCATATGAAGAGTAATTTAATCCCTTAATTAAGATAATTAAATATTATTTAAGTGAGGGGGAGGTTTATGGAATCGGTTTGGGATATTTTCCTTAAGTTATTCTCTAAACTTCCTTTCTTCTGTAATCCAAACATAATTAAGGATTAATCTACTAATGATCTACTTAATTAGTCTAATCAAACTTCCAAAACCAATCTAAACTTAATCAATCCCTTACTAGGTAGATCCTTAGGTGTTCAAAAGCCTAAGGTAAGTTTAAGGAAATCATTTCCAACCCACATGTGTGAGAAGGTGATGAAAGTACTTAATTAAACTCTTTAACTTAATTAATCAATAATCGTGAGCCAATTTCATTAGGCCCCTTTCTTTTTTAGGAGCATTGATGATTTAAATTCCATGTGGTTGCATATCATATGTTGGCTCATAATTATTTGGTTAATTATGTTAAAGTGGTGTAGGTAAGGGGTAATTAATGGACTTAATTCACACCTTAACCTAAATAAAATATAAAATCAATCTAATTATTCTAAAAATTAAACTAAATTAATTCACACATAGGGGGAATGGGTTAAAACCAGTAAACTCTTTTCATATTTTCTAAATCAAATCAAACTCAAAACAAAAATAAAAATCTCTTTAAAGAATGTTGATTCACTTTAAATGATCTTATTTCATAAGATTATCTTTAGGAATTAATTAGGGTGAATGAAGTCATATGCTTACATCACTTTATTTATTTTCAAGCATATTAAATATTATTTACCATATGAAATCATGCATTCATATCTTTTAAAAAATCAAAATAAATGAAATGTTTCCTTTATGTCAAATTGCATGTTTTGGTTAAAGTAAGAATATGAGAGGCTATTATCACTACCAAATTAAAAACTATTTTCAAATCCTATAAATTGAATACTATAAATGAAGGTATGCTACTTATAAATACTTATAAGTTTGCATGTGATTATAGCATAAAATGTGTTATATGATTTTCTTCTCTTTTCTTAACATGAGTTTGTATAGGGTTTGCAAAGTGTATAGTTCATTTGAAAAGAACATAACACTTGCTTAAATCTATTCCTATGCACTCCCATGTTATGACTTAAGAAGGACCTCTACATTACACATGTAAATTATACAACCAAATGAAACAAACAAACAAAAAATATTTTGCATGATTTTTCATCCATTTGTTTCTTTTTGTACATGCACATGTATTTAAGAAAAGTGGTATATTAGTCTGGACATCCGGATTGTGAGGCTTTAAGTAGCCCCAAGAAGGTCTTGTACCTTATACCCCTGGTGTAAAAAATAATGGTGTTATACTCACTTATGTCTTTTATACTTGTAAATGTGTATTTGATAAATAGATAAAAGAGTCCCTCTTTTCTACTTAACAAAAACATGCATCATAGAATATCCAATTTTTTTTAAGCAACATCTCTTTGCATTTATCATTAAGGTGTTCTAAATATTTGCATTGCATGTATAGGTATGCTTAGGATTTATTCATATGCATGGTATACATGTTTGAAAGAAATAAATGGTTGTGTATTATGTGATAGTAATTCACCTTAATTAATCTTAAGATGTTTTTGTTATTGAATAAGTTTATTTAGAGAAAATCTAAACTTAAGATTAATTAAAATACATAATAAAATATTCACTGAAAGAAAAATCACTAATGAATCTACCTTAGAAATTACTTAAGGTAGGGAGGAAAGAGAAGTTCTCTTCTCTTTTTCTCTCATTACAACATTTAGTAATTAAGTGTAGGTTCATTCAAACCAAATCAAATCATCAAATAAAATAAACGAATCAACTAAATCACTTAAATGAAATCACCCTCTAAGTTAAATTCTTCAATCTTAGAAAATTCTAACCTTAAAGCATAGCTAAGACATGCCACACAAACCTTAAATGGCACACACATTAGGCTAAGTCACCATTTCTAGCTCTATATTAGGGCAGTGCATGATTTAATGCCTGATTTTGTTTTATGATATAATATTTTTAGACTGGATGTTAGGGTGCATGTGCGTAGACTAGATGATAGGATGATCTTAGTCTAATCATTATCTTCTGCAGGGGATTATGTTTAAGGGTCCATGTAATAAAAATATAAATGCTTTTGTTGTGCATGTTGTTTATACCCCTAAGCATAATGCAAATTAGGACAGGTAGGGTTGGTTACCCATGTGTGGGGTGCTAAGTATAAATTATTCTCAGAATTGCTTGGGTTGTGTGGTATGTTTAACTAATCTCTATTTTACAAGTTTAGTTAGATTTACTTTTTCTCATTTTGATGTAATTTTGCAATTAAGATTTGGAATGAATATTATGGGGGGTTAAGGTGAACATTGTCATAAGACTATGTCTTATGTACTATGTGAAGCCTTGGAGAAAACTACATCTTAAGTCCAAATGAAGAAAGAAGGAAGAAAGAAAGAGAGAAAGAAGAAAAGAAATGAAGAAATGAAGAAAGAAGAATGAAGAATAAAGACTCCCATAATATGAATTCTTTTTAAATTGTAATTATTCATTTGTAATCCAGGTTGTATAAGGGTAGAGCTCAGCTACCTATTTTTCTTTTTGGGTTGTGCGATGGTACCCGACCACATCGGCCTCTTATTCTTTTGCGCTAGCTTTATAAAATTATTTGATGTTTGTTTAGCTTGTGCATTAAGATGGCATATTTTTTCTAGTTTATTCATTGATTGATGAATGACTTGGATACGATTAGGCTCTTAGGAAAAATAATTTTTATCTAATTAATCAACTTAAAATTAAAATTAAATAACTCATAACCTCACCTAAAGTCCAAGACATTAATCAAAATAATAAAAGATTTAGCAACCCCTTAGTTGAATGTTGTATGTCTCACATCATGCATAAAATTATCTTGCTTCACTATTGCTAATGGAGGGCTTCCACCTTTGTCAGAGAACTTGGCTTGACCTTTGAGAGCCATGGTGGAAACACACCTCCTTCTTGTTGATTTTGTCCCATAACCAATTTCTCATGCATTAGGCTTATGAAATCTCATAGTCCGTGTCAAATAAATTATCCCAAAATGAAAATAAAACTTAACAAAATTTGCATTAGATTAAATCATTTATTTATGTCCTTCATGATCTAGTCTCTTAGGGAGTGTGTTTAAGGACTTAGTCTCTTCCTAAATAAACAACAGCCTAGCTATCTTGCAAAAGCATAAGACTTGCCTACATGCATTTAAAATCGTAGGAGGAGTTAGTTGGCGGCCACCCCTGGTGGTTGTAAGTCCAACAGTCGGGCAGTTTATTCTCTCTTATGGAGATAAACCATATACCCATTTTCACCTTAAATTTAGATCGTGTCTTAGTTCTCGCCAAAGCTCCCTAGATTTAGATTCAGAGGTTATTGTTTCCCTTTGCGAGCTACAAGCATGAATCCTCGCCTCTTAGGGATTTCTACGATCTTATGTTGTGGAATTGTAAGCCCTATATTTCTAATAAAAATTCAACTCAAACAATTAACTCTCTTCAAATTTCAAAAATTTAAAACCCTACCATAGGATAGTTTCGGATGCTCACTAAGTTTCCTAGCATCATGAGCATTCCCTACTCATCTTCCTTTGGTTTCGATAATAACTCCGTCCTTTTGATTAATCTTACTTGATCTTCTAAAAATAACCAGTTTGTTGATAGTCCTATCTTTGAAATCTTTGGAGATAACGATCATTTATCTTAATCGATAGTATTCTTAAGGAATCTTTTTTCTTAAGATGTAATTAAATATGGGGGCTTGCCTCCATAGGAAACTTAACGAACCCGGTTTAAAATAAATCCTATTTTACTTTTTCATGTAAAGTAAGAGAAAAATCTCTGGTACATTCGAAGACCTATTGTCCTTAGAAGTCCTCATTAGGTGATTAGGTTCATTATAGGATGATGACTTCTTTCTCTCGAGATAGTACATCATTCTTCAATGTCATACCCGATCACCCTAATGAGAACATCTGTGGATCTACGTGGTGTCCAACAACATACCAAAAATCTTTATTTTTCAAATTCCCCCAAAGAGTTTGAGAAAAAGAAAAAAATAAACACCATAGTAGACTAAGGACCACGACAGCCTGGGATGACGGAATCATGGGATCTAGATCAGGCACGTTATCATTCCCCCAACCATCTGCTTTAAGCTAAAATGGTGAATTTTATAAATCTAAATCTTAAACTCCACATGCTGCTACTATACAATACGCATGCTAAGACCTTTTAATCGAAAGTTCTCTCTCACTTATTGGGAGGGTAATTAACTATGTTTTATAGGAAACACGGAACGATCTAAAGTCCTCACCAAATGAGAATGAAATCTGGGTAGAGTCTTATCTATTCTCCACTAAAATTACACTGACATATTAAATCATACTCTCAATCAATTTGTCGAAAGGTCGGCGGTGAATTTTCGGAGCCCACAGTAACCTATATCAAAAGTGCATGGTAAGTGAATTAGATCATCAATTTGATGCCATTGTGAACCATGTTATCCCTCATAATCATGGAACTTATCAAGTAGATATTATACCCAAGATTACATCTATATCCAAGAGATTTAAGTCTAAGAACCTATTGCAGCTCTTTCCCCTAGCCTTATATATGAGAAAGAAGTGGTTAGTTTAATTTTGATATTTTTATTCTCTTTGCTACCCTTAATAGGACTATTGATGTTCTTAAAAATCTTTCTTCTCATGAAAGTTTCTCTTTAGAGATTGTTCTTCCATTTATCAAGTTTTCTCCTCCTAATCATATAGTGGAATAACCCAATAGCAATAGAGGTAGTACCCATACCATAAATTATGATGAGCTAGAGTATGTCCCAAGTTCTTTCCATCAATCTTTAAATACCCGTGCTTTGGATTTGTGGT
The DNA here is from genome assembly GCA_021442155.1 of Cymbidium sinense. Classification (NCBI taxonomy): domain Eukaryota; kingdom Viridiplantae; phylum Streptophyta; class Magnoliopsida; order Asparagales; family Orchidaceae; genus Cymbidium; species Cymbidium sinense. The sequence goes on from CM038224.1 coordinate 16,990,770, forward strand.
TGGATGAACATAATTATCATAATTGTCTTGATGATACACACATTAGAAAAAAAAATTAATAAAGATGAGCTCATTGTTACAATAAAGATCTATAAAGATCTTTTCCTATGAAATGGAAAAGGAGAAAAAAGAAAAATTATATTATAATGTCACACTTAATATGGTCTACTCCTCACGACTTTTGCAACTATTAAAATTTTGATTAGAATGTCACTATTTCTATGAGACTTCAAGTCATATCATTACACCTATTATATGATTCATCATTTTGTATTTTATAGTTTCTAGGTATTATGAGGTATCAATTAGTGTATTTTTATGTTTTAGGCATCTTCTTTTAAATTGTGTTTTGATTTAATCAAAAGAATGGGGTTTGATTTTTAGATTTTTTACTTTTTTGCTTGAGTAGGGGTTCATTTATGGATCATTGAGAAAAAATTATTTTCCTAAAGGTATGATAACTTTGGAAGCAACCTAGTGAAGCAATAGTGTTTATAAAGATAAATTAATTTTCTTGTCATTAGAGTGCCTTCAACCTATAATTACATCTTTTGTTACTAGCTTTTGAACTCTCTTAAGTGGTGGTGTCCACTCGATAACTTATCATCAAATTCTTTTCCTCACCAAATGTTCCAATGATTAGGTAAAACTTGATTCAACCATGAAAATATTATCTTAGTACTATTAAGAATTATGGGTGTGCATTAGTCAGTTTATACTAAAAAATCAAATCAAATTGGCGTTATTTTGTCAGTTTAATTTTCAGATGATTCAAATTTTTTTATTATAAATGCTAAGTTATTTGATTTTAGATTTTCAATTCGATTTTAAAAAAAAAGTTTAGCTAAACTTAATAAACTAAGTTATAGTTAAGAAATTAAATATAAGCATATAGCTTTGATTATACATACTAAGCTATTTGATCCTCATTCTAAATTAAATGATCAAAATAAATAAAAAAATAAAAAAATTCTCAAAAATGCATTGATTCTTATTATTCATAATCGGACGTCACATTTACGATTTACTTAGAGAATAAAAGCACAAATATTGAGGGTATATTAATAATTCCTAGTATTTTTTTCATCAAAAAATAAAAAATAAAAAAATTCGTGACTTAAATTTGGTGGATTCTCCTACACTTTTTTATTTAGAAAAATCTCTAAGATTACCGATACTTAATCGCAACAAATTGTTCCTATTGGTGGAAGGATATTTTCTTGTGGAGTCACTTTCATTATATATATTTTTATTATATAGTGCTCTAAAATTAATTTAAATATCTATCATATTACTTTATTTATTATTTTTATGTATTTTATAAATTTATTTATTTATAATATTATTATTTATTTATTTAATATATATATATATATATAATTTTTTTATCTCTCTTCATATCTCTCTATCATAAATATAAGAGAAATTATTATACATAGAGTTTAGATATAATTTTATATTTAAATTTTAATAATATTGATATAACTAAAAAATTCCACTATAAAGACCTAATCTTGGAAAAGAATGAATCAAGACTAACCAGACGTTTGCATTATCAATCAATTCGAGTGTTTATAATAAATCGTCCGTCAACGAGAATCTAACAAGCCCAAGATATCATAATTCTGATACCATTTGAGCATTCAAATACCCAAAATACATCATATGATCAAGGGGATCATTTTGAGCCGTCCGATGAAGTGAAGTCGTACGGGTTTTGCATGTATTTACAGAGACGCCACTCCTCCAATCTATAAATAGCTCCTCCCTCATGAGGCCAAGAGAGAGAGAGAGCTCTAAAGATCCTCCAACGTGTTGCCGCCACTCAACGATCGCCAACCACCGTGGCCGGGTTGCCCGCATCCTTGCTGCCATCTCTCGTGACTCCATCACGGGACTTCTATCGTGATCGTTCGCATTGCAGTAATTGTTCCCCGTGATTTCCACGGTGATTCCACACAACCACCATCATCTGCTACTACTAGTTGTTACAACAACGTGACTATGTATTTATTGTTGTCGATTTTGGGATTCCCATTGTCGCCTTTCTCATACAATTCAGAAACCCGTATCGGAAGATCTTGTACTAAACAAATACATAGTGGAAGCTTTTATAGCCCGTGGTTTCGCTCTTTTTGAGGTTTTCCACGTAAAATTGAGTTTTATTGTTCACTCTTTAAATAATTGTGCTAGATTTCACAACGGTTGCTAAAACTTTTACTCGAATCGGTTTTCTAGACGCAGTTTGGTGTCATAAAAAAATTGATTCTCATTATATCATCTTGTATGATGACCAAGTTCCCTAACAAGATCAAAACCACCATCGAGATATAGCATTTCAAGCTTTTAAGGAGCGCAAGCGAAGAATGAAAATTCATCAAATTTCGTTCCTTCGGATTTTGTCAGAAATTGGGGGGCAAATCTTAATCTCAAAAGATTATCCAAATCGATATTCTGGATATCTAATTGATTATCAGTTCGAGAAGCAAGTCAGTAATACTAATGAAAAAGGCCAAGGTTAAGGAGCAACTTTGGCTACAACGATAAACGGATGTTTTAATCGACCTCTTCCATACAGGTTAACGTCATCGAGCAAAGACTCTAACAAACAACCTAGGATAGGTCAAAAGGTCCTTGATGGACTTCCTACGACCTCTTCCATACAGGTTAATGTCATCGAGCAAAGACTCTGACAAACAACCTGGGATGGGTCAAAAGGTCCTTGGTAGACTTCCTACGACCTCTTCCATAGTTAACGCCATCAAGCAAAGACTACAAACAACCTAGGATAGGTCAAAAGGTCCTTGGACTTCCTACGATCTCTTCCAAGTTAACGCCATCGAGCAAAGACTTCGACAAACAACCTGGATAGGTCAAAAGGTCCTTGGACTTCCTACGACCCCTTCCACGTTAATGTCATCGCAACACTCGACAAACAACCTCGGATGGGTCAAAATTCTCAGCGGATTCAATTCAACCTCTTCCATGGAGGTTAACGTCATCGGGTAACACTCTGACAAACAACCTCGGATGGGTCAAAGATCCTCAACGGATTCATTTCAACCTCTTCCATGAAGGTTAACGTCATCGAGCAAACAATATGACAAACAATCTCGGATAGGTCAAAACTTTGTACCTGCTCCACACAGGTTAACATCATCGAGCAAACACTATGACAAACAACCTCGGATAGGTCAAAAATCTTCAGCGGATTCAATTCGACCCCTTCCATACAGGTTAACGTCATCGAGTCACACTCTGACAAACAACCTCAGATAGGTCAAAGATCCCCGTCGGCCGCCAACCACCGTCGCCAGTTGCCGCTGCCGACCACCCCCGTCGGCCGCCAACCACCATCGCCGACCATCGCCGGCAATCTCTGCTGGTCACCACCATCATCGCCGGTCATCTCCGACTACGACGCTCGCATCGTTGACTACTATTGCTATGGTCTTTACCGACACCCGCCGGTTGCGACCACTGCCGCTGGCCACCGCCGCTGAGTTGGTAATCTTTCGCGGCTACCACTATCGATCAAATCTCGCTGACATCGACGCTGGCCGCCAATCAACTGCTACTATTGCTGCCGCTGACACCCCGTTGCCGCCGGCCATCGCCAACTATCTGGTAATTATTCACCATTAGCTGGTCATCTCGCTGATTACGATGGCGGGCCGCCATCATTGACTACTGGCATGCTGCTAACCATTTATCGGCGCCACCGTGCTATCTCGCTGAAAGACGTGGCCGCATCAGAATTATCGCGCCGCTCGCTGACCACTCCGATTTTAACCACTCCGGCTTATCGCGATCCATCGCGACGGTATCGCTGGCTGACATTGCTGCTGGTCACCGCTGGCTGACCATCGCTGATAATTTTGGTACTAATTATCGCTGCCGGTTATCACTGCTTAACTACTTTAACGCTTATTCGCCACTGCTGACTGTTATATTGCGACGCTGACCACCTTTGGCCGCTAACCACTTACTGGCTAGCTGACTTTGTTGCTGGTATACTCACCCATTTATCGCTGGCTACCACCATCGCGCGCGGTAATCATTTATTGCTGCTGGTCTGCTACGATATTAAGCACTGCTGATACAGTTGCGGCGCTAACCACTGCAGCGGTTATCATGCGATTACTGTTGCCGCTACTGCTTAACCCGCCGGTTATTATGCGGCTATTCCTGCTGATTACTGACGCTATTGCATCGCCGACTTGCCGCCAGTGCCGCGCAATGACACTTCAATCGCCAACTACTGCCGCTGATTATCAGAAGCCGCGCCACCAATTATCGCTGCAATTTCCACCGGCTACCACCATCGCTGATTCTCTACACCACCGCCGCAGTCCGCCATCAACCGCTCGCCGCCACTATCGTTGAGCATTGTCGCAACCTCGCTCCGATTATCGCCGCAGCGATTGCTTCCAAACCGACGGTCCGACGAGGCCGGTTGACGCTCTTTGAGGGAAACCGGAATAACAACGTAGTACGCGCGATCACCTCAAACCCGGATAACCGAGGTTTGACGCTCTTCGAGGGAAAACTGAACAACGTACGTCATGGGCACGCTTCCAAACCCGACGGCCCGACGAGGTCGGCTGACTCTTCGAGGGAAAACTGGAACAACGACGTAGTATCGCAGCCTTGATCGCTTCCAAACTCGACGGCGACGACGAGGCTGACGCTCTTCGAGGGAAACGAACAACGACGACGATGTACGGACGCGTTGATCGCTCTAAACCCGGACGGTCATCGGACATCTCTTTCGAGGGAAAACTGAACAACGACATATAAGGCTTGACCGCCCAAACCCGGACGGTTTGACGAGGCCGGCTCTTCTTTAAAACCGAACAACGACGTGCAGTGGGCCTTGATCGACTACGAACAACCCTCGCTCAAGAAGAAGAGAAGCACTAGAGCAATGCAGAAGTGTGCCTTCTCCCTTGGCCCTAGGAGGGTTTTTATAGATCCCTTATAGGGGCAAAAGGGTAAAAAAGCATCTAAAACTGCCCAAAATCGCCCAAAATCGTTCAAAACCGCTCAAAACAAGCCAAAATAGGTGAAAATGGGCCAAAACGAAGTTTGCCAGGGCACGCTGAAAGACGCCATGCGCTGCTGTACGCGGCCCATGGCCGCTTGATCACGACGGCCATGACCATTGCTCCATGCTGATTCCACTTCTCTGCTTTATGCGACTCCGGCCATGACCACGGCGGTGGATCAGAACCGCTGGCTACACAGACCTCTGTTTCAACCGATTTCACCCTCATACTGACCATGCCATCGCTTCTGGCCATCGACCATGCGACAACCATCGCTCGTTCATGCCCCTCGCGAATTGCTCATTATCTCAAAGCTGCCCGCCCAGCTTTCCATACTGCCTCTGCCTATTCGACACGCAAGGTCTGAAGACTTTCTTCGACATGAAACTAGCACTAACAATTTCTTACTCGCTTCAGTAATCCGAACCTTGGCGCAGCCAGAATGTCCGCATGGGTCCATAACCCCAAAATCTTGCTCCCAAGCGTACCCGCATACATCTGCGGCCCTGCACCCGCTTCATTGTCATAATCTTATGCTCTCGTAAAGATACGTTCTCTCAAAATATATGGTTAACAGACCCGTAAATTTCATTGAAGAATCTGCTATTTTCAAATATTCGGCATATATATTTTTGGATGATTGAGATAATATCATCCAAAAAATAAGGCAACCGACATAACGAAAATTTCACTACAAGACGAATCTTGGCGTAGAAAGCAATCTGACGTGAATCAAGACTAAGATAAAGCGATTATTATCAATCGACTCTTAAACATGGAGTGTTTATAATAAATCGTGTGTCTTGACGAAATAATCTAACAAGCAGATATCATAATTCGACATCATTTGAGCATAAGTAATACATCATATGATCGGGATCATTTTAGTCGTGGAGTGGTTTGCATGAATTTACGTAGATGTAACTCCTCCAATCTATAAATACTTCATTCCTCATATGGGGCCAAAGAAGAGAGAGAGAGAGAGCTCTAAAGATCCTCCAAGCACAATCGTCGCCACTGACGGCCGCCAACTACCACGCCACCACCGCCGTTAATCCTTGCCGCCAATCTCTCGCTCCATCATGAGGACTTCTACCTGATCGCTCTCGTGATTTCTACCATGATTGTTCTTCAGATTGCTGCGAATTGTTGATTTCACCGGATTGCTCCACATAGTCACCATCATCTACTACTACGAATTGTTACAACATGAACGACTATTGTATCATTGTCGATTTTGGGATTCCTATACTTTTCTCATACAATTGTAATTCAGATCTAAGATTCAGACTTTCAGATACATAGTGGAAGCTTTTACCGAAGCAGCCTGGTTTTCCTCTTTCAAATTTATCACGAAAATTCTCAGTTTTATTCTTCACTTTTAAATACATGTGTTTGGATACAAATTTGGAAAAATTTTACTTATCAGAATCGATTTTATATATATACGCATATATAATATATTATATATATATAATGAGTATTATATATATATATATATATATAAACTATATATTATATGTACATGTCGTATTATGTTATGCATAAGATCAAGCCACGAAGTCAGAATATAAAGTTAAATCCCGACTCTGTATTTAAAAATTTCTCAAGCATGAAAACCCATCCACCAGAGCGGCCCCAGCCCATCTATCCATCCCATCCCAACCGTCCAAATGGTCGGTCCACCTAAATCTCCGCGCTCCCCCCTTCCTCCCCTCATCAAATCCGACGTGTAATCTTCCAATCCCATTCGCATCCTCGCTCCGTAGCTCCGGCATGGACTCGCCGCGCGGGGGCCGGATTCCATCTCCGCGGCCGGCCGCTTCATCATTGGGAAGCAATCGGTCCTCGCGCAGCAGCTTGCCGTCGACACCTTCCCGCCCGCCGGTGATGACGTGTCGGAGGAGGTCGACAACAGTTTCCTGCTGATGTACTTGGCTAATGAGGGCAATGTCGGCGGGATCAAGGAGCTTATTGAGGGTGGGGTTGATATCAATTTTAGGGATATCGACGATCGGACGGCGCTCCATGTGGCCGCTTGCCACGGGCAGGTGGCTGTGGCGGAGTTGCTACTCAGGAACGGAGCTAAAGTAGATCCTAAGTATCGATGGGGAAGTACGGTAGGCAAACATTTTCTTTTGTTTTGTTTTTTCTATTAAGTTTCTCCTTCCATTGCTTCTTTTTTATCTTCAATTTATACGTCTCATTTATTTTAGAGATTGTGTTTGTAAGAATCGGTATTGTGATTAGTCTTTTTGTTAGAAGCTGGACCCTTGAGCATGGTCTAGGGGACTACGCCTTATCGAGGACATTAAAGTTGCAGCTTTGTTAGGGCTCATTTGTAAGGTGTAAATGACCTAAGGTTGAGCGAGCTGAACATGTGTTCATGTTCGGCTCGACAATATATATATATATATATATTTGAAATTGCTCGTGAATCGTGTATTCGTGTTTGGTTCGAAAATCTGTTTGTGTTTTTTTGGAGTTCATGTTCTGCTCATTTTTAAACATTTGAATAGATAAATTTTGACATTTTTAAATAAGATATTTAAAAAAATATTAATTTTAATAAGAAAAACTTTGCTTTATTAACTCATACAATCACAATTTGTACTAGTAAAAATGATATTTTTAATAAAGAAATTTTATTGCATAAAGAACTAACAATTACATTTGAACATAATAAATTAACACAAAATCTATTCACTAAAGTACAATTTATAATTAATTGGAACCTACAAACAAATCATGAAATGGTTCGTACAATTCATTTACATATTTATGTAATAACAAAATGTTACTTTAACATCTTTCAATCTTCAAATTAATCTTGGTTTTGTTTCTCACTCTTCAAAAATCAACAAACTACTACATAGGTGAGTTCTACACTTGCATTTCATGCTACACCTTATAAACAAAACTAAAAAGAAATTATGTTATACAATTAATAAATGAGCTTAGTTTCAAAAGTTTAAATTAAACAATCATTAATGGCACCATAACTTGATAGCTGCGTAATAAAAAAAAAATCATAATTTCAGGCCATTCGTCACAGAACAAGTGTGATATTGACAAACTAAAGATCAAAATATAACAAAACAATAAATAAAATTAGAACTGCATAAGTCAACAAGTAATTGAAATATACCCAACTAAATAAGAAAGATAAGCATATAGCCAAGCCAAATTACATCTTATGTAAAAAAAAAAAAAAATTAGCATTGCAGTCCATTAAAAAAATCATAAATTCGTAGATAACAAGCCTTTATCCCACTATGGGTCGCTATATGAATCCTTCGTCCATCAGTGTCCTATTATGTGTCAAATTCTCATTTAATTCAAGATACTAGGTCATTTGTATACATCTTAACCAAGTCTTTTGGCCTACTCTACCTTTCTTAACATAAAGAAATCTAATGATCTACTCTCCTAATCGTCATCGAGACCGACGCTTTATGGCCAAACCATCTAAGGCGACTCTCTAATCCTATCTCACGAGTTACTTCAACTTTTTCAACATACTCATTTCGATTTTATCTCTAAGAGTAAAGCCACTCATCCACCCGAGCATCCTCATCTCGTAACACTTAACTTAGTCTTATGTTTCTTTTATCCAACATTCCGCACTATAAGTCATCGTGTCTTACCACCATCTTATAAAATTTTTCCTAAGTTTAAGTGAAACTTTTCTATCACAACAAAGCAGTATTTCTCCACTTCAACCATCCAACTTGAATTCTAACATCTCCATCTATTTCACCATTATTTTGAACAATGAGCCTAAATATCTCAATCGTTCACTCTTATTAATGACTTGTTCACCTAATATCACAACACTACCACTGAACTTCTACAACTAAAATTACACTCTATATATTCGGTTTAGATCTACTTAAACTAAAACCTTTAGACTCTAATGTTGACCTCCATAATTCAAGTTTCTCTTGGACTCCCTCTCTAGTCTTATCAATAAGAAGAATGAAAAAAGCATACACCAAGGTACATCTTCGTAAATGCAAGTAAGAATATACATAACTAAAGCAAAAAGATAAGGGCTTAAAGCTGATCCTTGATGTAATCCAATTGAAATGGAAAAATATTTTGTCAATCCTCCTTGTGTTTAGACACAAATAATAGCTCTAGTATACATATCCTTAATGACTTGAATATAACCAATATTAACTCCTTTCTGTTCTAGAACTCTCCAAAGAACATCTCTTGAAACTTTATCATAAGCTTTCTAAATCAATAAATATCATATGTAAATCCTCATTACTTTCTATGCTTCTCCATCAAACCTCTTAACAAATGTATAGCATCCATAGTAGATCTACGCATGAAACCAAACCGACAGAGAAACTTTTGTATCACATTGTAACCTATGCTCAATTACTCTCTCCCATAATTTTAATGTATGACACATTAACTTAATTCTCTATAATTTGCACACTCTTGTGCATCACCTTTATTCTTAAATATAGAACCAACAAACTCTTTCTCCACTCATCGACATCTTTTAGTCTTTAAAATAACATTAAAAGATTTGTAAGAAATTCCTTGATCTCCTAAACATTTCCACACTTCTATTGGAATATCATCTCGCTACATTTCATTTTCTTTAAAGCTTCTCTAACTTCCGATTTACTAATACGACGACAACAACAACAACACAACAACAACAACAAGCCTTAATCCCACTAGGTGGGGTCGGCTACATGAATCCTTCGTCCCCATTGTGTCCTATTATGTGTCAAATTCTCATTTAAATCAAGTATACTAAGATCATTTTTTATACATCTTAACCAAATCTTTTGGGTCTTCTACCTTTCTTACCATAAAAATCTAATGCATTTACTCCCTAATCGTCATTGGACTACCGACGCTTTATGTGGCCAAACCACTAAGGCGTTCTCTAATCTTATCTACCACCTGAGCTACAACTTTTTCGAATATACTCATTTTGCATTCTATCTCTAAGAGTAAAGCCACTCATCCACCTAAGCATCCTCATCTCAGAATACTTAACTTAGTCTTATGCTTCTCTTTATTGGCCATCATATGTCATCGGTCTTACCACCATCTTATAAAATTTTCCTTAAGTTTAAGTGGAACTTTTCTATCACATGAAGCCGATGCATTCCTCCACTTCAACCATCCAACTTGAATTCTACTAATAACATCTCCATCTATTTCACCATCATTTTGAACAATAGAGCCTAAATATCCAAACGCCACTCTTATTAATGACTTGTTCACCTAATGTCAAACACTACTACTAGAACTTCTACAACTAAAATTACACTCCATATATTCAATTTTAGATCTACTTAAACGGAAACCTTTAGACTCTAGAGTTGACCTCCATAATTCAAGTTTCTGTTGGACTCCCTCTCTAGTCTTATCAACAAGAAGAATGTCTTCAACAAAAAGCATACACCAAGGTACATTTTCTTGTAAATGCCTAGTAAGAACATCCATAACTAAAGTAAAAAAGATAAGGGCTTAAAGCTGATCCTTGATGTAATCCAACCAAATAGGAAAATATTTTTCAATCCTCCTTGTGTTTGGACACAAGTCCTCTAGTATACATATCCTTAATGACTTGAATATAACCAATATTAACTCCTTTCTGTTCTAGAACTCTCCAAAGAACATCTCTTGAAACTTTGTCATAAGCTTTCTCTAGATTAATAAATATCATATGTAGATCCTCCTTACTTTCTCTATGCTTCTCCATTAAACCCCTTAACTAATGTATAGCATCCATAGTAGATCTACCTGGCATGAAACCAAACTGATTGTGAGAAACTTTAGTATCACATCGTAACCTATGCTCAATTACTCTCTCCCATAATTTTAATGTACACATTAACTTAATTCCTCTATAATTTGCACTCTTGTGCATCACCTTTATTCTTAAATATAGGAACCAACAAAGTCTTTCTCCACTCATCTGACATCTTTTTAGTCTTTAAAATGACATTAAAAAGATTTACTAATACGACGATAAAAATAAAATTTCTATTTTTGTTTAGGATATTTAGGCTATTTAGCACAAAACCAAATATAGTACTGTCAAACTAGAAATGAAAATATAGTAGCAAATAAACTAATTGGAAAAGACCAAAATACAACATGAAACAAGTAATCAAAATTATAGAGCAGCAAGCATTGAAACAAGCATATTAACAACACAATCCTTCAAAAAACACATAAATCTAAGCTATCCAGTACAAAATCAAGTACAATATTGACAAACAACACAAATAAATCTGAAATATCTCAGAAAAAAAAATACAGCAGCAAATAAACCAACTCAAAGAGACTGAAAAATAGCAAACAAGCAACTTGAAATACCACAAAACACATGAAACCAGGCTCAGCATTGAACAAGTAAACAAGCCTAGCAGATAACTATTTGGGAAGATAAGTCAACTGAAGATAAGGTGGACATTGATCAGTCCATCAGGATCAGCAATGAACAAGTCCAAACATTCAACTGAATTCACTGATACAATATCAAATATATGTTCTGATCAAACATATTTGTCCATCCAATTATCAAAGTGATTAGAAATCAATTGATGCATAATACCATGCTACCATCCTATAACATAATCGACCAAGGCAAGGCCATCATAGTATCAAAACAAAAAAAAGAAAACTTAATAATAGAAATCAATTATTTACAACATGGATAATAAGCAGAGCTTCTCGTTTGGGTCAAAGGCTCAAAGCTATTGCTAGAAGTAGTGAATAAACACACACTAATATGGATACCATATCACAAGATGGAAACAGATAATAAAAACATAAACAATTGCTCTCAAAATTTCATCTATGAACAAACACCAAAACCTGTAAGCCCTTGCAGTGATGAAATTTTTAGAAGACTCGTTGGAGATTCACAGGCATTTACATAAAATATATATTTCGAAAAGCCTCCTTGGGACTAATTATTTAGCTTTCATAAATCAAATAATGAATAACTAGATGTAGATTAAAAACACCAAAATATATATGGCATCACAAAATCAAATAGAGAAAAAACACTTCAATATCTGAATGCACATTCTCAACAACAAAGCAAACACCAAAACCTGCAAACTCTAGAAACTTTAAGAGCATTTTGCTTCGTTAGGAACCTGTAATAAGCTTCACATCTTAATTATTTCACAAGTTAGAAAGAGAAATTGCACATTAAACAAAAATATAGAGAATATGAGTGAGAAGGGTGAAGAGAATCATGTTACAATAGAGGTGATTGATTCTCAAGAGGCAACTCAAGAAGACTGACAAGAAGGAGAAAGGGATAATCGATACCTAAACCTAGAGAATCAGAAATTGTGGCCGGAGGTTTAGCACTTCCCGTGCATAGCAGCATTGTAAGACTCATAACTCACACTCCTGCAGAGGATGAGAGCAGGGACTCACCGGATTAGGGTAACGAAGCCGAATTGATAGTCGGTTAGTGATTATTCGTGAGGTTGTATAGGGTAGGGTAACTAGAGTTTTTGAGTTATAAAATCTGGGCCTTAGATTTAAAAGCCATAAAAAATTATGTTTATAATTTTATTATACCCATATAATTACTTTTATTTTCTTATAATATATCTAAATTTATTTAATTTAATATTTTAGTAACTAATTCAATTATTTAAATAAATATACATTAAATAATAAATATTTCATGATATAAAATACATTTTATATAATATTTATATAATTATTGATACGTCCTCAGAAAATTAATCTGATCAAGCACGAATCTCAAGGCATTTTCAGAAACGCTGCGATCTAAGCCGATTTCAAAGAACTTACGGTCAATCGATGCCGATGAACATAACAACATCAACATACCGATCGAGCTGAATCAACTCGGATCAAGTATCGAGCATAAAATGGATCCGATCCGCCAAATGGTCACAAAACGACATATTTATAGTGGTCGGCGGCTCGTCGACGAATCCAACGAATCCAAGATCACCCAATTCACATCATTAAGGCGCATCATCAAAATACATCGTCGATGATCGGGATCGCGTCGTCGATAGAGTGGTTGGAGTTTTCCACGAATTTACAAGCGCCACTCCCAAAAATCTATAAATGAGCTTCATTCTTAAAGGGGCCGAATCCGATTTGCACAGAGCTCGAGAACCACCGGTCGACCTTGAGATGATCATCATCCATAGCTAGGTAGTCAAGATCGGAGATCGCTCAGGGGAGAAAAGGCAGCCACTCCTTTCTCCAAGAAGATCGAGGTTGCTCAAGATCGGTTCCGCCGATATTTGGGAAACTTCTCCCTTGGGTTGGGTTGAGATATTCGAATATTGTTTGCCAGAACACCCTTCTTTAACGAGAAGCGACGCGTATCTTTTGAACATAGTGAAAGTTCTGAGGCGCATTTTCCTTAACGGGTTTTCCATTATAACCGTGTTCATATCCCCTTGTGTTGGATAATTTTTGAGCTATGACGAAGATCTCGCATCTACCAGAATAAAATTCTCTAGCACGCAACAATTATGTATATATATTTATTTATTTCGAGCTAAATCGAGCCAAACACAATCGAATAGAGGATTGTTCGTGTATAAATCAAACTAAAAATATGTGTTCATATTGGCTCGTTTTCTTAACATGTGATTTGAACATGAGCTACGCAACGAGCTGAACATGAGCTTTTAGCAAACAACGAGCTTTTTTAACCGCCCTACTCATTTGATAGAAATTATGTGTTACAAAATGATGATTTTGTTTCACTTATTTTTATATCTGAAATTGAAATTGATGTCTTAAAAAAATCTATTCAATAAAACATGAATCTTAATGCAATTTTTGAGTTTAAAACTTTCAAAATTAAATTTATGATCATCTATTTGTCGATTTCAGTAAATTTATAGTTAAGTTAACATTTAAATGAGATAAATTTAATGACACTAATGAGTTCAAATCAAGAACTTAAGGTATAATGAAAAGCTTCAAAGCATTAATTAAAGAGTTAATGATCTTCAAATCCATCATACCAATAGTCGATCAAACAACTTGATAAGAAGAATCTAACAAGTCTAAAATCACTTAATTATTAGATCATTATGTTTTCTAAATATTAAAAGAATGATCTATGATCAAAATATTTATTTCAGATGTTCAATGAAGTATTTTGAATTTTTTGTTAAATTTTTCAAAATTCCCTTTCTAAAACTCTATAAAAAGGGTCTTATTTTCAATATAAGGGGAGGAGGAGCTAAGAGCTAAATTTAAGAGCTTGAAGTTGATTACTGTCCACAATCATTGTCAATCACCACCAACAGTTATTGTAGCCCATTATCGCTATATGGTTATTATAATTTTATTATTTCTAAGTTGTTATTATCTAATTTTTGTACAATAGAAGAATAAGCAATCATTCATAATCCTGTAGCCCTATCTTTTCTAGTTATAGAGAAGAATAAAATTTGGTAATTTTGTTTTATTATAGATTATTTTGATTGGGTTAAGCCTTGTAGTTTGCTTCCTTTTTAAAATTTTTTAACGTAAAAATGTTGATGGTTTTTTGGTATTCTTTTCTATTCTTATTGTGTAAGATCTTTGTTCAAAGTTAAGACATAATTGTCTTGAATTTTCTAGCACACAATGTTAATCATTATATATAAGCTTTGAGGGGTTTGTGAAATTTAATGTCTTTTGGAGTTTAATTACATTCAACTAAATGATGGATTTAGAGAATTTCATCTAAAACATTTTTTATAATCTCAAGTAAACAAATGTGCCCTTAGGTAATGTAAGGAGGTCCAAGTAAATAGGATAAATGGTATGGTTTCATAAGTTCCATCCAATTCAACATGAATTTCAACATAGTTTTTGAATGTTGAAAACACTAAAAATATGAATTCAATATTTCATAAATTAAGTCTTGTATCATTAAGACTTGTTTTTGGTGCTTGCAATCAATATGATCATTTTATTGAGACAATTTCAACGACACCAAAAACATCTAAATTTGGGTCCAAACAAACCTGGATGACCAACTGAAGTTGACTTGCTCATGTGTGCATCACACTTCAACTTTCTTTATATTTTTTTATAGAAAGCTTTCATGTATGGCTGCGGTCAGCTACCACAACTGGTAATTCTTCCATCCTATAGGAAGGGGACAACCAACTAGTCCTCAGGCCTCTCTCGTTGTGCATTGCACCACCACTTCTTTGAATCGCATTGGATCTCTCAAAATTTCAACTAATTTTTTTGCTATTCATTCACTCAAGAGCTCTTATGAACTTTACAAGTAATCGATTTGAGAACTTTGTGGTGCTGAATTGGTCAAGAAGTTGAATGTTTTGTCTAAAAAATGGAGGCTTTTTTGTCTCCATTTTATTTTTTGCCCAGATATGATTTCATTTTTTTAGAATCATTGTGACTTCTATAAATCTCCAATTTGCAAACTATTTGCAAAATATTTCAATACTAATATAGCCACCAATTATTTTTGCTTTCTAGTGGTGATAAAATCTAGTTCTATGCCTTGAAATTATTCTGGATGATCAAAGTTTAGATCTACTAATTTCATTGGATTTGTGGCATTTAAAATGTCAAAATGGTACCATCCACTCAGCTTTCAAAAGCTTCATTGCTCCCAATTGGTTGCGTTGACTGATGCTTGCCTATGCAAACCCACTAAGGCAACCTAGTCATCCAATCATTTTATAGGTTAAGAGAGAGAGAGAGTAATTTACATAATCCAGTTTAAGTGTTGATTTAGAAGATAACAACAATCAGAATGCCTTTCTCAAAATCTACATATTTTAGATAGTTTTGAATCAAGAGAAATTTGAAACTCTAATTGCCAATTGTAGTCCAACTGTTAGTTTTTTGCTCATCCAGACTTACTATTTGAGTTGCTTGATATTCCTTTTTATTATGAGAACAATTGTGCCAATTGCTTTTTATCGCCCAATTTCTGTGTCCATAGTTGCTTATTAACTGACTCTCACCACTCGTCCCTGAGAGTCAATGCTATCCTTTATTTACTGACACCTATCAGTCACCATTGATTAATGCTAGTTGCTAGTTGTCGATCGATGCTTATTACTTGTTGCCACTTGTCGTTGATTGATTCCATTTGTTCACCTCAACCAACTTCAAATATGTTTTCTATCAACCAATATCTGACTCCCCTCTCCCTGCTTCTAACACTTGTTGATTAGTACCTGTTGTTAATGGACGCCTGCCACCCATTAGCATGTTATGTTTTTTTGCCTAAATTCACCTAACTTTGGACGCTTACATATGCTAGCTCTCGATTGGTTATTTGATTTATCTTGACTGATGTTTGACTTTACCCGACATTTGACACATGCTATCATCCATCCCTTTCTATCAACCTCAACATCATGGAGTTCTCTTTATTAACATTGAAAGAGATGTTCCTTGCAGCACAAGCTTTTTACAATGTATTCCCACTTTCTTTAATTATAGAGAATGGAGAAGATCTGTAATTTTTAACTTAATCTAATGGAACTATTCTAAGTTTGACCCAGTGCTATGTACTCTTCCTAGGATTCCATGAAAAAAAATTTATGTATCTGGTATCTTTTTTGTAACTCTTTTATTTGTGTATGGGATCTCTATACAATATTAAGACAATACATCTCTTAATATCTTTGCTAATATTGTACAATGTAATAGTTTGGCTTCATTTGTGGGAACTCATCTCATCATCTGTTGATTAACAGGATGCTAAGAACCTTCCTCTCAATAGTAAACAAGCACAACACTCGCATAATAAAGGTCCTGCTCTAATTCTTTCCACTTAAGGACTTAAACCAAAGCCATGCTCTTTCCCCTTTCCCAACAAGACAAATGTAAATGAAGGTGTTGCTGACACATTCTGGAATGTTTGTGTCTAATGCATGGAAGAATCCTAGGCTGAGATCCTTCATCTTCTAACCCTGTCAGCTAGACCTATTATGCCAAAATTTTACTGGGTCTTATTGCTACACTACCCCATGTAACTCTCATATATGGTAGATCACATTAAGTTTTGGTGCGACATGTGTGGAGAACTTTAATTCATGTATTAAACATAAAATTTATATGTTTAGCATAAATTAGGATTTAATTAGAGAGAATTGAATTATATTCATGAAAATATAGTCTCATTAAAATTTATCATAAATCAATTTAAACCTAATGGAATCATGATGTCAAAAGCAAAGGAAATAACATGCTGAAAAAAAAAGACCATATAACTCATGCAACCAGTTAATATAATTTCCATGAAGCACGAACACTAAATGGGAGAGGGACACAACATAACTTGGAAAAGCAAGGCATAAGCTGATTACTTTAGAAAATAAATATAAATCAAGCAATGTAAGTATGTATGTATGTATGTATGTGAACAAAATTAGATAATCTTGAGAGCAAAATTTCTAAAACCTTAAATCATTAATGGATGTGAAGTATTTATCTTATTATGCATTATTATACATTACTTGTATCTAAAAAATATCATAACTTGACACAATATTTTTTTTTTAATTTTGAAAATCACAAAAATAATATTTTCGGGTACATTTCGATAGTTCTAACCAAATTGTGGTGATTGCAGTTCTTTTGACCAAAACCACTAATATATGCTGAAATTGGTCTAATCCAAAAGCTTCAACTAGTTTTAAATAGGCATTTATCGAAATCAATTCAAACCTTTGGGATCTGTGTGGATCCAGATAGCCTAATGGCGCCACACCACATGGAAAATAACACCGCGTTAGCGTCATGTGGCGTCGACTATTTAAAATGATAAAATTAGTTTTTTTTATTTAAAAAATTACTATAAAATCACAATAACTTCAAAAAATCATAATAAATGTGTGGAGAACTTTAATTCATATATTAAACATAAAATTTATATGTTTAGCATAAATTAGGATTTAATTAGAGAGAATTGAATTATATTCATGAAAATATAGTCTCATTAAAATTCATCATGTAAATTTAGAAAAAAATTAAAACATTAAAAGTGGAAATTTTACAAAAGTATTTTTGAGAATATTGTCTCAAAAAGCATGTTGACGATAGTCATTGCTTAGCATCACACAAGCTTGTAATTGAAAAGGAGAATTTTGATTCAAGATCTCGAGATTACAAGTTAATGTGATAAAATTTTAAGACCTCAAATATTTTCGGACTTGTGATCTCTAAGGTCCAAAAAGTAAGGGTAATTGACATGACTTCATAAGTTTCATTGGATCTAACATAAATCATAATGCATTTTTAGATCTTGCAAGCACTCAAAATATAACAGTTAAAACTTCCAAATTAATTATGGAATTGATTGAACTCCAATTTTTACATTCTTATAATTAAAATGGTTGTCTTATTGAGTTGATTCCAAATACACTAAGAACATTTGAAATTGAGTCTAAACAAGCCCAAATTAGTTTATAAAAGAAATTCGATTTATGTGACTTTACTCCTTTTCTTCTTCTTCAATCTCCTCCTACCCTCTATGAACCTTTTACACTTGCAAGAGGCCGACCACATGCACTCTTCCTTGCTGGCCCCTCAATATCCATTCACTGCAAGTAGTGACTCTTCTCAAATTGTGATGAAACACTCCTGATTTCAGCTAATTCCACATCTTTTGTTCACTCAAATGTAACCTTTCAGAGTTTATGTGGCCTTTATAGGTGATTGATTCATAAGCCATTATTATTTTGAATTAGCATTTTTGTTAAAAAATGATGGTGTTCCATTAAGATTGGTAACCAAACGTTAAACTTTTGGATTTATCATCTCCTACATGTCTCCGATTTGTGAGCAATTTGTAGTATTGGATATTATTGCAACATGAACATTTTTATGTTAACTTCGCTATGTATTATTGCCATTTTTTAGTGATGATAAAAATCTAATCCTAGGTTTTATTTAATTTGTTTAGGATGTTCTAACTATCAAAATTTCAATATTGTTGGATTCATGGACTTGAGAACTTCGAAAAGGTACCCATTTGTAATCGATTAAAGACTTTGTTAGCCCCCAGTTAAGTGCCAAGGTTGAGCTTGGCCTAGGCTTGCTCATTGGGCTTCCTCCGGAGTGGATCATTTGGTCACCTTTTAGATTGAGGAGAGAGCAATTTGAACCATCTAATTTAAGCTCTGCTTTTATAGATTTCAGCAGGATTGATCAGAACACTCAACCTTCCCCTTCTTAAAAAAATAATTAGGCTTTGGTTTTACATATTTTGAATATTGTTCAACATCAAGAATTCTTGGATCATATAAAATTATGGAGATCCGATCACCGTTTGGATTATCTATTTGTCTTTGGTTTTCTACTATTCCAAAGTTCTCTTTAGCAATCATAGTTTTTTAATCTTTGCTCTCATTAGAAAATTATTTGCACCGATTGCCTTTCATCGTTCGATTTTTGACATTTTCTATTGCCTACTGCCTTATGCTCGCCATTGTTTGATGTTTGTCACTTGCAATCAATTGATTCCCATTGTCTACTAACAACTAAGCAATCAACTAATTCCCATTGTCCACTATCAATTAATGCATAACTCTCACCATGAATCAATGTTTAATGTCTTCATCACTTGACTTCCAACATTAGTCATAGCATTCAGAATAACGCTCATTGTTTGTCATTAGCCAACGTTCAATGGCTTCTTTCCATTTTCGCTGTTGATTAATGCTTATCATTTGCCTTGCGTCACCCTTCATCAACAAATATTTGATGCCAATCTTTCCCAGATTTTCAATGCTTGCTGTCACTTATCATTCTATGCCTATTATTTCCTATTTATTCTTGCTTGTTCTCTGACGTCTGTTGCCAAGTGATGCTTAGTGACGGCCATCAATCTTGACATTCTCAAACTCCCTGTCATTATTGTAGGAGATATTTCTTGCAGCACAAGTTTGTACACTGGTTAATGCCATCTCCATTTACTAGTAAGGGTGAACTTTTGTTATTTTTAGCTTAAACTAGTGTAATTGTTTCTATTGGGTTAGGCTCTATGATTTTTCTCTTTTTTTCATGTAAACATACTTGTGTCTTATATGCATCATTTCATGCAATTTTTTTTGGTAAACAATTGCTGTTTACACGAGAAGAAAAGATGTGACTATGAAACTAGGAGGTGCTTGATTTTGCTCTTTATCTAATTTTGTAAAATGTTTTCCTCTAACTGCTTCCTGAAAAGAAATACATCAAGCTTAATTTTGATGATGGATGCTAAAGAAACATTTTGTTTTTTTGACCTCCATATATGTGCCATAAGTCAAGTCAAAGTATCAATTCGGACTTGGAAGTGGCCTCGCAAATCGGCTCAAAATGTCTGGGCGTCGAAAATGGTTGAAACGATCTTCAATTGACAAACGGACTTCGCCATCGCGTTCGGAACGTCGAAATTAGTTAGAATATAAATATTATTGAGAAAATCAGCTGAGAAAATCATCCTATGAACCGTGGACATTTTTCAAATTACCCTAAATCTTTATATTTTCAACTACTCAAAAGATCCCTGATTTGAAAATCATCTACTGCCTGGATTATGTGAAGAACACCATCATCAGACGAATTTTTCTCTAGGTTTCGGCGTTTTCACTACCAAACAACAACCCTCTTTCTTCCTTGAAGCACGGAATCGAAACAACCGTCGTAGGCGGGTTCTTCTCTAGGTTTCTGGTGTTTTCACTACCCCTGCAGCCAAGCAACCCCTTTCTTACCTTACAAACGACGGAAACCGAGAAGCAACATCGTCATGAGGCGGATTCTTCTCCGGTTCGTCTCCTGCGACCTTTTCTCTTGTCGAAAACATTTGTCAGGGTGGGTTCTTCTCTTGGTTTTGACATATCTAACTCTCTTTGTCGATCTGCTTTAGAAAAAAATGAGTCGACATGTGGGATATGTGAATGTGAATATATATACATGTTTGTGTCTCTTGGCTTGAAGGCGCCGTCGTCTCTGAGGGCGGCGAGATGGATCAGCTGTCATAAGACATGCTAGTTATGCTCGTGAGGCGTCGAGTAAGCCTCAGATTAGATGTCTCCCCCAGATGAAATATTGCTGAAATTTTGTCTAAAACCTAGACTTAGAAAAAAAATGAATGAAATGAATACACATTACATTCATTTCTCTTTCTGCATGTTTAAACCATTAATGTCGTGAAGTGTAGGGTGTGAAGGTTATTGGTGTCATGAGACATCACTCAACCTTCATGAGGCGTACCAAGAAAACAAAATACTTTCGATCAGAATCTGATCGTCGAGGTTCTTAGAAATTTAAACTAAAATTCAAGACTTAAATAAATTCAAATGGAAATTATCTAAATTTAAAACAAACAAAATGATATATGATAAATATGAAGATAAATATTAAATCAAAGATAAATAAGGGGAGAACACCTAAAGAAAATTTTAAAAAGAATAGAACACTTATTTAAAATACAAGTAAAATTTGAGGAGGCTAATATCAAATCCACAAGCTTTAATTGTAATTTTTTATAGCTTAAATTGAAGTGATAAAGTGAGTTCTTTTTTATTCAAATTTCTCAAAATTAAATAAGCTTTAATTAGAATTTTGGGAGACTAATATTAAACTCATAACAAATTTGCAATAAATTTAAAGTTCATAAAATTTAATATGGAGTTAAGGATGAATCCAAATTAGGTTTAATAATTTTATACGAATATGGAGATGATTATTATGCTAGCTAATAAGCATGAGTAGGGTTAAATCAATAAACACTGAAAACAGTATAACTTATCAAAAGTGATGTAAATTGAACATAATCAAGTTGGAAGAATTACAAAAATTCAATAAGTAAACTAAGTGCAAGTAATGTTTTAAACTACAATCTAAATCAAAATATCTTCTTTGCCACCGAATCTGTAACTCTGTGTATAAGCAGACAGAAAGAAATGCTAAATCAAGATCTACAAAAATTATAGGGCTTTCCTTCAATACAAAATTTAAGGAACTTCATTCTAAATTACGATTTTAAAAATTAACAAAATCACTAATTATGTGAAATTGTCAAAGCTATAAATACATGCATGTGCTCTGACATAGAGATTTCAAGTGCAAATTTTAATGTCTGAAAAGGCTGTGCATGCTAAATTGGAATTAAATGAAAATACAAAATCAATTTCATAATTCAGAAATAAAATTACTTAAATTACTTATCACTGCATGTACTATCTTTGAGTGCTTAAATTCAAGTGTCGAGGATCTTTGCTGGGTTCTTCGGTTTAGTCTTTTGGTTGGGTTAACAAAACCTAAAAAAATTATGATATAAAACAAGAAAGAAACTAGGAAAAGCATGTCACTTAATGCAAAAGATAAACAAATTATTGAACAATTTATAAAGTTAATCGCAAAAAGAATAAATGATCGTTTGTGGCAGACACCACCGCACAAACCTGAAAATTTCAAATTGGGTAGCCGAGCTCTATCCTTATATAACTTGGATTACAAATGAATTAAATTACAATTTAAGCAAAGGAATTCATTATTATGGGGGTCTTCAAGCTGTATTCTTCTTTTTTCTTTTTTTTTCATTCTTTTCTCTTCTTCTTTTCTTCTTTGGATCTTCCTTTAGATGGTTGGATGGTAGATGTTCCAAGGCCTCTCATGGTGCATAAGATAGGATCTTATGACCAATGTTTATCCTAATCCCCATAACAAATCATTCCAAAATTCTAAATATATAAATTTTTACATGAAAAGGGAAAGTAGATATCTAACAAACACCTGTAAAATAAAGGTTAATCAAATCACACCACACAAATCTCAAGCATGTATATTGGACTTATCACCCCACACATGGGTGACTAAGTTCACTTGGCCTATGGGTTATGCAAATGGGTATAAGCACCTGCAAGCAAGAAGCATTTATATTTTTATTTATGATAGCGTCCCTTAAGCACAATCCCCTGCAGAAAAGAATAATTAGACTAAGCACGTCCTACCATTCATTCTACGAGCATACATCTTAACATCCGGTCTAAAACATTCATCATAAAATAAAATATAACATCAAATCATGCATCGGCCTATCCTAAGACTAGAAGTAGTGACTTAGGCTAATGTGTGTGCTTTGAAGGTTTTTGTGACATGTTTAGTTTAGGACTTTAGGTTCAAGTTTTCTAAGTGTGAAGGATATGTTCAACTTAGAGGAGGGTTTCATTTAATTTGTTTAAGTGTTTTGGGTTATTTTTATTTCATATTTTAATTTTGTTTAAATGAAAGCTACAATTAGTTACTAAGTTATGAAGAGAGGGAAAAAGAAAAGAACTTCTCTTTCCTTCCCTAATCCTTAAGTAATTTCTAAGGTAAGTTCACATTATAATTTCATTTAGGTGAATGTTTTGATTACATCTTTTAATCAATCCTAAGTTTATATAAATACTAAACGAACTTATTCAAAAAGAAAGACATTTTAAGATTAAGAAAAATAAATGAAAATTGACATAACATACATTACTTCAATTCTTTCCCAACATATATAATATGCATATGGATGGACCTTAAGCATATCTATACATGCAAATGAGAATAGTTAACATACTTTATGATGTATGCTAAGTAATCCATTTAAGAAAATTTAGAAGTTGAATATGCATGATTTTTCTTAAGTAGAAAAGGTTTTCCTTATCCAAAATTTCACACATATGAAAAGTAAGAAAGGCATAAGTACAACCATTATTAACCGTAGGTGTACAAGACCTACTTACTTAAGTCTAAAACTCGTTTTACTAATATACCACTTTTCTTGTACAACATGCATATAAAAGAAATAAAATGGAGAAGGAATATGCAAAAGTTGTTTAATAGTTTCATTTTTGTTTATGTAATTTATTCATGCAAGTGTAGATAATTCTTCTTAGATGATGGCATGGGGATGAATAAGGTATATAATTAAGTAAGTGTTGGGTTCTTTTCAAATGAACCCTACATCTTACCAATTCTTATTCAAAATTATGCTAACATAAGAAAGAAAGGAAATGCTACACTAAATATTACTTTATAATCTATCACATGCAAACTAATAATTAAGATATGAATAGCATACTTTCATATTTGATGTTTCATTTATAGGTTTTGAAAATATTTTGAATTTAGTAGTAATAATAGCCACTCATATTTTACTTTAGCCAACACATGAACATTTGACATAAAGTAAATAATTTTTATTTTAAAAATTTGAAACATGAACTTATGAATGCATCAATCACATGGCATACAACTTAACATGTTGGGAAAGATCTAGAGCAATGTAATCTTATAAACAAACTCACTTTATTTAAATTCTAAAGACATTCTTAAAGGATAAGAAAACTTAGAATAAATTAAAGTGAATTTTAAAATGATTTTTTTTTGTTTGAAGTTTGATTTAATTTTTAAAATGTGAGATGAGTTTGCTGTTCCTAACTCATTCTCACATGTGTTTTGTATTTTTGTTTAATTTTTAGATAATTAAAATTATTTTTAAGCATTGATTAGGTTAAGCTATGAATTAAGTGGCTTAATTAACTCTTACCTACACCATCTTAGAAAAATTAACTAAGTAATTATGAGTCAATGAGATGACATAAAACCCACAAGGTATTTAAATTTGTAATGCACCTAATAATGAAAAGGTCTAATGTAATTTGGCTCACAATTAAAAGTTAATTAAGCAAATGGATTTAGCTTAGGTACTTTTAAAATACCCTTTCACACTTATGGAATGGGTTTTAATTTTCTTAATTAGACTTAGGCTATTAAACACCAAAGAATCTACCCAAGGTAGATTAATTAAATTCTAGAATTTTTTTAGAATTTTTGAAACTTGTTTAAAGGGATAATTAATGAATTAACTCTTAATTAAGAGGGGATTAAGGAAAGAAAAAGGGGTTTAGGGAATAGCTTAGGGGAAATATCTCAAAATTATTCCTTAAAACTCCTGCTCACTGGATCTGACCTAATCAAACTCAATCATAGGTTAAATCCACTAATCACAACTTAATTACTCTTAATTACATGAAAGGGGTAATTAGGGAATGACTAGCAATTTTTCCAATTAAGGCATCAATAAATCTCAAGAAAATTAGGGGAGGCAGAGGTCATCCCTTACAAATTTGAGATCAATTGGTGACTTAAGTAGGGAATAATTAACTAATTAATATTCCTAAAGAAACCTAAATTCAGAGAAAAGGGGAATTCAAAATTCATTGAAAATATTTTAAAAATATTCTAGATGAAATTATCTATCTATGGCATTTTTTTCTTATATTTTTTTGATTTTTCTTGAAGGAGTTATGATTTTTTTGAAGTTCTCTAAGTAAATTATGAATTAATTAAGCAATTTATTAATCGCTAATTAATCTCTGGCTCACGAGCTTTTATCCTTAGCCGTTTGATCAAAGATCGGACGGTTGAGGATACACCCACAATTTATAAAATGGATAATGGATATATAAACGTGGGAACAATCTCGGCTGTCCATCCAAACGGTTCGGATAGACGGCCAGAGATTCATCCCTGCCAAAGCTTAAGAAGAATGAGATTTGTCCACCTTCTAAGCTTTGATCTGAGCTCGATTGAGCTCAGATTAGGCTAAAATTTAGTCCACGCCTTCATCATGCATTTACCAACACATCCAATGGCTAAGATCCTATGAGATTAAAGTTCACTTCACAAAGGACCAACACCTATGAGAATTAAGCTCGGAAAATCACTAACCTCACCGGCGCTCGATTCCATCTTTGCTGAAGTTTTGAGCACTTGAGGTTGAGTGTAGATCTCTATGGACCAACTCCTCTTCACTCCCTTTGCGGCTTTGGTTGAATTGAACTTTCCCTTGCCTCTAAAACTTCAGGGAAAGCTTGGGCCAATTCGACTTAGCTCCTAGATCAAGTGTGCAATAGGAATTGGAAGGAGATTAAGTGTGGAGAAAATACACTATTGGATCAAGCTCCCCTATTTTGAATTGTGCAAAATTGAGAAAAGCAAGATTCAAAACCTCTCTAGGGACCTTGGGAAAGCTCTGAGGTGCTTGCTAAGAGTTCCTAGGTTCCAATCGAGTATGAGTGAATGAAAATTTCAGTAGATTAGGGAGAGTATATCTCCCCTTATGGTAATTGGACGGCCGGTAAAGAGCTAGCCATTTTGATCCAATTGACCTATGGAGTGGGTTGTTTTGTCTGTTAGATCAATGCACATGGTCAGTTTGGCAGAGGAGTGGAATGCTAACTCCCATGTGCATCAAAATGAGCTTAGGAGGGATTTTGAAAATTGAATTTTGCCATGGGTGGTCGGGTTTGGTCCATGGGTCAAATGGGTTGACCCAAACCTATTGGGTTGGGTGCACCACTCATCACTAGGTCCCCTTGTGCTTTTAGGAGAGCCTCAAGTGATTGTGATGAGTGTATGACCAAAATACCCATGGGCTAGGCTAAAATTTGTTCCATGGCCTAGGAGTATAATGGTCATTTTGCATTTTTTTTTTCAATTTGGGTATATTTGGTATGTTGAGAAAATAGAAGTTTCAATGGATTTGGAATCCATTTGATAGTTCATGTTGACCTTTATTTAGGTTAAATCAATGGTTGACCAATTGGTCAAATTGGGTCAAACCAAGGGTTGAGTTAAGTTCATATGACCATTTGAAATATTTTGGTGCCTTTGGTTTGGTTCAATTTAGTATAGATTTTATTTTGGCTCATATAACTCATTTAGGTCAAATGGGTCAAGTTGACCCATTTGACCTATTTGAGGTATGTCAAGGCTAGGTTTAGGTTAGTTATATTGGATTTTGTTTCCAATCAATTTGGGTTAAGTTCAATTTGGCTCAACATGAC
Source organism: Cymbidium sinense (assembly GCA_021442155.1). Lineage (NCBI taxonomy): Eukaryota > Viridiplantae > Streptophyta > Magnoliopsida > Asparagales > Orchidaceae > Cymbidium > Cymbidium sinense. The sequence goes on from CM038224.1 coordinate 17,017,669, forward strand.
CCCTTTAGGTCATGTCTAAGGTCAATTGGCTGGGTCTAGTTAGCCAATTGAGATTTTGGTCAAGTTCCACAAGTGATTTGGGATGGACTTGACCCATTGGTTTCCAATCATTTGGCTTAGATCAATTTTGACACATTTTGGCCCTTTAGGTCAAAATGGGTCAACTGGGTCAAGCCAATTGCTAGGTTAGGCTCAAATGTTGGCTTGGTCAAGTTCAAACATAGGTCATGAGTGAACTTAGATCAAAGGTTTCAATCAATTTGGCCTATGGTGGAATTTGGCTATGTAAGGTTTCATTTTATGTTAGGTCTTGATTTGGTCAACTCTTAGGTTTGACTTAGTTTGATCCAATTTGACTTATTGATCATCCCATGATGATTGTTGATCATGATGAGAGGAATATATGAGTTTGGTTCAATCCAATTTGGTTGGGATCAAAAGTTATAATTGATTTTGGTCACTGGCCAAGTAAGCTGAAATTTGGTTAAATTGAAAATAAAAAGATTGTTGATTGATTCAGATATGACTTGATTGAAATATAAATCCATTTACAAGTTTGAAGTCAAATGATTTTGATCCATTTGAAAATTTGGGTGGTTTGATTTGATTTTGATGGGTTTGATTTGATTTGGTTTTATATAAGAGTTCATGATAGAAGATTGAAAAAAGAGAAATTAATTTGATTTGAAGATGATTTGACTAAGTTCAAGATTTTGGCTTGAAAGGTTTAGATTTGATTTTGAGTGGATTTAAGTTTGATTTTTGAAGTTGGTTTTGATTGTTTGAATTTATATTTTATTTATATATATGAATATAAATGAGAATATAGATTGATCATGAGAAAATTTCAAGAATTTGAAAAAGTTTAACCATGATTTGGGTTAAATCCATTAAAGGGAATTTAATTTTTGGATTGGATTTGATTAATTTATATTTATATTTCATTTATATATGAGAATATAAATGAAAATATAAATAAGTTTTAAGAAAATCCCAATGGTTTGAATTGATTTGATTAAGGTTTGGAGTTGATTTTGGCTAAGTCCTTTAATGAAAAATTAAAGAGACTTAAGGAAATTTTATTAATTGATTTTGAATTTTGAGTTTGATTTGATATGTTTGAATTTATATTTCATTTATAAATACGAATATAAATGAGAATATAAATAGATCATGAGAAAATCTCAAAGATTTGAATCATGATTTTGGCTAAGTCGTTAAGAAAGGGTTAAGGATTTAGAAAATTTGAACTTACGAATTTTTTATGGATTTTGATCATGGATTTCAATCATAGATTTCAATCATGGAATTGAATTGTGGAATTGATTCGAGTTTGAGAAAATGAAATAGAATTGATTTGGAGTTTGACTTGAAAGAAGGAAAGTGAGGAATGGTTTAGGCTAAAGGGTAGGAAATTTTTCTAACACCCCTAAGGCATGACCTATTCCTATGGCTAACTCTTCCAAGTCTTCTAGGCTAGATGAGAGTATCCACCTAATCATTAGATGTGTTTTAAGACTAAGGAACTCTTAAAGTCTAAGAGGAAGTCCTAAGCCTAAGATGGAGGTGTTGAGAGCTCATTTTGAAAATGAGGTCAACTAGCTCCTAATCCCCAATTCCCTCCCAAGGAAAAGAGGCAACCAAGAATTTCTGCACACACACCAAAACCTCTCTCGCCCTCTCTGTCTCGCTCGTCCATCATCCCTCATGCTGCAAATACCTGCTCCTACCCTCTCTGCCACAGGTAATCTTCTGTTGTTCTTTCACTCTCTCTCTCTGTTCTTGCAGCACCGATGTCTCCACCATCAAAGCCAGCTTCCTTGAGGATCAGCCGCGAAAATAATGGTTGTGCTATCGACACCTTTCTAGGGTTCCTCCGTGCTAGAGCCAAGCAGTGCAAGGCTCAGCTTTTCGAGTATAATGACTTCATGTATCTCCAAATCAACGTTCGTCACTTCCCATCCACCGCCCGCGTCAACCCGTAACACATTCCTCTCCCTCACTCACTCCATTTACTCGATCCTTCACGCACCTCTCTTTGTCTCATCGTCGACGATTCTCTCGCTGAGACCGCTCGATCTACCGAGGCCAGAGAAACTCCTTCGACTGGCCATTCCTCCTCTTCAGATTCATTTGTCAAAATCCTATAAATCCCTCAGACAATAAGGTTTACTCATTCCAAATTCAGGCAAAACGAAGAGGAAATGGGATTTAAAATCATGTAGGATTTAATGTTGTCATTTATGCTATTTGGTAGGATTTAGGTTTAATTGTACTATCCAACAACCCCGTAAACTCACTGCAGCACATCTAATCTTCCAGTTCACTGCTTCCCCTAGTTCTTCTTCCTACCTCGACGGTCTTCCTTCTTGCCTGACCACCTCTCATTCATCTTAACCTTCTTTCATACCTAGAGTATAAAGGCAACTCCATCAGTGTTCTTCTAACACCACTTTTTTTGTGAGAGGCAACTCGATTACGGGTTCCTCTCAAAGACTATCCTGCAGCTATTTCATATCCCCTCTGTGATTAGAGTCCAATTCCCTTTGTCGTAGCTGAGAAAGAACTCCATCATCAGGCGGGTTCCTCTCAATTTCTAGCATCTCCCTCTTCATTTCCCTTCCTCTTGGCATACCTTTCCCAACTCTGATCATTCCCTTTTAGCAAGAGGTAATTATCGTGATTCTCGCCACATCTTCCCTAGTTATTCAACCCAAATAATCAATCTGATAATCTCTCCTATTCAATTCTTTCTAGCCGAACTCATGCAAAATTATTATTGTTGCTGTTGGTGGATGTCCAAAATGCTTAAATGTGTAAAAGAAATTATATATGTTTGTGCTTATTTAGATTTAGATTTACGCTCATCGCATGAGATGAAATTAATGGTGTCGCAAAGAACTCATACCATCGCAAGATCAATAAGCCAAAATCATTAGATGTTGCTTCTCCTCTGCCGAAATATTATCGAAATTTTGACTAAATCTTAGACTTAAAAAAAAGGGGAGAAGAATATTTTCATATATATTTATTTTTATGCAGGTGATTGAAGGACTCGTTATGCTCATGAGGGCATAATGGGATTGAAATTCTAGAAGCTTCAAAACACTAGCCATGTTGATCAGCGATGGGTAGGCCAAAATAATTACGATCTTACATGATGCCTAATATTAAGATTGCCAAAAAGCCAAATTTTGAGATCTAACAAAAAAAAAGATTTAACATTATGTTAAATATAAAATATAAAGTCTTAAAAAATTGAATATAAATAAACTTGAAATGAATTTGAGAGAGAGGCTTGATGGATCGAATCGAGTTTATAATATAAATTCGATCGACTTCGGATGCTTTAGAGCACAAATCGGAGCTGAGATGCACCAAACATCTCAAATTAAGGACCTTGATCGACGAAAGCGATTTTCGTAATAATAAATATCACAATTTAATTATCAACCGATCAAGAATCGAAATGTCATACATCCTGAAATAGTCGAGATGATGTCAAAACAACCTCCATTCATAAAATTGATTGCACCGTTATTTTTAAAATTCCAAAATCTATCAAATGAGACTGTTCTTACTCAATTCGAATAAGTTTGCACGAAAATCAAGTGATCGAAAGTGATAACGCACATTTTGAGCTGAAATTGATCCAATTTAACGCCGACTTAAACCAAACGACTTGACATAAACGGATTACGCTGCGTCCAAAATATCTAATAACAATTGATATATATATATATATATATATATATATATATATATATATATATATATATATATATATATATATATATATATATATATATATACACACGAGTCCTCCTCCTACGCTCGATCTCCTTCAAGATAATCAGACGCTCGACGCTCCCAATCGCACTAACGACTCGCTTCCTCTCCTTCAACCACATGAACCACTCCCATCTCTTCCTTCCCTTTCCCTTTAAAAGCCCTAATCGAGACTCACTCTCGATTTTTCTCTCTCATCCAAGCCGAACGCAAGCAAACCAAGTAAGCTTCCCTCTTCTTCCACTCTTCCCTCAATTACTATCAACTTAGTCGTAAGCCTCCATCTTCTTCCACTCTTCCCTCAATTGCTAGCACCTCAACTGTAAGCCTCCCTCTTCTTCCACTCTTCCCTCAATCGCTAGCAACTCAACGGTGAGCCACACTTGCTCGACTCACATTTCTGATCAAGCCGCACGTAAACCTGGAACTTCACTCCCATTTTCTATCGAGTCGCAAGCATCTCTCAATTTGTCTCCCATCAAGCCGCAAAGTCTCTTCCTCCTTCAGTTCTCACTCGATCCCATTTCCTGAAGCCGATTCACGCACAAGCAAGGATAGCCGAAAATCCTCCCCATTTCCCTCATCTCCTCCTAGATGACCTCCCCTTTTTACAAGCAAGGATAGCCGAGAGGTAACTCCATCATCAGGCGGGTTCCTTTCTGTATACCTCCTCACTTCCTTCTCTAATCGAGCACATAGTTGCTGAATTACTTTTTCGACCTCTCTTTTTGCTGCAACCAAAGAGGAACACCATCATCAGGCGGGTTCTTCTCTAGGTTTTTGGCATTTCAATCATTCCTTCCACTTTTTTGTGCTTGTTGATCGATGCGCTATTTGTTATAAAAAAAGATGGGTTTAGATGTGTAGGAATGAATGTGTGGAATATGTATGTATATATGTTTCTTTATGCAAGTTTCAAAGCCTCGTTATGCTCATCAGGGCGTGACGAGATAAAAATCGATCGAGGTGTTGCAAAACACTAACCATCACGCTCATCAGGGCGTGATGGGAAGGCCCCCAAAACTGTTAGATACACCCCCTATGTTGAAATATTGCTGAAATTTCTACTAAAATTTAGAACTTAAACAAATTCAAACTGAAATCATCTAAGCTTAAGTTAAATAAGAAAAGACATGATAAATGCTAAAACGAACATCAAACCAAAAAAAGGAGGAAAAGCATTTACCAAATTTATTTAAGCAAGTTGAAAGCCCATACAAAGTTTGAACTAAAATCCTTCTCCCTCTTTCTCAAGTACTATAAACTCAAGAAAGTGCTCTCTCTTAGCCTTATTTATAGGGATTGGAGGAAGCAATGAGGAACCCATTCTTATTTAAAATTAAACTTCTTAATAAAGTGAGCTCTCTTTTCTTGTAAATTTTTCAAAATGAAATAAGCTTTAATTGAAACTTGGGGAGGCTACTATTAAACTCACAAGCTTTAAATTACAATTCTCCGTGTCTTAAATTGAAGCGGTAAAGTGAGTTCTCTTCTCTTGTAAATTCCTCAAAATTAAACAAGCTTAAACAGAAACTTGGGAGGGTAATATCAAACTCACAAGTTTTAAATTGCAATTCTCTATGGCTTAAGTTTGAAGTTGGGGAGGCTAATATTAAACTCACAAGCTTTATAATAAGTTTGAAGTTTGACTTTTAAATAAACATAAAACTTGATGTAGAATTTAAAATAAAGTCAAACTGGGCTTGATCGCTTGCATATGAAAACTGGATAACTCTTATAAGTGCAAAAATATTATTCGATAGCTTACTCATAAGCATGACTTGTTGTCTTGTTGATAGTCATGAATGATATATTTCAAGTCTACTTAAATTTGTATTTCAATACAAAACTAAATCATAAGAAATTTGTTAAGATATGTTATAACATGGGGAAATCAAATGCAAAAGAGATCTATGAAGAAGTTAAATAGTGTGCTTTAAACTAATTAGAAGATAAATTCTCAAATATGAAAGAATTCGAACCTGCTCATAAATGAATTTGAAAACTTTGAGAATTAAAAAATCCAACAAGTAAATTAAGTGCAAGTAATATTTTAAATTATAACCTAAATTTAAATACTATCGGATTCGCAACACATCGTACAAGCGAACATAAGGCGTTAATTAAGGCTTCGATTGAACTCTTGCACATATTATAAGCTAGGATTAAAACTCAAACTCAATACCTTAAAATTATGCAAGCATTCTTAAAATACATGGGTCCCGACTATCTTTGAATCTTTAAATGTCGAGGATCTTTGCGTTGCTTCCGATTTGGTCTTGGGGAGGGTCGTTAACAAAACCTAAAATTCAATTATTATAAAATTTCAACTTACTTAAATATCGAAGTTAATTTTTCAAGATCTAATCCTCTATTATTAAATTAATAGAGTCGATAGGATCTAAAATAATATATTTACCTCCATGATGGCTGTGTTGAATGGTAATTTCAACTGGAGGGGATACTTCCATCAAAATATGATTCTAATTTCAAATAAAATTAACTCAAATTAAGTATTAATCTAAAAATGCTTAAATGAAATTCAATCTCTAAAAAGTTAAAGTAAATCCAACCCGATCCACATTCCACAATTATTTGTTGAAGGTGACAAATTAAGAAAACTCTTGCTCACAAAGGAGCCAATGTCAAATCAAGTGTTATACTATGTTCACTCTCAATTAATATCATGTTAGTAAGGACGTGGATCATGTCCTCTGACTGCGTGGCTTGGCCATTAGGCTCTACATATGATGCAGTTACGATCAAAATCCTTTAATTGGGTGGTTGCCGCCAAATGAAATTATTATATTACGATCATGACCGTAGCCCATATGCTCCCCAATGGCTCTATCCTTTGAGCTGTGAATCATAGATTTCGATAGGGACAAAATCCTCTGTCGCAGGGCTCAAGCCTCTCAGACAAATATCATCGGTCTATAAGAAAATCTTGGACGCGTAACATATGTGTTGCTGATAAGGATCTTTCGATCAGGTTGGATCGACTACCTCCTCTAACTAAGTAGACTATGGACCATGACAGCTCGGGATGACGGAACCATTGGATCTAGATTAAGTGTGTCATCACTCTCCCAACCATCCATTTCAAACTAATGATGATGAATTTCATAAATTCTAAATCTAAATTCTAAAACTCCACATTGGTGCTACTATACGCTATGCATTTAGCGATAAATATCTAATCAAAAGTTTTCTCAAGATTTAGAGGTAATTAATCATGCTGCTTTAAGGTGAAACCCAAACCATATATAAATCCTCACCAAATGAGAACGAAATCTTCGGGTTGTGTCTAATCTACTATTCCATCTGCCTTCTAAAAATTACACCGACATTTTAAATCATACTCTCTTCAATTTGTGAGAGGTTGATGGCGAATTTTCGGAGCCCATAGATTTTTGGTGACTCTGTTGGGGATATGATTCTCTTTCTATCTTTAGCTAGTTGTATACATGTTATAGTAGCAATAAAATATATGAAAATTCAAAACAAAAAATGGTGATTTAAATGTGTAATAAATTCAAATTACCATTGTATGAGACTCTATGTTGAATGAATTATTCTGTAGAGTATATCTTTATTACACTTTTATTTTGTTCTATAACACATCTGCATTTTGAAAGTATGGGGTAAAATAACAATTACTAATTATTAATCCTCATCTTTCTTTTTGCAGAATGGATCTATAGAGCACTCCTTTCACGATTTGGGTAAACATCCGCTAGCTAACGCCATCATCAACATGAGATGTTGAGCTATCATTCAATTTGGTAGCTTAAATTTTCGCTATTATGTAACTAAAGTACCCACCCATAGACTCATCCATGCTGAAGGCCTCGCCATCAAGCTCCTACTAGTCATGCTCGCAAATCAACTCAACAGTCATTCACTGTTAAAGAGTTCTCTCGATAGAGAACTTCAATTTTTAAAAGACTCAGTCAATCTAAAGCCCCTATGATGAAGAGAACCGTTAGTGGGCAAACTGTGTCTTTGATGCCTCATGGTACAATTGCTTCACCGATTGAACCTTTTGTACCAGGAAAGCATGCTCATGAAGCTTCCTCATCAGGAAGCAAATTAACCAGAAGGCGAAGAAGAAGAAGAAGAAATACTGAGGTGAGGGCTCAATAGATCCCATTTGAATGACCAAGTGACCAAATAATATTGCCACCATAAGTGAGTATTCCTACCCATAACAACTTTGATAATATAAAATATATAAAAAGGAATAGCTCTACTAGTGAGATGAAGCAGTCTTTTTGGACTCAACAACGTCAAGCTCCACCACTACAGAAGAGACAACTTGAAACTCTATCTGCTAGAATACACAATGTTCTTAAAGTGGCCAAGGAAAGAGGCTTAATGAAAAGAAAATTTCAGAGTCCTGTGATAATGAAAAAAATTGAAGTCATGCTAAAGAGGTTGCCATCTCTTATGGCAACTAGTCATCGAGCCAAGTATGTTTCACGTAGTGAGCATCGGAGTGTGACACTTGGACCGCGTGTCCAAGAATCTACTACCGAAAGGTCCCGGCAAAATGGTATGCAGGTATGGAGGCCAAGGCTTCGTGATCAAATTCTGAATAATGAAAGAGGTGTGACATATGATGCATATATTCAAAAATCTGCCTAAAAAATAACTCATCAGAAGTGGATACTTAAAAGAAGGGATATCACTGATGAAAGACATAATGATCGACACCGTGGAGAATCCTCTAAGGGATCCCATCATCGATCAGATTCACCCCCACAAGAGAATGTTAATTTTGATCGCAATCCTTTAATAGAAGAAGTGTTTATTCCATACACTGAACTAGAGATCCACTGGAAATGTTGATTAGAAATTCATGTGCAAAAAGAATGCGATGAAGAGGACACTATGGAAGTGGAAGTTGTCTATATGGTCAGGGATGTAGATGACCATTCTGCTTAGCACCATCATTAACAAAGATGAATCAGGGAACTGAACTCAATTGATGTTTATGAAGGAGAGTCTTCACATAAGCAAGTAGAAGATGGATCTCCAATCTCTACAAAAGAAGAAGAAGAAGAAGAAGAAGAAGAAGAAGAAGAAAATTGAAATGAGAAAGAGATCATGGGTGTTGAAGCTATTTATATGGTTGAACCAAGAAATGATCCCGTACACGCTAGCCAAGATCGATTCAAGATAATGTCCCTACAAATGCACAAGGAGAAGGATAGTCAAGTTCTTCCCCTAAAAATGAGCAGGGAGCAGAACAACGGCAAGAAATAGAGAAAGAAGAAGAGCCTGTATTGGTTGACGCCATGACGCTAGCAAGAAAGCAAAGACAAATGCAGTATCAAATGGAAGTCAAAGATAAGAAAATTGCACAACTTGGTACCAAGATGAATGATATGATAGTACAAATGAATATCATGATGGATATGTTATAAAAGAATATCACATCAAATGTAGCACTTATTTTGTCTATTAATCAATTAATAATACAACTTATACCACCCTAGTACCAAGTTCTAAGATTACATGCTACACATGAAGCGAGGAATGAAGTTAACCAACTACCTCTTCAATCGATAATTCAAAATATGGCTATCACACTTGGAATGATAACAGCTGCTCAGCTAGAAAAAATAATTAATGAAAAGATAAAGACATATATAGCGAAAGTGAAAGTTGGGTCTTGGTAACCCAAAAGTTACTGTCAAAATTTAATACTTGCGGTTTGGTAACCCAAAGCAACATCTAGCCCAATTTAAGGCTACTTGTGGTAAATAGAGGAAATGATGTGCTACTTTTTCGTCACGACATCTCACCGCTTTTGAGTGGTATGCGAATGTCAATTAAAACCTTTATTAAGTTAGAGACAATATTCGTGAAGAGGTTCGCCGGTGCAACCGAGAAAATAACAATCACTGACTTTGCCTTGTTGTAAAGGAGAAAACATGAGTCCATGACAAAATTCATAAGTCATTGGCGTAACCTAAGTATGAAATGTGAGCAATAATTAGAAGAAGAAAATGAATCCAATAGCTAATGGGTAATATGGATGATAAAATGACACCATTTTTATGTAGGGAGTCAATTATAATATTCCCAGACTTGCTCAATAGGGTGGCCCAATTTGAAAAGCTAAATCGCCCTAAGTTTGAAATCTATACAGATAAAGCAAAGAGAAACAAACCTTCAGACTCAAGAAGAAACGAAACTCATGCTTCTTCCTATAGTTTAAGTGGTGAAAAATGAGTAATCCATAATGTGGATAAAGGAAAACAACCAATGTACAATGATGATAAAGGAAAGAAATTTGTCCATTCTAATCCACAGCCAAAATTGATATTAGGAGGCAATGATAAACCTCAGACTTTTCCAAGTTGTGGAGAGTGTCCAAAACAAGCAACAAGAGATAATGACTGAATGCGGTCATATCTTAAGGAAAAGATAAACAAAGAATATTCCTTTAAAAGGGACAGTGTGGCTAAATTATTTTGATAAGCAGTCAAAGCTGGTCTACAATTACTAGAAATTAAAAGGCCTGAAGAAACTGATCAAGTCAATAATCCAAATTACTGTCCCTATCATCGAATGATCAGTCATCCTATCGCTAATGGGCAATATGGATGATAAAATTATACCATTTTTATGTAGGGAGTCAATTACAATATTCCCAGACTTGCTCAATAGGGTGGCCCAATTTGAAAGCTAAATCGCCCTAAGTTTGAAATCTATACAGATAAAGCAAAGAGAAACAAACCTTCAGACTCAAGAAGCAACGAAACTCATGCTTCTTCCTATAGTTCAAGTGGTGAAAAATGAGTAATCCATAATGTGGATAAAGGAAAACAACCAATGTACAATGATGATAAAGGAAAGAAACTTGTCCATTCTAATCCACAGCCAAAATTGATATTGGGAGGCAATGATAAACCTCAGACTTTTTCAAGTGGTGGAGAGTGTCCAAAATAAGCAACAAGAGATAATGACTGAATGTGGTCATATCTTAAGGAAAAGATAAACAAAGAATATTCCTTTAAAAGGACAAGGTATAAATTATTTTGACAAAAAGTTCTCCTACAATTAAAATTAAAAGGCCTAAAGAAGATCAAGTCAATAATCCAAATCGTCCTATCATTGAATGATCAATCCATCGCTAATGGGCAATATGGATGATAAAATGGCACCATTTTTATGTAGGGAGTCAATTACAATATTCCCAGACTTGCTCAATAGGGTGGCCCAATTTGAAAAGCTAAATTGCCCTAAGTTTGAAATCTATACAGATAAAGCAAAGAGAAACAAACCTTCAGATTCAAGAAGAAATGAAACTCATGCTTCTTCCTATAGTTCAAGTGGTGAAAAATGAGTAATCCATAATGTGGATAAAGGAAAAATGTAAAAAGGAAAGAAACTTGTCCATTCTAATCCACAGTCAAAATTGATATTGGGAGGTAATGATAAACCTCAGACTTTTTCAAGTGGTGGAGAGTGTCCAAAACAAGCAACAAGAGATAATGACTGAATGCGGTCATATCTTAAGGAAAAGATAAACAAAGAATATTCCTTTAAAAGGGACAATGTGGCTAAATTTTTTTGACAAGCAGTCAAAATTGGTCTACAATTATTAGAAATTAAAAGGCTTGAAGAAACTGATCAAGTCAATAATCAAAATTACTGTCTCTATCATCGAATGATCAGTCATCCTATCGAAGATTGTTATGTCTTCAAAGATTGGCTTAAAAGGAAGTATCGACAAAGTGAATTTACATTATCTGATAGTGTTCTAGTCAACCTAAAAAGAGAGTCTACAAGGATGATTACGTCCTCTTCCGTATCATCCATTAAAGACAAAAAGAAGGAAAAATCAGTTTAGATTGAAGAATGGGAAACTGTAGTATCTAAACGACTGTGAAAATGTTGAAGTAGCTAAAATGTCTCTAGTGTTAAGTAGAAATCACCTCTTGAACCTATATTGAACTTGAAAGAGATGCCGAAACTAAGTATTTAGGCTTCTCAGTGGCATTTTGATAAGGCTACTTCATCACAGCACGAGGAGTAGTCTACTAAACGTAGGCCTCATAAATTAAAGAAGCCAGCTAAGAAAAAGAAGAGCAAGAAGAAGACTACAACTCAAAAGATTATTAACAATTTATAGTAGTATCACCAGCCGACAAGACAACCATTCAGGCTTGCAAACTTTATGCCTAAACTTCTTATTATTAAATCGGATGAAGAAAATAATGGTGAATCTTGTCCAGTGGAGACATGTCGAATCATTTTGTAATATCAGATGTTCTTCAAAGATCGCTACCAAAATGATAAGGAAGTCGACAAACTCGACCAACCCATCAAAATTCTTATTATGAAAGCAAGAAGAGCCTGAGGAGTTAACATCTGAATTTTGTTTAATGACTCAACAAAAAGATAACAGTTCAGATGAAGATTTATGTTTTCCCAATGGAGAAGAGTCGGACTCATCAATATTATCATGTATAAAATGCATGAAGTTGAAAAATGAGTCTAGCCTTTTTGGTTAATCCTCCAGAATAAGAAGTGAATTTGAAGAAATTACTTCTTCAGAGGAATCTGAGCAAGCCAGGGTGATTCAAGTTCAATTGAGAAGTGATAAAGTCTTACCACCTTCATCAAAGAAGGGGAATGCAAATAAAGACAAAGGCAAACAAATTGAAGTCAACGAAGATATCATTCCCAAAAATTCTAGAATAAAGCTTAAATCAAGCGAAAAGATAGATTATAATATTCTATCACATCTGAGAAAGATCCCTACACCACTGAGTGTGTACGAGGCTCTTTTAATGTCAAAAGACCTCCGAGAAACTTTGATACAGGCCCTGACAAATCTGAAGAGTTATGAAGCTTATTTTGCCAAAAAAATACATGACTGAATCATTGCAAACTCAAGATCTCCTAGTAATCACATTTTTTGAAGAAGATCTTATGTTAGGAACAACGGATCATAACCATCCTCTATATGTTACCGCAAAGAGTGATGACATTTTAATCAACCAAATATTGATTGATCTAGGTTCTTTTATCAATCTTATGAGTCTAAAAGCATTAAGAGGATTATCACTTGATATCCAACTTCTTGGGAGAGATAAGTTGATGGTTCATGGTTTCAATGAGAAAGGGCAAAAAACTCTGGGTTCTTTTATTCTCCCGCTTAAGTTTCGGGATTTATATACAAAAGCCAAGTTTCATGTAATCGACGTTGATACATCATTTAGAGCTCTCTTAGGCTGGTCATGGCTGCATGAGTATGGCATGGTCCCATCAACTATGCATCAGTGTATGAAGTACCTAAAAGAGGGAGAAGAGTTCAGAATTCTTCGCAACCTACAACCATTCTCTGTCTATGAAGCAAAGATCTATGAAGATGTAAAATATTTCATTCCAAAAAAGCCTAAGCTAACAAAACCTCTTGAAGTGGTAGCATTCACTTCAGGAACTAAAAAGCAACTTCACAAGGTGAAAGAGTAGAAGCAAAGAGGAAGAAAGAAGACCATGTCGACTTTCCCTAAAGCACTTGACTTTACATCTAAATCAAGAAGATCAGTTCCTCATTTGGGAAGTGACACACAAGAAGAAAATATTCCTGTCAAATCTATGGAAACATAAGCTTTTAAGAAAGGCAAAGTATGAAATAAGTGATTCCGATTCAAATTATGACTTTGAATTTACTTATGGAAATAGGGTTCGAAAGGTCGCATCAATAAGGATAGCTCATTTGGCAAAGCCAAATGACTCACTCAAAATTATACCCATCTCTCAGCAGTACTTCAAAGAAATCACTCCACTAGAGGTCCATAATATTGTTGAATTGATAACATTCTGTGTCACCGTTGAATGAGAGTGACGGAACATGATCTCTATTTTATAAATTTGAATTATCTCAGCCTCACAATTTTGATCAGTCTATTCAACATGAAAATTCTGATGAGATTGTGCCAACAAAAATATCAATATACTATCCACAGAAACTACGAAGAATGATCCATAAGCTTGAAATTCATATTGGAACTACTAAACATAGAACTCAACTCTTTAATAAGATGTGGAGCCAAAGAAGTCCTCAAGCATCACAAAGAAGTTATAAGTTTATCACTAAAGGTCTTGGGTTCATACACAAATCTCATCAAAATAAAGCTTGTTACAATATAATAGAAGTTGAGATCGAAACTAATAGTGACGAAGAAGATACTCTCCATGAAATTCTTCTTACAAATGATGAAAAATTAGAAGCCAAGCCTACGCTTGAAGAACTCGAAGATGGTGGGCAAACAGCTGTTGTGGATGAATTCAAAGAAATCAACCTAGGAGCTAAGATTGATCCCCATCCAACTTTCGTCAGTGCCTTTCTACCCGATGAGAAAGTTGAAGAGCTAAAAATGCTGCTTTGTGAATTTAGGGATTGCTTTGCCTGGACATATTCTAAAATATCAGGCTTTTTCCCTGATGTAGCAGTTGATAAACTTGTCATTAAACTAGATGTGATGTTTATTAAGTAAGTTCCTCAACGAATGAGATTGGAGATTGAAGAACAGGTAATTGCAGAAACTAAGAAGTTGATCGAAGTAAGCTTCATCTAGGAGAAGTATGCATATTGGATAGCCAATATTGTCCCAATTAGGAAGAAGAATGGTCAAATCCGTGTTTGCATTGACTTCCAGGACCTAAATAAGGTGTGTCCAAAAGATGACTTTCTGCTTCTAATATCAGAACTACTAGTGGACAATACTTCCAACTACGACATGTTCTTATTTATGGACGGATCATCGGGATATAATCAAATCAAGATGACGCCTGAAGATGAAAAATATACATCATTCAGAACACTTATTGCATCTATTGCTACACATCATGCTTTTGGTTTGAAAAATGCTGAGCTACATACCAAAGAGCCATATTTATTTTGATGAGTTGATTCACTAGAAGGTAGATTGTTATATTGACGATTTGGTGGTGAAGAGCTTAAATCGTGAAAATCACTTTGAAGACTTGAGAATTGTATTAGAGATAATCAGAAAATATGATCTCAAGATGAATCTTCTAAAATGTACATTTGAGATATCCTCCGAAAAATTCCTTGGGTATATTGTACATCACAGAGGAATTGAAATTGATCCAGCTAAAATCAAGACAATTGTGGTGATGCCTCCATCAAGAGTCATGCCGTTCTTACAAGGACGTTGCATTCATCCGTCGATTTATATCAAACTTATCGGGACGCTATCAACCATGTGCAAAGATGATGTAGAAGGATGCTCCATTCAAATGGGACTGTGGTAAAATATTTTTATATATTTCTGCATTCATCTATCCCCCTTCAGGAAAAGATTATAAATGATAACATAAATATATAAAATACACCTTATTGGGACACTACGTAGATCCGTAGATGTATTGAGGTGATCGCATTACATTTGAGAAAGGTGTATCTAGATATAAGTTGTCACCCTCAAATGGACCTAATCATCTCAATAAGGACTCTAAAGACAATGAGTCTGTATAAGAGATTCTTCCCCTACTTTATGGAAAAGTAAAGTAAGATTTATTTTAAACGGGTTCGTTAAGTTCTTTATGTGGCAAGCTTATAGTTAATTACATCCTAAGAGACGGATTCCTGGAATACTTTCGATTAGGTAAATGATCATTGTCTAAAGATTTCAGTAGACTATCAATTAATTAGTTTATTTTGGAAGATCAAATGATTGATCAAGAGAGAATTATTATAGCCAAAAGGAAGATGAGGAGATGCCCATATACTAAAAAAATCTAACGAGCATCTCAAACTATCCTATAGTTGGGCTTTACATTTTAGAAATTGATTTAATTTATTTGAGTTGAATTGTTTATTAGAAATTTAAGACTTATGATTCCATATCACAGGATTAAGGAAATGCCTAAGAGGTGAGGATTTATGCTTATGGCCCACAAAGGGGAGAAGCAATCTCATAACTTAAATTTAAGGAGCTTTAGTGATGGCCGAAAGCACAACCTAAATCAACGATAAAAATGGGTATTTGATTTGCCTTCACAAGAGAAGACAAACCACCACGGTTTAACTTACAACCGCCACAACTAACTCCTACATTTTTAAATTCATTTAGCAAGTCATATTATGTAAGATAATAAAGCTATTATTTATTTAAAAGAGATTAAGTCCTTAAACTCACTCTCTAAAGAGACTAGATCATGTAAGGGGCACGCTTCAAATGACCTAAATCTAATGTAATTCGATTTCATTTTATTTTATTTTGGACAATTATTTGACTCAAAGATTCATTCATAATGAAGATTATCCAAAATTAAGAATGGGAGGTGTGTTTCCACCATGGCTCAATGGTGCCAAATTTCTCGCAAAGGTGGAAGCCTCCAATCAAGAGTGAAAATAATATGATGGTAATGATGTAATAAAAGAAATACTCATCCAAATAAGAGGTTAATTATTTTATCTTGATTTTCCTAAGCTTTAGTGAGGTTATGAGTTCATTATTTTTAGTTTTGAGTTGTTAGATTTGGTAAAAGATTTATTTTTTTCTAAGAGCCTAATCCACATCCAGTCCATATATAAAGCAAGGAAGAAACTAGGAAAATGATGCCACTTTATGCACAAGCTAAATAAATCATCAATCAATTTATAAAGCTAATCGTGAAAGAATAAAAGGTCGGTACCATCGACAAACCCAAAGAAACAAAATGAGATTTACCCTTATACAACCTGATTATAAATGAATTAAATACATTAAGCAATAAATTCATTATGGAGGTCTTCAAGCTTCATTTCTTCATTCTTCTTTTCTTCTTTCTTCTTTCTTCTTCTTTGGTTCCTTCTTTTGGTTTGGAAGGTGGATGCTAAAGGTTTCATATGGATAAGATGAGATCTTATAACCAATGATTATCCTAATCCCCATAACAATCATTCTAAAATCCTAATTGCAAAAATTATAAAAAAGAAAGAAAATCTAGCTAACACCTGTAAAACAAAGGTTAGCCAAACAAACCATACAAAATCTTAAGCATGTATATTGGACTTATCACCCCACACATGGATGATTAAGTCCACTATTGATTATGCTTAGGGTATACCGCGACAAGAAAAAGCATTTATATTTTTATTTATTATAGTGCCCCTTAAGCACAATCTCCTATAAAAAATAATGGTTAAACTAAGATCCCCCTACCATTCATTCTACGCACATATATCCTAACATCCATACTGAAATATATATCACAAAATAAAAGCAAGCATCAAATCATGCATCACCCTAACATAAAGCTAGAAATGGTGACTTAGCCTAATGTGTGTTCATTAGAAGTTTGTGTGGTATGTTTAGCTATGGCTTTAAGTTAGGATTTTCTAAGTGTGAAGCATGTTTAACTTAGAGGATGGTTTCATTTAAGTGATTGAGTTATTTTTGGTTGATTTTATTTCATGTTTTGATTATGTTCAAATGAATCCTACAATTAATTACTAAGTTATGAAGAGAGGGAAAGAGAAGAGAATTTTGCTTTCCTTCTCTAATCTAAGTAATTTCTAAAGTAGATTCACATTTTGGTTTTGTTTATTGAATGTTTTAATTAAATGTTTTAATTAATCCTAAGTTTAGATGAACTCTAAACAATCCTATTCAAAGAGAAATGCATTTTTAAGATTAAGTAAAATGAACTAAATTCACAAAATATACATCGCTTCATTTCTTTCCTAACATGTATAACATGTATATGAATGAGTCTTAAGCATATCTATATATACAAATGAGAATGGTTAACATACTTTATGATGCATGCTAAGTAATTCATTTAAGAAAATTTGAAGGTTTATGATGCATGATTTTTATTAAGTAGCGAAAGGGTTTCTTATCCAACTTTCATTACATACATAGAATGCGAAAAGACATAAGTGAGTAATGCCATTGTTAACTGAGGTGTAAGGTACAAGACCTACTTAGGGCTACTTAAAGCCTCGCAACCTCGTGGTTATCCAGACTAATATACCACTTTTCTTAAATACAAGCATGTGTATAAAAAAATTAATGGAAAAGAAAGAATGCAAAAATTTGTATTAGTTGATTTATTTTGTTTATGCAATTTATATGTGCAAGCATAGGTATCCTTCTTAAGTGATAGTATAGAATGAATAGGATATGGTGCAAGTTCTTTTCAAATGAACCATACACCTTGTCAAATCATATTCAAAACTATACTAAAAGAGAAGAGAAGAGAAGGAGAACATACACTAAGCAAATCTTTATATTTTACTTACATACAAACTTATAAATAAAATATAAGTAACACACTTTCAACTTTGATAATTGATTCATATGTTTTGGAAATAATTTAAATTTAATGATAATAATAATTATATTCTTATTTTAGCCAACACATGCAATTTGACATAAAGGAAACATTTTCATTTTAAATTTAATTTTTGAAAAGCATGGATGCATGAAACCATGTGACACACATATTTAACATGTTAGGAAAGAACTAAAGTGATGAAAGCATATAAACACATTCACCTTAATTAAATCCTAAAGACAATCTTATGAAATAAGAAAGCTTAAATTAAATTAAAGTTTGTTTAATATGATTTTTGTTTGATTTTCAATTTGATTTAATTTTAAAAATGTGGATTGAGTTTATTGTTCTTAATCGATTCCCATGTGTTTGACATTTTTTAAAAAAATTTTAGATGATTAGATTCATTTTATATTTTGATTAGGTTAAGATATGAATTAAGCATGTTAATTAACCCTTACCTACACCACCTTAGCATAGTTAACCAAATAATTATGAGCCAATGAGATGACATAAAATCTCATAAGGAATTTAAATTTGCAATACACCTAGGTAGAAATGGGCCTAACGCAATTTAGCTCATGATTAATGATTAATTAAGCTAAGGAGTTTAACTTAAGTAATTTTGAAACATCCCTCACACATATGAGTTGAGTTTTGATTTCCTTAGTTGGACTTAGACTCTTGAACACCTAAGCATCTACCCAAAGTAGATAAATTAAGTTTTGGAAAGTTTTAGAATTTTAAGAAATTAATTAAGAGGGTAATTAGTGAATTAACTCTTAATTAAGAGAAGATTAAGAAAGGAAATGGGGTTTAACGAATAGCTTAGGGGAAATGCCCCAAAATTATTCCCTAAACCTCTTATTCACTGGATCAAACCTTAATCAACTTCAATATGAGATTAAAACACTAATAAAATCTTTAATTATCCTTAATTATATAAATGGGTAATTAGGAAATGAATTAGCAATTCTCCTAATTAAGCCACCCATAAATCCCAAGAAAATTAGGAGAGGTAGAACTCATCCCCCAAAATATACCCAAGAAGTTTGAGATTAATCTGTGAATTAATTAAGGAGTAATTAGCAAATTAAAATTTTAATAAAATCAAAAATCAGAGAAAGATATAATTCAAAATCCATTAAAACTAATTTTAAAATATTCTAGATTGAATTATCTTTTAGTGGCAATTTATCTCATATTTTTCTAATTTTTCTTTAGAGAGATATGAATTTTTAAACTTTAGAGGATTAATTAGAATTAAATAAACACTAATTAATTCCCTTAATCCAACGGTGTGACACACGGGTGGTGACTCAAATGCGCTTTACACGCGTCAAGCAACGAGCGGTGACTTAAACATCTTGTCACAACGCCACGCATACGTGCGGTTGATATCGCCGTTGATCATGGATCAAAACCAAGAATTAACCCGCGATTCAGAGAGATGAAATAGGATAAAACGTACGTTTAATCTCGACCATCCATCCAAAATGCGCAGATGGACGGCCAGAGATCACCCCTATTCTTCCTTGAGGAATAATGGAGACCGTCCACTTTCAAAGGGAAGATCCGAGCTCGGTCGCGCTCGGATTGGAATGAAATCTTGCACACACCATCTAACCCTAATGACAATCACATATTACGGTTGAAATTTCATGTCATTAACATTTCTTTCACAAAGGACCTACACACATGGAGTTTAGTGGTCAAAAAATGTCTAACCTCGCCGAAGGTGATCACCGGCACTCGATTCCCTTGGAGGAGCTTCTTCTGGTTGAGATGAAGCTGTGGTGAAAGATTAGCTCTTGAGGTTAAGTGGATTGTTCTATGGACCAACCCCTCCTTAGCTCCCTTGTGATTTTGATGGAATTAGATCTCCCCTTGCCTTTGGAACTTGAGAGAGAGCTTGGGCAAGCTCGACTTGGCTCTCTAGTGGAGTGTGCAAAGAGAATTGACTTAGATTGGAGTGTAGAGAAAATTTGCAAGTTCAAATTCTTTCTAGAGAGCTTAGGATCACTCAAGAATGGTTCCTATGACTCTCTAACACTCAATTGAATTTTCTCTATTGAATTCAAATGGAATTGGGGCGAGTATATCTCCCCCTATTGCAATCAGACAGCCGAAGCTCAACTTGTCATTTTGATCCAATTGATCTTAGGCAATGTGTTTTTTGGTCTATTAGAAGCTTGCACATGGTCGGTTTGGGCTAGGGAGTGGAGTGGTAACCTCCCATGTGCTTCAAAATGAGTGGGAGCATGATTCCCACATGGCCAATTTGAGCCATGTGCTCGGTTTTGTCCTTAGGTCAATTTGGGCTGACCCAAACCCATTGGGTTGGGTGCACCACCCTCCATAGGGTCTACTTGACCTATTAGAAAGGTATCAAGTTGGTGTGAAGAGGACTTGACCAAATTCCCCATGGATTTGACCAAAATTCATTCTATGGCCTAGGGGTAAAATGGTCATTTGGCTGATTTTTGAATTTGGATATGTTGGGTATGTTGAGAAAATAGGTTTGGCCAAGTTTCATTAGATTTGGAGTTCATTTGGTATGGTTTGGCTCATATTGACCCATTTATCAAAATGGGTCAACTCAAGTTGACCTATTGGTCAAATTGGGTCAAACTAAAGGTTGGGTCAAGTTCATATGACCATTTGAAATATTTTGGTGGCTTTGGTTTGATTCAATTTGATTTAGTTTTGAGTTTGGTTCATATGACTTCATTTAGGTCAAATGGGTCAAGTTGATCAATTTGATCCATTTGACCTATTTGAACTAGGTCATGGGTAGGTTTAGGTTTGGTTAGTCATATAAAGTGGATTGATATCTTTATTTCCAATCAATTTTGGTTAAGTTCAAATTTAGCTCAACATGATCCAGTCAAGTTGAAGTCAAGGCTTGGATCTGGCCAATTGAGGCTCAAGTTCAAGTGATTTGGAATGAACTTGACCCATTAGTTTCAATCAATTTGGCTTACGAACACATTTTAACTTTTAAGTCAAGTCAATAACTTGGGTCAAGTGGCCACTAGCTAAGTTAGCTCAAGTGTTGACTTGGTCAAGTTTAAACATAATTCATGAATGAACTTATCAGAATATGGAATTTGACTATGTTAGATTTTATTTGGCTAAGTTTAATTGTCAACCTTTAGTTTGACTTGGTTTGACCCAATGTTTGATTGATCATCTCATGATTATTGATCATGATGAGAGGCATAAGTGAGTTTGATTCATTCCAATTTGGTTAGATTAGAATTTGGCTATGCATTTTACTTTTATCAACTGAGCCTGTTAAATGACTTGATCAAAAGCTTGATTTGAGTTTGATTGAACATATACATGGACTTATGATTGGAATATAAATCCATTTGCTAGTAGTTTGAAGTCAAATGAGTTTTGATTCATTTGACAATTTCATATTCAAAGGAAGAACATGAATGGATTTGGCTTAATTTTTTGAATTGAGTTTTGATTTAGTGATTGAAGTTTGTATTTATATTTGGATTCATGATTGTAATATTGATCAATAGAGGAAAATCAAGAGTTTGGCTTGATTTGAAGTTAATTTGGTAATGTTCAAGATTTTGACTTGAAAGGCTTAGGTTGGATTTTGAGTGGATTTGAGTTTGATATTTGAATTGGTTTTAATTGTTTGAATTTATATTTCATTTATATATGAGAATATAAATGAGAATATAAATGGGTCATAAGAAAATTTCATGAATTTGAAGTGATTTGCTCATGATCTAGTCTAAAGTCCTTAAGAGAAGATTTAAGGAACTTCGAAAAGATTTGGAATTTTTTGAATTTGATTTTTTTTTTTGAATTTAGATTGATTGATTTATATTTATATTTCATTTATATATGTGAATATAAATGATAATATAAATGAGTTATGAGAAAATTTCATGAATTTGAATTGATTTAAACATAATTTAGGCTAAGTCTATATAAAGGAAAATTTAAAGGACTTAGGAAATTTTATGAATTGATTTTGAATTTTGAGTTTAGTTTGATTGATTTATATTTATATTTCATTTATATATGTGAATATAAATGAGAATATAAATGAGTTATGAGAAAATCTTATGAGTTTGAATTAGTTTGATCATGATTTTGGGTAAGTCCTTAAAAAGGAAATTAAGGAACTTAGGAATTTCTATAGTAGGAACTTGAATTTTGGATTTAGATTTGATTGATTTATATTTATATTTCATTTATATATGTGGATATAAGTGAGAATATAAATAAGTTATGAGAAAATAACATGATTTGAATTGATTTGAATATGATTTAGACTAAGTCCATGAATGAAAATTTGAAGGACTTAGGGAATTTTATGAGTTGATTTTGAATTTTGAGTATAGTTTGATTAGTTTGAATTTATATTTCATTTATATATGTGAATATAAATGAGAATATAAATGAATTATGAGAAAATCTCATGAGTTTAAATTAGTTTGAATTTGATCTTGGCTAAGTCCTTAAGAAGGAAATTAAAGACTTAGAAAAGATTTTGAATTTGGAGTTTGAAATTTTGAATTTGGTTTCAATCATGTGGCATTGATTTGAGTTTGGAGAAAATAAAATAAGATTGATTTGGAGTTGAGGAGTGGTTCAAGCTAAGGGTGGGTAAATTTTCCTAACACACCTAAGTCATGACATATTCCTATGACTAACTCTTCTAAGTCTCTAAGATTATGTTGAGTGTCCACCTAATCATTAGATGTGTCTTAAGATTAAGGAACTCTTAAAGGGTGAAAGTCCAATACCACCAATTAATGGTCGATATCTGAAGAAGTATTATACTTGATAAATACATTCTCGAGGTACAATAGAAATCCACTGCAAGATAGGGGAATTTTTTTAGTATATCTATTTAGTTCGACATCCTACTTCGTGCCGAGATCCCTAAATAAATATACTTACTCAAGATAAGAAAAAAACTTTCAATGAAAATTCTCCTGTTACACAGGGGCACTTTAGATTTCTATACATAGATGAAATCAATGTTACATGTTAAAACCCTCTTAAGATCAAATGTATCAACTCATACATTGATATATTTTCTTAAATTATTTTAGAACTTTTTCAAAATGCTTTAGAATTTCCCCTATAAGATAGGGGCATTTTTATATATTTAGCCAAGTTGAAGTCGTGCTGTAAGATAAGATCCTCGAATATATTTCCATTCCGGTTGACATCGAGCTTTACGTCGAAATCCCTAAATATATCCATTATTATTATTGTTAAGTTACAGGTTCTTACATGAAACAAAAATAATCTATTTCTACGCATGAAAAAATAACCCTAAGTATCAAAATTTTATCTCCTAGATTTGTCAAATTCTAAAGATCAAGTCAGAAGAACTCCTAATTTTGGAAGCTTCAATCAACTGAGTTGGAAAAACATCAACCTTTACATCTTGAAGTCTTGGACATGGATAGGTTCTAAAGGTCGAACTCAACAAGCCCACAAATGATCGAGTTGCTGACACTCTCCTCACTCAACAAGTCGCAAGGCGCAATAAGAGCTCGTGGTCCCATGACCAAATCATCAACCCATTATAGCTTAAGTCAAAGACTTCGAAGAAGTTCTAACTCAATAAGCCCAAATGTGGTCGAGTTCGACTCCCTCACCACGCTATAAGAAAAGGTGTAAGAGCCCTGCCGTCACCAATGATGATAGATATTCAATCTCAAACTAGAGCCAGCTTACTAACTACAAGCAACCATAATCTAAGAGATTTTACTTGATCAATGGATCAAGTTGATCTGAGGAAACTCTCAATTTAGAGTTGTCGCAAGTCAATCTTTGTATTGCTTACAGGGTGATATTTCAATCTATTCTTAAATGATTTGATTAAGCACACAACACAGAACAAAGCCAATTTTCTCATCAAATTCACCAAAATAAAAGGTTCAAGAGTAACAGAGGATTGTTGATTTTCCACTAATATAACAAGATAATACATGACTGATAGAAAGGGGGGAGTACATCATAGGAGCCTAGATTGTAGCTCTTGAAGCTATGCTGAATAAAGTGCTAAAGACTAATGCTCACTCTCAGCCAACTGTAAAGCCTCCCCAGCTCTAGTCAAAGTAGCCTCGGCATCCACCATAGCTCGGTGGCGTATGTGGTAACGGTGCTGCTCCTGCTTCATAGCTCGAGCTCTCCTGTCCTACTTAACCTGCAACTCCCTAATCCTGGCAGACAATCTGTCTAACTCAGAAATGGCATCCATCGAACTCTGATGGTAGTGTCGTAGGGTCTCAGCACTCTTCTCAAACTCATCATGTACTAAGTCAGTTGCCTCCCTACTTAGCTTGAGTTGCTCTTAAAGCTCTACTAATGAAGTGCGGGGGCAGACGATGCTATGTGATCTCATCTGGTGGATCAAAATTCTAATGCCTCTCTGAGAGTCTACACGAAAACTGCTCCTCAACTAGTGTGAGCTAGAAGATCTAGAATGATGTTAGCATATGATGTGAAGGCAGTGACTTTGGTGAGTCAAAGTGAAATCACATCCCTCAAAACACCAACCCTGATCGCATGCCCTATCACATGGATATGGTGGGCAGGGATATCGATGATAGATCTCGGACTCATAATCTACATTAGGCATTGCAAGAAAACAAATAAAAATAATCAGTGTAAAGCAGAGCTAATAAATGTAAAAAAAAAGTGTGACTAAAAAAAAAAACAAAGAGAGGAAGTAAAGTACCTGAACATGGCAAATTTGACTGAATTGGTGTGTTATAAGTGGCATAGTCCTCACTGACCATCACTATCTGATAAGCTCTAGAGCTATATGCTGGCTCAGTAGAAGCCCCACTAGGTACAAGGTCTCTCACCTTAGAAGTCTCCCCAGGAGAATGAACAGAGTAAGGCTCAGTAGGAAAAATTGGCTTCACATAAGGAGTAGCAAAATGCAGGTGGTAGTACCAAAGGCCGACACTCGGACTCAACTCCAAAGTCCTCGAGCATATCCAATGTTAGGCGACACATGGCACCTCATCGAGTCGGTTGTTGTGGAAGTGGACTCATAGAACAATCAACTGAAGCTCGAACGGGCTCTATAAGTTGATTACATCTACGTCTACGAGCTGGCAAAGAAATCTCAGTGTAGTTAGGAGCAGAATCCCTAGCTCTAACTCTACTATGAGGAGTGGTGTCCTCAACCCTGACTTGCTCGTTAACTGGTGCATCTGTCACAAATCAAATTAGAATATCAAGTACATTGAATATATCTTAATGACACAACAAAGAAGAGGACAAAAGTATTGAAAGAGAGTAAGGTATTGATTATAACTATAACATTGCTATCTCCTGTCAGTGGTGACCGAGGATGGGTCCTCTGACCTCAAGGAACTCCCAAAGACCTCACTCTACGCTCATATATCTTAGCGCCATGCTCTAAGAAAGGACCAAAAGATAGTCGTACCCAAGTGAGCTAAGTATAGTTGCCCCTGTGTGACTCTGCGGAAGAGCTATCCAAAAATGAGAGACAGTACCGAGTCTAGTTAAATGTAGCCAAATTATAGAGGCAGCATAGTAGCTTGTCACCAGAGGCACTGCCATAGTCTTCCTGACATATACTATCCCTGGGATGAATGGTCAGTCATCATGAGTCGTACACTGAGAAAATTTAAACTGTCATGGAACATAATTGGCATGGTAGTCCTCAATGATAACTACCTGACCAAACCTATAACACAACCAGCCTAAACGTATATGGAAAAGGTACTCGACCACTCTCAATGTCCGTCGACTATAAAGTAGTGAGGCTCTACCACGCTTATCGAAGCCATCAATAAGATCAATCTCTATCAAGTCAGGTGGCAAACCAACTATATCCGGCTAGTGAACTAGCAAAAATCGATCTCTGACCAAATGCGATGCAAAGAAGAACAGACGTATCTGATCTCTCTCAAAAGTACATAATGCTCTATACAGCTGAATAACTATGGGATATCCTTGCTCTGAAAAGTATGTTAAGTACTCAAAGCAGGCGAAGGCTCCATGTACATGAAGGTGAATCAAAGCATATAAGTAATACCAAGGCAAGGTAACATCACGCCTATCTAATGAATCTACCTTAGAGATCGCCCCAAGAACTCTGTAAACTCTAGCTAGTACTGTTGGAGCTAATGAGATGCTCACCTTGAAATCACGATGGTCGCTAATAGCAGAAATAGACCTCTCATGTCGGTAGCACAAAGATGCAGAGCCAAGTAGCTATGAACCCTGCTAAAAAATAACTCCTCGCTCAAATCCTGTATAGTTGGAGAAGTATACCCAATTGCTAAAGAAGGCTCAGCAGTATCCTCAGACAAAATGCTGATATCTGATACTCTCAATCCAAAATGATCATGTAGTAATACAGACTCGTGCTGTAAGATAAGATCCTCGAATATATTTTGATTCAGGTTGACATCGAGCTTTACGTCGAAATCCTTAAATATATCCATTATTATTATTGTTAAGTTACAGGTTCTTACATGGAACAAAAATAATCTATTTCTACGCATGAAAAAATAACCCTAAGTATCAAAATTTTATCTCCCAGATTTGTCAAATTCTAAAGATCAAGTCAGAAGAACTCCTAATTTTGGAAGCTTCAATCAACTGAGTTGGAAAAACATCAACCTTTACATCTTGAAGTCTAGGACATGGATAGGTTCTAAAGGTCGAACTCAACAAGCTCACAAATGATCAAATTGCTGACACTCTCCTCACTCAACAAGTCGCAAGCAAAGGCCGCAATAAAAGAGCCCCCGTTTGTCAGTCCGATGACCAAACCATCAACCCATTACAGCTTAAGTCAAAGACTCGAGTAGGTTCTAAAGGTCGAACTCAATAAGCCCAAATGTGGTTGAGTTGCTGACGCTCTCCTCACTCGACAAGCTATAAGAAAAAGTTATAGTGTAAGAGCCCCTGCTCGTCAATCCAATGATGATAGATGTTCAATCTCAAACTAGAGCCAACTTAGTGACTACAAGCAACCATAATCTAAGAGATCTTTTTACTTGATCAATGGATCAAGATGATCTGAGGAAACTCTCAATTTAGAGTTGTCACAAGTCAATCTTTGTATTGCTTAGAGGGTGATATTTCAATCTATTCTTAAATGATTTGATCAAGCACACAGCACAGAACAAAGCCAATTTTCTTATCAAATCCACCAAAATAAAAGGTTCAAGAGTAACAGAGGATTGTTGATTTTCCACTAATATAACAAGATAATACATGACTGATAGAAAGGGGGGAGTACATCATAGGAGCCTAGATTGTATCTCCAAATCTTTGAATAAAGTGCTAAAATGCTCACTCTCGTCAGTAAAGCCTCCCGCTCTAGTCAGTAAAGCCTCGGCACCATAGCTTCGGTGGCGTGTGTGGTATGATCGCTCACCTTCATAGCTTGAGCTCTCTGTCTCGCTCGAACTCCCCAATCACGTGTCATAACTTAAATGGCATCCATCGAACTCTAATGTGCGTCGTAGGTCTCGGACTCTTCTCAAACTCATCATGTACTAGTCACGCCTCCCTACTTAGTTTGAGCTGCTCTTAAAGCTCTGCCAATGAAGTGTGGGGGCAGACGATGCTATGTGATCTCATCTGGTGGATCAAAAATTCTACATCTCTACAGAGAATCTCCAAGTACCTAAAAACCTACTCCTCCAAACTAGTGCGAGCTAGAAGATCTAGAATGATGTTCACATATGATGTGAAGCTGTCTAGTGACTCTGGTGAGTCCAAAGTAAGCCGAGAAATCACATCCCTCAAAAACACCAAGCCACAATCATGCATGCCCCTATCACATGGATATGGTGGACAGGGATATCGATGTAGATCTCGGACTCATAATCTACATTAGGCATTGCAAGAAAACAAAGAAAAATAATCAGTGTAAAGCAGAGCTAATAAATGTAAAAAAAGTGCGACTGAAAAAAAAACAAAGAGAGGAAGTAAAGTACCTGAACATGGCGAATCTGACTGAATTGGTGTGTTATAAGTGGCATAGTCCTCACTGACCATCACTATCTGATAAGCTCTAGAGCTATATGCTGGCTCAGTAGATAGGTACAAAGTCTCTCACCTTAGAAGTCTCCCCAGGAGAATGAACAGAGTAAGGCTTAGTAGGAAAAATTGGTTCCACATAAGGAGTAGCAAAATCAGAGGTGGTAGTACCAAAGGCCAGCACACTCGACGGGTCAACTCCAAAGTCCTCAGTAGCATATCCAATGCTAGCTGACACATGTGGCACCTCATCAGGAGTCAGAAGTTGTTGTGGAAGTGGACTCATAGAACAATCAACTGAAGCTTCGAGCAGACTCATAATACATCTACGTCTGGCGAAATCTCGTGTATAGGAGGAGAATCCCTCTAACTTTACTATGAGGAGTGGTGTCCTCAACCCTGATTTCCTCGTCAACTAGTGCATCTGTCATAAATCAAATTAAAATATCAAGTACATTGAATATATCTTAATGACACAACAAAGAATGGGTTAAAAGTATTGAAAGAGTGTAAGGTATTGATTATAACTATAACACCGTTATCTCCTATTGGTGGTGACCGAGGATGAGTCCTCTGACCTCAAGGAACTCCCAAAGACCTCACTCTATGCTCATATCTCTTAGCGCCATGCTCCAAGAAAGGACCAAAAGATAGTCGTACCCAAGTGAGGTGAGTATAGCTGCCCCTGTGCGACTCTGCGGAAGAGCTATCCAAAAATGAGAGCTAGTACCGAGTCTCGATAAATGTAGCCAAATTATAGAGGCAGCATAGTAGCGTGTCGCCAGAGGCACTGTCATAGTCTTCCTGACATTTACTATCTTTGGGATGAATGGTCAATCATCATGAGCCGTACACTGAGAAAATATGAACTATCGTGGAACATAATTGACATGGTAGTCCTCAATGATAACTACCTGACCAAACCTATAATACAACCAGCCTAAACGTATATGGAAAAGGTACTCGACCACTCTCAATATCCGTCGACTATAAAGTAGTGAGGCTCTACCACTCTTATCGAAGCCATCAATAATATCAATCTCTATCAAGTCAGGTGGCAAACCAACTATATCCGGCTGGTGAACTAGCAAAAATCGATCTCTGACCAAATGCGATGCAAAGAAAAACAGACGTATCTGATCTCTCTCAAAAGTAGATGATGCTCTATACAGCTGAATAACTATGGGATATCCTTGCTCTGAAAAGTATGTTAAGTACTCAAAGCAGGCGAAGGCTCCATGTACATGAAGGTGAATCAAAGCATATAAGTAACACTAAGGCAAGGTAACATCACGCCTATCCAATGAATCTATCTTAGAGATCGCCCCAGGAACTCGATAAACTGTAGCAAGTACTATTGGAGCTAATGAGATCTGCTCACCTCGTGAAATGCGTGCTAATAGAACACACTTAGCGAATGTCGGTAAGATCTGCAGCCAAGTAGATGAACCACGCTAAAAAAATAACACTCAAATCACATGCAGTTGGAGATGTGTACCCAATTGCTAAAGAAGGCTCAGCAGTATCCTCAGACAAAATTTTGATATCTGATACTCCCAATCCAAAATGATCATGTAGTAATACAGACTCCTCAGACAAAGCATGCTCCTATAAGAAACTCTGAATCCATGTACTCACGGGAAGTGTAGCACATGAACGCCTAGGATACCCCGAAGCTCTAAAGGTCTGGTGGTAATGGCTCAAATATCAATATAAGCAGGTGGCATGGCTAATCTACCTCATCGATCACCGTCAATCGAAGGCTATCTACAAAATAACTCATCGTCAGGAGGAACACACTCCTCATAAAGGTAACCAGATACTAGAAGGCATGATACTATCTGTAAGTCCCAAAATGTAATTGTCAACTCCTCTGAACCTATCCAACATGTGTTCCAACTAGTATCCCAAAACTCTGCAACTCCGTAAGCCCAAGCAGGGGGAATGCCACTAAAGTCAAACATAGACACATAAACTGCCTCGTCTATGCCAGTCGTCCGTAGAGTATCTCTATGTACTCATAAAATTAGCCACGTGGAAGAGTAGAAATTTGACATACTAGCGAATCTCTAAGCAAGTCTAAAGTGCTCAACTATAACTAATGATGGCTCAGAAGTCTAGATTGTCTAGCTTGCTCAACGCTGTTAAAAGCAGGTTGTAAAACATCGTAATATCTGGAGCTGACCTGAGCTACTATGCTATCCAAAGGATTGTAGTCCCTATATTTCAGCTTAATGGTAGCCTCTCAATCTGCGGGATCCTCAGAAGCAACAGAGTCTGAAGTATAGTCAAGAAGCATAGAGGAGCACGCAAAGAAACCCTGGTAAAAATCATGTCCTCTCAACATATCGGTGTGTTGCTCAATCTTATTCCTGATATCAACATTTCCACGAGGATCGTGTTTGTCAATCTCCGAACTCAGTAGATGACAAGTCATCAGGTCTTCTCCAGTTGAACATTCTCCAGTCAAGTGATTAGAGAAACATCACATAAGAATCTAAGTGGCAGCATAACAAAGCGTAATCGACCATCATATATATATATATATCACATGAGTCAAATCGAGCTTATAAGATGAATTTGATCGACTTCAGATACTTTAAAGCACAAATCAGAACTGAGATGCACCAAATATAACCGAAATTATTTTAAATGACCTCCTATCGATGAACGGACTTCGTCATCGCATTCAGAATGTCGAAATTGATCAAAATATAAATATTGCACAATTTAATGATCATCCGATCGAGCTGTAAATGCGCCAACACGCATATTAGAGTCGAGAAACTACGATGATATCTAAATGACCTCCATTCATAAAATTGATTGCACCGTTAGTTTGAAACATCAAAATCTATCAAATAAGACTATACGCACTCAATTCGGACAAGTCTTTGCAAAAAAATTGAGCAATCGGAAGTGATAACACATATTTTGAGCTGAAATTGACCCAATTCAACGTCGACCTAAACCAAACGGCCTCCGATTGCGAAACGAATTGCGTCATTGCTTCTGGAATATCGGAATAACCCAAAATTGATATATATATATATTAAATATATGATTTCATCAGCATAAAATTCATTTTAAGATCGATTAAGTGCCTAAAAAATTAGTTAAACCCGTTTATGCCTAAATCCCTAAGCAACCCGATCCGACCCGATCTCCCCTCAATTCCTTCCACTCGGCTCTCCCCCTTCACACACAATTCCCATCAGCTTTCGGCGTCTCCATCAGCGCAAGTCCTCCTCCACGTGTTTGATCTCCTCAGACATAGCTCTGTTGCATGAAAGACTCCCCGACTCTCCCCCTTCATCGAACCACTCCGGTCTCTTCCTTCCCTTTCCCTTCAAAATCCCTAATCGAAACTCATTCTCAATTTTTCTCTCTCGTCCAAGCCACACGCAAGCAAACCGAGTAAGCTTCCCTCTTCTTCCACTCTTCCCTCAAGTACTAGCAACTCAACCGTAAGCCTCCCTCTTCTTCTACTTTTCCCTCAATCGCTAGCAACTCAACGGCAAGCCACACTCGCTCGACTCACATTTTCGATCGATCCGCACGTGAACATGGAACTTCACTCCCATTTTCGATCGAACCACAAGCATCTCTCGGTTTGTCTCCCATCAAGCCGCAAAGTCTCTTCCTCCCTTAGTTCTCACTTGATGATGTTTCTTGAAGCCGATTCATGCACGAGATCTCTCCTTTTCTTTTCTTCCCATCCACTTGGAGCGGCCAACTAAAAATCCTCCCCATTTCCCTCATCTCCTCCTAGTCGACCTCCCCTTTTAACAAGCGAGAGTAGGCGAGAGACAACTCCATCATCAGGCGGGTTCCTCTTAGTATACTTCCTCACTTCCTCGTCTAATCAAGCGCATAGTCACTGAATTACTTTTCTGACCTCTCTTTTTGTCACAGCCGAAGAGGAACACCATCGTCAAGCGAGTTCTTCTCTAGGTTTCTGGCATTTTCATCATTCCTTCCACTTTTCTGTGCTTGTTGATCGATGCGCTATTCGTTATAAAAAAAAGATGGGTTTGGATGTATATGAATGAATGTGTGGAATATGTATGTATATATGCTTCTTTATGCAGGTTTGAAGGCCTCATCATGCTCCTCAGGGAGTGACGAGATGAAAGCCAGCCGAGGTGTTGCAAAACACCAACCATCACGCTCATTAGGGTGTGACAGAAAGTCACCCAAAATTATTAGATGTGACCCCCTATATTGAAATGCTGCCGAAATTTCAACTGAAACTCAAAACTTAAACAAATTCAAATTGAAATCATCTAAAGCTTAAGTTAAATAAGAAAATACATGATAAATGTTAAAACGAACGTCAAGCTAAAAAAAAAGAGGAAAAGCACTTACCAAACTTATTTATTTATCAAAGCTCTCTCAAATTCAAATCTCTAGCTCTTATTTTAAAGGATTGAGGATCCCATTCTTATTTAAAATTAATCTTAATTAACTTAAAATTCAATTCTCTTTTAATTGAGACTTAGGCAAGCTAATATTAAACTCACAAGCTTTAAATTACAATTTCCTATTGGTTAAATTGAAGCAATAAAGTGAGTTCTCTTCTCTTGTAAACTCCTCAAAATTAAACAAGCTTTAACTGAAACTTGGGGAGGCAAATATCAAACTCACACGTTTTAAATTGCAATTTTCTATGGATTAAGTTTGAAGTTGGGGAAGCTAATATTAAACTCACAAGCTTTATAATAAGTGCAAATAAAGATAAAACTTGTTGTGGAATTTAAAATAAAGTCAAATTGGGCTTGATCGCTTGCATATGAAAACTAGATAACTCTCATAAGTGCAAGAATATTATTCGATAGCTTACTCACAAGCATAACTTGTTGGATTGTTGATAGTCATGAATGCTACATTTCAAGTCTACTTGAATTTGTATTTTAATACAAAACTAAATCATAAGAAATTTGTTATGTGTTATGCTTATATATATATATATAAAGGGGGAAAATCAAATGGAATTTATAAGAGATCTATGAAGAAGTTAAATAACATGTTGGAAAGCATAGTTAAAGCTCCTTAATGAATGATTGAAAGATTCATACAAGAGTTGTTAATAGTCTGTTTTAAACTAATTGGAAGATAAATTCTCAAATGTGAAAGAATTTGAGCCTACTCATAAATAAATTTGAAAACTTAGAGAATTGAAAATTTCAACAAGTAAATTAAGTACAAGTAATATTTTAAATTACAACCTAAATTTAAACGCCACCGGATTCGCAACACATTGTATAAGCCAATAGAAGGCGTTAATTAAGGCTTCGATCGAACTCTTGCACATATTATAAACTAGGATTAAAACTCAAATTCAATACTTAAAATTATGCAAGCATTATTAAAAATACTCGCATTGATCCCGATACTATGCTGAATGCTTAAATTTAGTGTTTGAGGATCTTTGTGGGTTGCCGGTCTTGGGATGCGTTAACAAAACTTAAAAATCCAATTATTATAAGAATTTCAACTTACTAAAATATCTAAGAAGCTAATTATGTCATATGATAGTAGATCTGATCCTCTATTATTAAATTAATAGAGTCGATAAGATCTAAAATAATACATTTACCTCGATGATGGCTTTGTTGAATAGTAATTTCAATCAGAGGGGATACTTCCATCAAAATGTGATTTTAATTTCATATCAAATTAACTCAAATTAAGTATCAATCTAAAAATGCTTAAATAAAATTCAATCTCTAAAAACTTAAAGCAAAATTTAACTCAATCCACCTTCTACAATTATTTGTTGAAGGTGATAAATTAAGAAAACTCTAGCTCACAAAGGAGCCAATGTCAAATCAAGTGTTCTACTATGTTCACTCTCAATTAATCTCATGCTAGTAAGGATGTGGCTCGTGTCCTCATTGCTGGCTTGGCCGATGAGCTCCTATGATCAAATTCTGAGTCCTCGATCGGTGGTTGCCCCCAAATGGAATCATTATATTATGATCATGACTATAACCCGTATGCTCCCTAATGGCTTTTCCTTTTGAGTTGTGAATCATAGAGTACACCTGATAAGGTAAAAAGCCCTCTATCAGCTAAGGTATACTTAAGCATGTCTCCTTAGACAAATACTATCACAAGTCTACAAGGATTTCTTGGACAATGTAACCCATGTATTACTGATAAAGATCCTTCGATCAGGTTAGCTCGACTACCTGCTTTGACAAAGTAGACTAGGGACCATGACAGCGCGGGATGATGGAACCATGTGATCTAGATTGGGCGCATCATCACTCCCCCCAACCATCCTCTTGAAGCTAATGATGATGAATTTCATAAATTCTAAATCTAAATTCTAAAACTCCATATTACTGTTACTATACACTATGAATTTAACGATCTAACGATTAGCCTTTTCAGTTCTCTCTCAAAGATTGAGAGGATAATTAACTAGGTCTGCACTATAGAAACTTGGAATCAGATCTAAAGTCATCACCAAAGGAGGACAAAATCTCTGGGTAATTTCTTATCTACTATTTCATCTGTCTTCTGAAAATTACACCTACATTTTAAATCATACTCTCTTCAATTTGCTAGAGGTCGGTGGCAAATTTTTGGAGCCCGCAATATGAGATTTGTTAAGTGATATTTTCAAGTTAAAATGAAAATTAAATGAATTTCAAAAGAGATTTTCACTAAAGATAAGCAACCTGTTAGCAAGCATAACTAAAGCTCATTAAAGACTACAAGCTAAATAATATCTGAGAATTGAAAATTTTAATAAGCAACGCCCGGATCAGCAGTCTTTGTACAAGCTATATATGGCTTCCTTCCCAAAAATTAAATTTTATTCTAATATTAAAACTCAACTTATTAATTGATTATAAAAATGCAATTTTAATTTTATGCAAGTTGAGAGATAAACATGAAATTAATCTCATTTAAAATTACCTAAATTACTACTCGACACCTATACCAAGCACCTAAACTATAGGAAACTTGGAATCAGATCTAAAGTCCTCACAAAATGAGGGAGAAATCTCTGGGTAGTGTCTTATCTACTATTCCATCTGCCTTCTGAAAATTACACCGACACTTAAATCAAAGTCTCTTAATCGAAAGGTCGGTGGTGAATTTTCGGAGCCCATAGTAATTTCAGAAGAACAACTTTTATGAAAGCCATTTTGTACTCAAGGCCAGATCATTAAGATGCATTATTGATTTATAAATCTATTTAAATATAGATTACAACAAACACCCTATAAGCATCATTAGAAGTTTCTTTTATTCTTCTTTTCTCCTTAATTCATTACAAACTAAAAGAAAATACGAGGAACTTAACTTTTGTAATTTGCAATAATACCCTCACATCCCTCATCTTTTTTCTTATACATGTTATTAACATTTGTGTGTCAAACCTTTTAAGGGAAGGTTAGAGGCTTAAATTTCTAGAAAGAAAAATAATGTCAACCATTAAGTTAATTTAATATACAAATTATACCCTTATATCATTTTAATTATTTATTGCAAAGCATTTCTTCACACCTTTGTTTACAAAAACAACTTGTGTCATCATAAGGTGTAAACTTTTTTTTTTTAGTTTGTATGTATTGATCAACTTCAACCCCAATTTCTTTTTTCCGATAGTCGCCCTAGTCGTTACCCGTGCTCTGGCGATTTCCTTTTCCCCTTTCTTTGTGTGGCTTCCTGATCCCGTTTCTTCTCGCCGGTCTCTCCGATTTTGATTTGCTTGAAATGCAAGCCTACTGATTATGGATTCAACATCTGCTGCCTTGAGGGAACCCAGACCCTTCTCCTGCAGATGTTAAATTTACTGATCCCTCGGGAATCTCCGACTCAAATCCCTCCATGGTGTCTAAATCCTTCAAAGACGTTCTTGCGAGTAAGGCAAAAAACACAGTTGAGTCACTCGATCTTGTATCTACTTCTTTCCGGGGTGTACCCGCGATCATGTGTGCGGATTCGGTGATGGAAAAGCTTGTTAAGCCTTTTGAATTTACATTGGTTGGTAAATTTGCGCTACGACGTCCTTCTATGGAAAATATTCGATCCTTTTTTCATAGTCTGAAACTCTCTGGTATTTTTTTATTGATTGATTCACGGTACGATTCAAATTTTCTAATGATCCGATTATTCTCTGTTTTTTGCTATATTTTGTCTTTTAATGTCATATGCGCTTGTTGAAATGGACACCTTTTTTCGACGTTAAGGAGGAGTCTCCTATTGTTCCTGTCTGGTTGTCCATCCCCAACCTTCGCATGCATTTTTTTAATCCGAAATTTCTCTTTGTTGTGGCTGGGTTGTTCGATCGGCCTCTTCAATTGGACCAGGTGACTGCCTCTAACACTAGACCCTATGTTTCCCTAATACTTGTAGAACTGGATATAACTAAAAAATATCCTAAGGAAATTTGGTTAGGATCAGAAAAATATGGTTATTTACAAAAAGTGGAGTTTGAAAATTTTCTTGTATTTTGCTCTCATTGTAAAATTCATGGGCATGGGTTTGCTGACTGTTTTGTGGCTCACCCGCACTTAAAGAAAAATACTGTTGTGCTATCCAAAGTTGCTCCATCTCTAAAGGCTCCTTTGAGTGAACCACAAAATGTTATGGCCACTAATACACCCCTTCCGATACCTGATAGTCATGGCCTTGAAATTCCTATCCACCAACCCGATCCTACGGTGGATATGGTTGATCATTTGCATGTTGGCACGCTTGCTAATAATGATGTGGTTCCTGCTAATGGAAAGCACTTACAATGCAATAATATTGGATTTAATGTTACTGATAGTAGCTCTGATTCCCCTATGGTTGCTGAATCCCAAACTAATGCTAATATCCCTACCTCCGTGTCTCCATTAACTATTGGTCAAGTTAATGATCATGTAGGAATGACTGATGTGCAGTATTTAGAGATATTTTCTACTCCTGATTTAGGTATTTGTGTTTTGTCCACTTCTAATCCCTCTTGTGCTTCCTCTTCTAACCTTGACCTGATTCCAAATCTGAATTTACACCAGAACAACAACAATGAATTGGAAGAAGGAGAAATGGCCTACAACCCCCAGGTTCCTCTTTTCACCAAGCATTTTACTGACCATTCCTTATCTGACAGTGAGGCGGTGGATTTGGCCAATAATTTTCAAATAGTTATAAGAAAGAAAAATAAATCCTCTAAATCTAAATTTCCTAGCTTTGCTAGAGTTACTAGATATGACTCATCTTATCAAAAATAAATGGTCTCTTTCCTCATTTGGAATGCCAGAGGGATTGGTTCCCTCTCTGTTCGCAACAGAATCAGTAATTTAATTCGGACCCATAATATTTCCTTCTTGGACATTTTGGAACCCTTTATCCTACCCCCTAACATTCATTTTGTTGCTAGAATGATTGGTTTTGATAGTTTCTTCGCTAACTCGAGTAATAAAATTTGGATTTTCTGGAGAAGTCCTTTTGTTGCCATGTTATGCGTGATTTACACCGTGTTGTCAATGTTAAAATACCTTGATAATTGGTGTTGCTTTGGATCCTTTGTCTATAACCTTGTAATAGGTATGGTAGAAGGATCCTGTGGGAAGACCTGGTTAATTTCTCTTCCTCAGTCAATGCTCCCTGGTTTGTGGGTGGGGACTTTAACACTATCTCTTCCTCGTCTGAACGAGTTAGTGGTAATGCGCTTAACCTATTCTCCATGGAGGAATTTAATATCATGATCTTGGATTGTCACCTTACCGGTATTGGTTTTATTGGATCTCATTTCATCTGGAATAATCACAGACTTCTGGATCAATTCTTTTCTTACTACTTCTGTTGAATATCTTAGTAGAACCTTATTCGACCATTCCCCTTTGCTCATCTCTGTCAAGATTAGTACGGATACCTCCTTCTCTCATATTCCTTTCAAGTTTCAAAATATGTGGCTTATGGACGATAGATTTCTGGAGCTGGTTGCTAGTAATTGGAGTGATATTCTCCATCCTGATGATTCTATTGTAGGGATGACGAGATTATGGCTAAAATTAAAAAGGCTTAAACAATGCCTCAAATGGTGGAACAAACACTACTTCAAAAATCTTTTTACCAACATCAAAGAAGTAGAACAAGAGGTCATCGTTTTAGAAGACGCTTCTATTCATGATCCTTCAAAAATTATCCTTTTAAACCAAGCCAAAGCTAGGTTAACATGCTACCAAGACATGGAGGAGACCTATTAGAGGCAAAAGGCTTCTTTAAAAAGGATATCTGATGGTGATAGAAATACCAAATATTTTCATGCAATGGTTAAAAAGAAAAAAGCTCTCAACCACATTAAAAAAATTAAAACTAATGATAATAACTGGTGTACTGATAATAAGGAGCTTGTCGATTCTAGTGTTTCTTTCTTCACTGAGCTCCTTAATAAAAAATGTGAACTATGACGAGTTATCCTGGCCTGAAGTTATCCCTACGATCATTTCTGATGAAGATAACAATATGCTTACTTCTTTACCCTCTGAATCTAAAATACCAATACGTAATATGAATGATTCTGGTATCGCCATGATGATTTTACTACCTTATTTTTTCAAAAGTATTGGCATATTATCAAAGAAGATTTGATTAAAGTTGTTTTAGATTTTTTTTAAATGGAGTACCCTCCCCAAATACTTTTCTAGTACTTCCATTGTCCTAATCCCTAAAATAGATAACCTTAAACTTTGGAACCATTTTAGGCCTATTAGTCTTTGTACCCTTTTTAATAAGCTCATCTCTAAGATCATGGCCAAAAGACTAAGCAGTGTGCTCCCTAAAATTATCTCCCCCAACCAAACTAGTTTTGTCAAAGGTCGATCTATCTCTGATAATGTTCTGGTAGCCCAAGAAATTGTTCATGATTTAAATAATAGTTCGTTGTGGTAACCTAATTTTTAAGCTGGATATTTCCAAAGCTTATGATAACATTGGTTGGAATTTTCTTTATAAAATTCTGACTCTTTTTGGATTTTCTAATCATTTTATTTAACTAATTAAGAATGGTATTGAGAACTCTTGGTTTTCATTACTTATTAATGGCAAGGTCCATGGCTTCTTCTCTTTCTCCCATGGGATAAGGCAAAGGGATCCCCTTTCTCCGGCCCTTTTCATTATGGCAGTGGAATATCTCTCTAGATGACTCGAACAGATGTTTTGTAAAATGTCTAACATGTTCTACAAAACTAGGGGTGGTTTTCCTATCTCCCACCTCAGCTTTGCTGATGATTTCATTATATTATGCAATGGATCTATCCGTTATGTGAAAAAATTATGTAAGTTCTTTACTTTGTTTGGGAGGGAAAGTGGCTTGAAGATTAACCCTGATAAAAGTTGTTTTATTGCTAGTTCGTCGATTTCACCTCCTAGGATCAATGCCATTAAGAGCATTACGGGGTTTGCCCATCAAATTCTGCTTATTAAGTACCTGGGTACTCCTTTATATCATGGTGCGAAAAGATCTTCACTTTTTGATGAGGTGATTCAAAAAAAATATAAGAAAACTTCATCTTAAGAATTTCATTTACTTTCTTTTGGTGCTAGACTTATCATGATCAAAAGTATTCTTTGCTCTTTGCCTTTCTATCTGATATCCACTATTGTGCCTATCTCATATATCATTAAAAAGATTAATAGACTTATTAACAAATTGTTTTGGGGTTCTACCTCGTCTTCCAAAAAAACACATTGGGCTAGCTGGCACAGCTGTTGCAGGCCTTTGAATGAAGGTGATTTAGGATGCAAAACCTTAGAAGACTCCATCAAATGCTTTTCATACAAAATGTGGTGGAATCTTAGGAGTAATCAGAGCTACTAGTCGCAATTTATGCTCGCCAAATACTGTAAGGGAAAACACCCCCTCATTTGTTCTTTCAAACCTGGGGATTCTTCGGTGTGGAGAAGACTTTGTAATATGTCACGAGAATCGATCTCCGGGTGTGAATTCAGGATCTTTCTTCTTTTGGCAAGATAATTGGCTGGGTTTTGATTCTATTGACTCTTTACTCAATACTCATTCTACTGAGAGGCTTAAGGTTAGCCATTTCATTATACTTAACACTTGGGATGTAGCTCAATTAGTTTCCAATGTACCCAATGTGATCGTTGACAAAATCCTTAATATTAATCTAATACCCAATAAATCTGACCAAATCCTATTTAAAAATTTCTCCTCTGGAGATTTTGTTTTCAAGGATGTGTGGCATGCGTTCAGACTTGTCAAGAATCTTTACTTTTTTCTAAAATCTGGAGTAATTTTATCCCTTCATCTTTCTCGATTCTAACTTGGCGTATTTTAAAACACTATATTCCTGTTGATGCCACTCTCATTAGCAAAGGTTTACATCTTCCCTCCAAATGCCAATGTTGCTTTCACATTGAAACTGTGGATCATGTCTTGTGGCCCTACGCTAAGGTTTGAGTCGGTATGATAGTATGTTAAATACTCTCCTCTTTGATGGATCCCTCTCTATCTTACATCTTCTTAAAAATTTTCTTTCTTATACACCGAAGGGTCATGTCAAAGGTGTGCTCACTACTAATCTGTTGTGGTATATCTGGTGGGATAGAAATGATGTTACGCATCGTGGCATTCCTATGAACTTTCACTGTATTATTACTAGAACTAAATGTAAAATTACTACTCTTTATAAAGCTAACCTCCTTACTCCCTCTAGCTTCAAAGGATTTAAACATTTGGCGCTTAATCTTGGGATTAATCTCCCCTCTTTTGAGTTTGAGTATACTCAAAAAATTATATATTGGATAAAGCCTAATTATCAAGTCATTAAGGTCAACAGTGATGGATCAGTTTCTAATGGCCTTTATGGTTGTAGAGGGATTTTAAGAGACTATAGAGGTAAGATGATTGCTGCTTTGATGTTCCTTTAAGACCCTGTTTTGTTCTTTTTCCGAGCTTTATGGTCTTCATTATAGAATTATTGTCTATATTCAGAAAAGATTCAAGAAAATTTGGTTTGAAATTGATGCTATCCTCCTCTTGGAATTATTAAAATTGGGAGCTCATGGCAATACTGAAGTTTCCTATGTTAATCATACGAGGAGGCTTCTTGCCACTCTTGATTACCATATTTCTCACACCTGTCGGGAAGGCAACTCCTGTGCTGATTTCCTTGCTAATTGGGGTGCAAAATCCTCTTCTGTGAGTTTATTCTCCAATGATAATATCCCTTCCCTCCTTCGGGGGCTTATGAATTTAGATAAAACGGGATTGCCTTATGTTAGAAACCTTTAATTTTATATTATTGCCTGTCTATTTTAGCCTTTTGGTTGGGTGGGGGTTTGCCTCCCTTCTTCGGCTTGTGTGTTGCTTTTATCCCCTCTCTAGTTCGAATGGTATTAGGGTGCTGCGGATTAGTCCTGATTGGATTGCTTTAATGTTATATTTGAGTTATGCTATTATTGTTGTATCATTTTCTATATTTCGTGCATTTTTTAAGTATCCCTTTGCAGCCTTTTTCTGGTTGTATTCCAAGGTGGGTACCTACTATAACTCCAATTGCTTGATAGCTTTTCTTGTCCTTATATATGAGTTAAATGTCCCCTGTGTGGCATTGTGCTCTTCCTTCATTGCCAGGAATTATTTCCTTTTTTTTCTTTTGTGATATACTAGTTGTTTCGGCATTTCCTATATCATTTTCTACTGGGTATGGCTTTCTTCAGAAGGCCCTGAAGTTGTGGTAGTTGTTTTGTTCTCTAATGTTGTGCGGTTGGCCGCTGTTTGGTCAATTAAAGTGTTTACTTTTAAGCTTTCCTATTGCAGAAGTTTTAAGCCTGGTTTGAGGGCTTGTTTCGGCCTGTATTTTATCATATCACTATGGCTCTACTGTATTGATATTCTCACTACTTCTGTTATGTTGTGTTATTTTGGAACTCTTTATAGCTGGCTGCATTCATGCAAGCATGTCCGGGTTTGGATGCTTTTATTTTTCCTGCTGACCATGTTCGAATTTTATCACTGTGGTGTGAAACCTGGGTGGGTTGTTGCGGGCTGGTATTCTGATATTTGTTGGCACTATTTGGGCTTTCCTATTGATAAAGGAATGATGTCTTTCCTTCATCTGTCCTATATGTGTGGCTCTCTATCTCCTATGAATGTGGTAGGCCTTGCTATATTGGGTATACTGCTCTTTTGGACCATGCGATCTTTGATAAGAGTCTGGTTTGGGTTCAATGAACCGATCTGAGTGGAATGAATCCGCTAGATTGGGGAATAAGGAATGGGTTCGCCGCTCGAGCCGCCGGATCGCCAGATTCCTTCTAGCCGTTGGATCTAGCACTTGGATTTATCTTATTAGCCTCGGATTTGCGCCGTTTGATCCTTTCTGTCGATAGTGGAATTCATGCGTCTCCTTCTTGAGGGATTGATCGGGTCGTCTAGATAACTACCCCGTTGATGGCTGGCGGTATCGGTTTCGGACGCCTAATGAATCTTCCTTGATACGCTTGGTTTAAACTTATCTGTGTTTTCTCT
Organism: Cymbidium sinense; assembly: GCA_021442155.1. Lineage (NCBI taxonomy): Eukaryota > Viridiplantae > Streptophyta > Magnoliopsida > Asparagales > Orchidaceae > Cymbidium > Cymbidium sinense. Next base: position 17,060,303 of record CM038224.1, read on the forward strand.
TCGACTCGAGTCGAACACCCAGAGAGAGGGCGGAGAGGAGAGGGCTAGGTTCTTCTTGCTGGAGGAGGAAGTTGCCGGCGAGTTAACCAGAAGAAATTGCAAGAGGAAGAAGAAGAAGAGGAAGATGCAGAGAGAAGGAAGAGTTTTTTTGTAGAATATATCATATATCCTTTGTTTGGTTTCTTTACCCTATTTATACTTTCTGTTTTTCTTCTATATCCTAGATCTATGCTTTCTTTTACAAGGTTTGAAGTTCTATACATTTTGTAACTGCTTTTACGCTTGGAGTTTCTTACCTGCCTTTTATCTTGCTCGCTCTCCTGGAATATTGGGTGGTTATTCGTTATTTAGTCAGTCGTGATCCCTTCTTGGTTTTGATTTTTCTTTATTATTCTTTTGTCATCTCTCTGTTTTGGGTGTTGATGCGGTTCTTTCCGGAAGTTATTTGGCTTCTCTTTGTTATACTCTGCTCATCTTTGCATTTCGATGTATTAATTCTCTATGGGTCTTGCAGACTGTTGGATTTATATTGATTTGTAGTCAATTCTTCTTGTATTATAGCCCTAATTTATGGATGTATGTGGCCCATTTCTTACTCTTCTAAATCTTTTTGGCAGTAGAATGGCCTATACTGATTCTTATTTTATCATTTTCTATATTATTGAATGAAGTCTTTCATCCAATATGGAGTTTTTCTATTCCTTTTGCTTATGTTGTCTTTTGGAGAATATGGAATCATATCATTACCTTGACCTTGTCCTCAAGGTCAAAGTCTGAAATGCTCTCAGATTTCTTCACTTGACACCCAAGAAGCATCTGGCTAGAAGTCCTTCCCATTATATTAAGATTTCTCTTAATTTGTTGATCTCCTCAGTATTGTTTTGTGATCTAAAACTTTAATAGCTTGACTAACATTTGTCTGCCTATGAAATGAGTTGGTAATTTTGTTTTGTAGTGTAGAGTCTCTGTATGCTAAGTCCGGATACATGAAGCACATTATGTATCCTCGCTTCGGAAATTCTATTCTATATGCTACCGTCCTATTTTCAGAATTTTGAAAGCACCATAGTTTTTCTCTCAGTAGTTTTGTATACGATTCCCAGACCTAAGTTTGTCTATAGTTTAACTAATACTAAATCATTTACTTTGAATTGAAACTCTTCTATGTTTATCACCATTTGCTTCATTCTGCTTGAGCTTCTAAGTTTGTTTAAGTAGTATAGAATTTTGTCCCTTTGTTGTAAAACTGTTTTCCACCTCTGTTGGTAGCTATATTCCCATTATAGGGTAAGGAGGAAGTCGCCATATACTATTTGAAAAGGAGTGATTTTAAGTATCATGGATGTATTATAGGAGAATTCGCAAGGAATTGTACCACATCCTTGGTGTCTCTAATACAAAACTCCTTAGATATTGCTCTAGATTACGTTACCTCTTGGCCATCACCGAGGATGGTATGCACCGTTATGCTTTAATGTGGTTCCACTTAACCCGAACAATTCGCCTAAATTGCTCATAAAGATTGGGTCTCCCAAATTATTCCTGTGGTATGCCATGTAGTTTGGCTAAAATAAAAATCTATATATAATCGTAAAACCGGTTGGAAGGGTTGAGAAGTGTGTTGAGAATGTCACCACCACCAAATATAGCTTTATTATGAGACTTAGGTAGTCGTAGAATAAAATTCATCGATACTTCCTCCCAAATGGCTTCCTATAGTAGTAGGTTCTAGGCTTCGAGTATCATATTTGACTTGTTGACAAATAGGATGGGTTAAGACAAAGTGTTTAATATCTTGTTTCATATGCTTCCAGTAGAATTGTTGATTAATTTTGGCCAATATCTTTTGAATTCCCCCATGGCCTCCTACTGGTGTTGAATGTAATTCTCTTATAATAGATTTATTCGAAGTCTTGAGCTATGACAATCCTGCCTTTATAGTGTATCAATCCATTAGCAAGTCTATATTTAGGAAATAAACCTGGATTGTCTAATATTTTCTTATGCAGGTCTTGTAGTTCAATGCTAACATGTGTGTCCTCTTTGATTTGTTGCATTATAGTATTGATTTATTGAGTATAAGCATATAATCTGAATGACATAAGTGATTCTCGAGTTGTAGGACTATCTTCTGTGTCAAACAATTTTCTGGATAATGCATCAGCTGCTTTGTTTGTAATCCCTAGTTTATATTCAATAATGTAGTCAAATCTAAGGAGTTTGATTAAAAATCTCTGTTGTTCAGGAGTTTGAATTGTTTGTTGCATTAGCTCCCTTATGCTCTTTTGATCTGTCTTGATAGTAAACTTGTTACCAAGCAGATATTATCTTCATTTTACTACTGTTTCTGTTATAGCATATAATTCTCTTGCATATGTTGATGCTTTTTGTAATGATGGAGATAGCTTCTTACTAAAATAAGTTATAGGATGGTTGTTTTGTTAAAAAACAATCGTCCTGATGCATCTCTATGATAAAAAAAGAAAAATTAGGCTAATACCGGAGAGATGTCATTGCTTGTTTTAATTGTAAAAATGCTGCTTTTGATTCTTCTGTCCATTGAAAATGTTGCTTAGCTAACATAGAAGTTAGTGGAGAGGCAATGGTTGCATGGTGTTTAACAAATTTTCGATAATAGCCTGTTAAACCCAAAAAATATCTTAACTGTTTGATTGAATTGGGTAACAACCATGCTTGTACTGCTTGAATCTTTTTGGGATCCACTGCTAGCCCTTGTGTAGATAAAATATGTCCCAAATACTTAACCCTGTCCTGTAAAAATGAGCATTTAGATGGTTTGATAAACAGTGAATGTTGCTTGAGTTGTTCCAATACAGCTTGGAGATGATTTTGATGTAACTCCAAGTCCGGCTATATATAAGTATATCATCAAAAAATATTAAGACAAATTTTCTTAAGAATGTCTTAAGAATCAATTCATTAATGCTTGAATGTTGATGGTGCATTTGTTAGTCCAAATGGCATTGCAATAAACTCATGTTGTCTCATGAGTTCTAAAAGCTGTTTTGTAGATGTCTTCTTCAGCCATTTTGATTTGATGATATCCTGATCTTAAGTCTAACTTTGAAAAGATTGTGGCTACATATAATTCATCCATAAGCTCCTCTGGAGTGGGAATTGAAAATTTGTCGTATTTTATTTAGAGCTCAGAATCCACATGTAATCTCCAAGTTCCATCCTTCTTCTTGATTAAAAGAGCTGAAGAAGAGAAAGGGCTGGTGATTTCTCTGATTATGCCACTGTCCCATATTTCTTTAATTAATTTTTTTATTTATGTTTTCTAAAAGTGTGGATATCTATAATTTTTGACTTTCACTGGTTGAGTTCCAGGTGACAGATGAAGCTGGTGGTCTATATCCCTCCTTGGAGGTAAGCTTGCTGGAATTTGAAATAGTTCTTGATATTGAGATAACTACGATTGCAGGTAAGCATCAATTCTTTTATAAAGAATCCCCCCTCTATTTCTCTAACTGGAAATATGATATTATTTCCTTCTTGATGCAATTTGGTGAACCATGGAAGGAAATGTTGTCCACCTTGGAGGATGTATCCTCACACTAATCATTAGAGTAATTTCATTGAGCTTTTTATAATCAATCAGACTCACCCAATTGTATTGAACCCAAAACAACATCTACTCCTCGCATGGGTAGAGATAGTCGCTGATAAAAGTGTTTCCTTGGATAGAATATTGAGCATATTCTAACATTTTAAAGTTTCTCCATTGCCTACTAACACTTGAAAATTGATGCAGGTGTTACTTTATAGTCAATAAATTTGGCTAGTTTGGATTGAATAAAATTGTGGGTTGAACCATTATCAATCAATACTTGTACTTTTATTTCAATCACCTTGTAATCTTAATATCCCAGACCGACCAGAAAGGCATCATCGATTGAAATTTCTCTCCACAGGCATTGCTCTTGGTCATCATCACCATCATTAAAGCAAATAATTTGGATTTGCGATATGACCGTGATATTTTCATCACGCTTAAAACATAGCCCTTTCTTTCTTCTTTCTTCCAACTGTTGTTGTTAATTTTGATTGGAATGTTTTGTTTGTTGGTCATATTATTGCTATGGTATTGATGGGTAGCAGAAGGTGGTTGGTATATCCTGGTTATTTTACTAGGGTATTGACTCAGAATCCATGAAACTTTCATCTAATCTTCCATTAGCTTAGCTAATTGAAAAGTTTGTTTGAAGGGAATTGGGTTGTGCTCTTACTTCCTCTTAATATCATGTCCTCGATTCAAAACAACTTTGTAGAAATTGTGGAATACACCGAATTTGATTAGTTATTTCTTCAAATTCTAGAAATTATGAACTGTTATTTTTTGTTATAGCTTAGCTAATTCTCCTCTCAAATCTCAGATAGAGATGGACCAAATCTTTGAATGACCGTTTTGAACGTCCAAGAATGCAATTGTGTATCCACCGATACCGATACCTTATTGCATGTCCATCCATGTATACTGAGGCAATTAGGAATTTATGGTCCTCTGATAAGCTATAATACTGAAAGAATTGGTCTGTTTTGAACAGCCAACCTCTGGTATTTTCTCCATTAAATCTTGGCATATCTACCTTAACAAGTCTAATGTTTTGTTGTGTGTGTTATCTATTTGGAATAGAAATTTCTGTATGAAAAGTAGTACATATCTGTGATTGTTATTGTTCTTGAAAATTGTTATCTGATTTTTCTTCTATAGTAGATAATCTTCTTGAAACTTCATTTAATATCATAATGATGGAAGACATTTGCTCATCTGTTAGTCTTCCTACACATTCTTCTATTGTTGGTTGGTTGTCTTTCCTCGCCATCTTTGGTTGTGGTAATCAACAAGAGCACCAATGATAAGAGTCTGGTTTGGGTTCAATGAACCGATCTGAGTGGAATGAACCCGGCTTGATTGGGGAATAAGGAATGGGTTCTCTCCGGATCGCTTATATATTCCTCTAAATTGGATCTAACACTTGGATTTACCTTATTAGCCTCAGATTTACGCCGTTTGATCCTTTCTGTCGATAGTGGAATCCACGCGTATCCTTCTTGAGGGATTGATCGGGTTGTCTGGATAACTACTCCCTTGGAATGGGTTTGAGCCGTTGATGGCTATCATGTACGCCGTCGATGAATCTTCCGACACGCTTGGTTTAAACTTATCTGTTTTCTTCGAAACACACCAGAGAGAGGGGTCGAGGAGAAAGCGAGAGGAGATGCTAGGGTTCTTCTTCTTGGAGGAGGAAGTTGCATGAAGTTAACCGTAAGAAATTGCAAGAGGAAGAAGAAGAAGAAGAGGAAGATGCAGAGAGAAGGAAGAGTTTCTTTGTAGAATATATCATATATCCCTCTGTTTGATTTCTTTACCTTATTTATACTTTCTGTTTTTCTTTTATAGCTTAGATCAATGCTTTCTTTTACAAGGTTTGAAGTTCAGACATTTTGTAACCTGCTTTTCTCATGCTATGAGTTTCTTGTGTTTTATCTTGCTTGCTCTCTGAATATTTGGTGGTTATTCATTTTAGTCTGATCCCTTCTTGGTTTTTTGATTGCTTCTTTATTATTCTTTTGTCATCTGAAGCTCTCTGCTTTGGGTGTTGATGTGGTTCTTTCCTGGAAGTTATTTGGCTTCTCTTCATATACTCTGTTCATCTTTGGTTTCATGTGTGTATTAATTCTCCAGAAGGGTCTTGTATTGAGTTGTATTCTTGGATTTATATTGATTTGTAGTCTGTAATTCTCTTTATATTATAGCCCTATAATTTATGGATGTATTTCTTACTCTTCTAAATCTTTTTAACAGTAGAATGGCCTATACTGATTCTTATTTTATCATTTCCTATATTATTGAATGAAGTCTTTCTTCCAATATGAAGTTTTTTTATTCCTTTTGCTTCTGTTTTCTTTTGGAGAATATGGAATCATATCAATCTTCCAATGGATGGTTTGTCTCCCCAGGTTCGTAGGCTATGATGGATGGTTGAGTTCACCCCTTCTTTGGTTGGTAGTAGCACGTCATATCCCTTCTGGTGTTGGATGCTGTGGCTACCAAGTTGGTGTGGTGTGAGTGTCCCGGAGCTTTTTTCTACAACTCTTCGTTTTCTCTTAGTCTTTATTTTATTCCTTCAATTTAACTCATGTCATTTTAACAGTGCTAACTTTTCTTCTAGATGTTTGCATATTCTATTTTCTTCTCCTGCAAGTCATTTCTTTCTGGAGGTATATACTTCTTCAGCCTCAACATTTACTGTTGTTGGCTAGCTTTGCGGTTTGCTTTTGTGTTTATTTTGCTTTCCTTGGTGTTTTTCTTTTTCTTTTATTGTTTGAGTTGTACTTAGTCAGGGGATTCACTCTCTAGGATGTTTGTAGCTCTTTGAGCAGTAGATTCTGAGTTTATCCCCTCTTAAAGATCTTGTAACCTCTTTTTTAGCAATAAAATTTCCCTATAAGGGGTTCCCCAAAAAAAATAAAAATAAAAAATAAAAAATAAATACATAAATAAGGTGTAAACTTGACACTATTTAATTAAAGCTCTACTATGTTGCCCAAGGAAAAAAAATTAACTTGACCAAAGGTTACGTGTAACACAATATCAAGCTTATTGGCACACCCACTTCCATATAATGGTTTGAGATTCAAATGACTTGATTACTTGATTTAAACCTAACAATAAATTTATATATTCAAGTTCCTTTCGGATTCAGGTTGAATTCAAGTTAGCACATCAAAAAAATTACTTTGGATTTTGGTCTGAATTCATGGCAAGCAAAATTTAACCAGACTCTTTCGTTCTAATGATATGTATCTTCCCAAATGGGCCAAAAAAAAAAAAAAAGCGTAGCGAAGTTTAGTTCATTTCCTTCCCTATGGACACTAACCAAATCAGGGTTGTGAATTGTGTTACTTGGGTTTGCTTAAAATTTTCGGCCCGTTTAGTTAATGAACAAACTTAGTGTCTTTTTCCAGCTGATAAAAAATTTTAACTCATTAATATGAATTGACACTCTTAGTTCAAACAACAGTATATCTGCCGGAAGCTAATAACTGATGTTTTTTTTTTTTTTTTTTTTCTTCTTATATTCTGGCAGGCCATGCCCCTGCTTTGTTTCCAGAATCTTGAAGCTGTGTGGAAGAAGGATGACTTTGAAAGAAGTGGTTCTTCTCTCTCATCTTTTTCATCCAATTCCACATTCTAAATCTTCAGCTCAGCATAACTTAAGAGCTTCCGAAATTCTGATTGATTGGCGACAATTAATGCAGCTAAGTTTTAATCATCTCAGTCTATGGATCCGAGTTAGCTGCTTCTCTACAAACTTTTTCTTGTAATTTCTATCTTATTTTCCTTCTTCTTTTTTATTTATTCATTTGGTTTTCTTGTCTCCTGATTTTTTTCCATTGGGAGACATATAAATAAAAGAATATTTTTATATAAAAAATAAGCCTTATTAATTTTTAAAGGGATGAAAAGCCTTCTATTATTGATTAAGTTAGGTGAGAATTGATGGATAGATAAGTACTTAAGAGGTTTTTTTTTTTTTGCCGCTCGTTCCTAACCAAGAATACTACCTAAAAAAATCACATCAGATAAAAGTTTTAATATTAGAAAAAAACAAATTTAATTTTTTTAAAAAAAACTATATTTTAAAGAAGCAAAGAAAGCTAATTTCTTTATAATTGAAAAAAGAACTTAAAGCTAAGAAGCCAAAATTAGTTCATATAATGTTTTGGGGATATCTCACATCCTATTTATAAGTAGCTTGGTGTGTTTTATATATCACATTTATATAAGATCGCAAGAAAAAGATAAGAGATTTTTTTTTCCAAAAATAAATTTGATCAAATAAAAGCTTAGTTGAAATTGAGATTGGTATAAAAATTAAATATATGTTATTTGATAATGATATAGTATAATAGTATATAATTAAAAAATGACTACACTATTAATGGGATTTATATTTAGTGAACAATCTCAAGAACTTCTCAATAAAATAAAGTAGTTGAAAGAATGATAGGACTTTAAATATAAGTGGTAGTTGCATGAAACTACATGTAATATAGTTAAACACATTACTAAACCCTAAATCAATTAAGGGCCATTCGTAGCTCTTAGTTTTAGACTTCCTAAAAAAGTTTGGATTGAAAAAAAGAAATTGTATGTTACTTACATTTAAAAAATTTCCATTTTTATGTGTGCATAAATTATAAAAAAAAAAGATGAGTTTGACCTAAAATTATAGAAATGTTACTTCATTGGTTATAAATTTTAGAATGATGAAAATAATAAATAATTAAAAGTATGCATGCTACTTTTAAAGAAATTGAAATGAATGAAAGAGATCTCCATTATAGAGAAGATTGAATTAAAAGAGCTAGTTAATTTTAATAAAAGATAGGATAAAAAAAACAAACAAAATAAAAACTTAAATACAACAATCTAATTATAAAATTTAATTATAAAGACTTTTATATTATATTAACTAGTTTTCTTTTTCTCTATATTATTTATAATTTACTAATGTAGGTGACTTTGAATATTATAAAAAAAGTTTTAAAGTTAATGATTCATCTAAGTTAAAATAGTAAATTCTCTCAATAAAAATAATATGTAGACATTGATTAAGTTGCTTAAGAAAAAACTTTACAAAATCATAAGTTTATAAAATAAAAAATGAGTAGAATGGTTTCAAAATATGTAAGATAAAGCTAATGATGAAATGTTTTTAATAAAAGAAAGGTTTTAACATCATCATAACTTTTTTCTCTTATAGTTGACTTAATAATTATATGATAAGTATTGAGTATTATAATTATAAAAGTCTTACACTTAAAGTAGATGAAACTTAAAACTATTTTTCTTTATAATGATCTAAGAAAAAGATATCAATATGATTAATCCTAAATACTTGATTATAGATGCAAAAAAAAAAAATGTACACTTCAAGCTCAACAAAAGTTTATATGCTTGAAACAAAATCAACATCAATGATATAATTATAAGTTTGATAGATTCATGCATAAATTTGACTTAAATAGAAGCAATGTTGATTTTTGTTGACATGTAAAAGGTACTAAAAATATTATATTTTAATTTTGTATGTTAACAATATATTGATTGTAGTGCCAATATCAAAAAAATTAATAATATAAAAGGATAGTTATCAAAAGAATCTAATATTAAAGGCTTCAAAGAAGCCAATATGAACAATAAAATGAGAACAAATCAAGACAAAGTTATAAGTACTTTAAATCTACATCAAATCCAAGAAAACACACCCTAGGAAGCTATAAAGTGAATTTATAACATTTGAAAGAACTAATCACTCATGAACATTTAACAGGGGTGATTTGAAACTATAAGGATATTTTAAAGCAAATTTAGAATGAGATCTAGATACACAAAAAAGTAATACTAGGTACATATATTCTTTAGATGACATTGGTATTGGTTGAGTGTCACAATTATAAAAGATACTTACATTATGAATATTTGATGTTTAATGTATAGTTATCAGTAATTTAGGAAAGTGATGATTTGACTAAGATGCAATTTAAATGAAATGAATCAATCATAATTAAGAAGATGTTTTCTATTCCATGATGGACAAAGTGCCTATTCACTTGGCAAAGGATGTCCTTCCACTCTTAAGCAAAATATATTCAACTTAAATATCATTTTCTATGCTTCGTTTTTGAAGATATCTTTCAACTTATCAAAATAAAAGAAATAAAAAGCTCTATTAATATGGCCATAAAGTGATACTAAGAAAAATTAGGCTTTGCAAGCTTTAGTTAAATTTCATGAATAATGACATGGAATTGCCATTAATTGGTAATTTTACCTTATACGCATGTGCACATGTCACATTAAGTAACATAGAATGAGTAGAGTATCATTCCCATGAGAATTAGAGTAAAACTAAAATATTGGTTTTCTTTTTAAATTTGATTTTTATCTAACAAAATATAAAAGTACATAAGTAAAATGACTATATACTCTTTTGTAATATATTAAAAAGACTAATTTTTATATATTTTTTAAATTTTTATAGAAAATATAGGTGCTATTCTTAATTTTAAAAGTAGTACTCTGAACTTATAGAGTTTTTGGATTAAGAATTATATTAAACTAATTAGTGATTTAATTTTAAGCTTATAGTATCAAATATGAGCAAAAATATTAACCCTCTATGCCTAAACAAGTATTGCCAAATTAATCTCTTTATTTAGTTTTATGCCTAGTGCCAAGTAAATTTTGATTGATTGCATTGCTCATATTTTTCTATAAATGATTATGAATCCTAAAACTAATCATATATTTAATTGTTATTTAGCACTTCTAGACTTTCTAGAATATTAATGATTATTTAGTACATTCATTTAATTTTTTTTTATAATTATTCCTCTAGAACTCCATCGATATCTCTAAATTACACTTAATTTTAACTTTATAATTGACCAGGTCACAAGTAAATAAAGCATGGAGAAAAACAAAACACCATTCTCATGAAATGCACTAATAATTTTCTTATATTAATCTATAAAATATAGTTTAATATAATACAAACATCCAAGAACTCACAAGAATTTGGAGCACTAATTAGATTAGTGCATCATAATACATAAGAGAAAAACCTCATTAAATATTATAAAACAAGGCATAGAATAACAAGAGAAGAAAGGAAAGAGCACACTGAATGAGTCTTCTATGTCCACCCTTTGTGATCCTCTACTACTTCCTAGTGGAAATATCCAACATCCTTCATTGAAAATCCTTGATTGTTGATCTCCATCTCCACCACTTGTATAAGAAAAATATTTTACCACAGTACCCTCAGAACACTCTCACAACACTTGGAGTATCACTCTCCAAGTGTTTCACAAAAAACTCACACAATCTTACACTCACTCCACTTCTTATCAAAATTTTGAAAAAAAAAAGTCTCTTGCACTTAGAAATATCCCTTATTTATAACAAAAAATAGCGTTGATCAGCTACTTCTAAATAACCTAAAAAATTACTCGAAATCATCGCTAAACCATCAAGAATCTATTTTGTCGGGCTACAGCACTGTGGCGATGTTGATGCAGCATTGTGGTGCTATTGATCCGACGCTACAATGTTGTGATTGCTATCTCTGGTTCATATTTTTTCTCTAGTATAGCACTACGATGCGAAGCTTGCTGTAAAATTATCTCAATGAGTCTAATCTAGTACAGCAGCGCTGCTGATATAATGCTTAGGTGCTAACCTTATTTTTGATTTGCTCCAATTTAGGCTATTTCTAGCGCCATGATGTTGGGCTTAAATTTCTTCTTTTCCTTTTTTTTTTTTTTTTTGAGAATTTTTCTGCTACAACACAAAATATACTTGAAATAAACACATTTCAATATATAAAAATATGATAAAGGCATTATAGTTACATGAAAATTTCATAAATTTAACACTTATCACCCATATAAAGATGTGTTTAGAAATTGATTAACAAATAGGTACTAGCTAAAATATTATCTTGAAATGGGAGATTATTAAGATATGATAAACTGAATCAATCATAAGAAGTTGTTCTCTATTCCATGATAGTCAAAGTGTTTTTCACTTGGCAAAGGATGATACATGAACAAAATATATTTAACGAACATAACTATCATTTTAAATGCTTCTTGCTTGAAAATGATGTCACTTAACTTATCAAAAATAAAAGAAATAAAAACTATATTGATATGTTCAGGCTTTGCAAGTCTTAGTTAACTTCTATGAATAATGATATGGAATTGCTATATAAAGAGGTGTTTAGATATTGATTATTAAACAATTACTTCAAAAAATTTATCTCTAAGTGGAAGATTATTAAGATATATTAAAAAATTTTATTTTCCCATTTATTATAAGCTTCTAACTAACACTTTAACTTAATTCCAATAATCTTAATAGCTATTTTCCTCCATCTAACATCAATATTATGATATATGCCACTATTTATTTAATAAATTTATTCTTGTTACCTTCCACCTTTTAGCATTATATAAGCAAATATTTGATCTCTATGCGATCATGAATATAAGCAAATATTTTTGAACCGTATAAACTTGTGTCAAGTGATTGTGATATTTATTGTGTTCATTCTTCGTCATCATTTACTATTCTAATAAATTTAAATTTAACTTCAATAAATATATAAGAAACAAATTAAAAAAGTGAGTTCATATCATATATAAAGCATAGCATTAATGAGCTACCAATTTAAAATATTTGTTAATCCATTTAATATCCAATATAATATATGTATCATGTTCTACCTTTTAACTTATATATTTTTATTATTTTATATAAATAACTAATTGATATAATTTAAATTAATAGTCATTAAATATTGTATTTCTTATTGATTTAATTTAAAAAATCTTAATTTTTAAACTAGTTCTTGTGTATTATTATAACAATTAAATCTTCATTTAATCAATAATTAATTATTATTTATAACATCAAAGATTGCTTGAACATTGAATTGAGATGGCGTATAGCCAAACCTAGTTCTAATTGTGACATATATACTAGATATTGAATTCTTAGTAGCTCTTTATAAAAATATCCTAAATGAATGAAGAATAAAAAAATTACTTTTAAGAAAAAAATTATATTACATATGATATTTATTTAAAAATAAAAATATCTCATATATAGTATAAAAAAAATTTTCCTTCATGACATTAATACATGAAAGCTCCGTTTTTAGGAGTTCTGTAATTTTTTCATATTTTTTATTTTTTAAGCGAACAAGGCTTCTTTTTTTTTTAATCAAAGATGGCAAGTAATGTTTATCAATCTATCTAGTATATTCATATCTATATACTATAAGTCTTAAGTAGAGAGAGAGAGAGAGAGAGAGAGAGAGAGAGAGGCTCAATTCTTCAAATTTATTCTTTTGATTGTAGGGCATGGTATTTTCAAATTAAAAGCTAAAGCCAAAACTGAAGACAGGCCAAATTTCAAGTAGACTGCAAAATAATTTTGAGTTTAAAAAAAAAGTTATACGTAAATCATTAATATTCACATTTTTTTTCATAGTTTTAACTTTTATTTGCCTAGAAAATATTTTTAATAGTATTATGTGGATCTCTCTCTAATTCTTCCAAATCCTAAATTTTAAAATTTAATTTTGTGTTCATTAAGATTCTTAATTGAGTCCTCTCAACTAATTGATTTTGATTTTAATAAATTAAAATCAAATCCTTTTATTCTGAATCAAATAAAACTATATCACACTATATAATATGTCAATTAATCTAACACAACCTATATAACATATGCAATCTTGATTAATTCAATCTCACCTCAACATTAAAAAACAAAATTTAAAAAGTTTTTCTTTTTAAAGAAATTTTAAGTATTCCATGTATTGCATGATGAGATGGTTTTTTGTAATAGGGATAAAAATATATAGCTTAGGATGCTTAAAATTCTTTAATTTAGATCATGTCTTAAAGGCGTACTCATGTTCTCTAAGCAATTAGAATGATGAGTTTGACTATGAACATTTTAAGTTATTGTCCTATATTACTTCAAATTATTATTAAATATTAATTTTAAGTAACTTTTTCCTTAAATTTCGCATTTTTAACTAAACTTTTAGTCTTCTAATTATATTTTTTAAATATAATTATTATGTTACTTATACTAAAAAATTTAGCCACAAAGTTTAATAAAAATGTTATCCTATTTATAGGCATAAATAATTATAGAACCATTCATAAAATTTTAAAAAATATATATAATTAAAATACACAATATCTAAAAATATGTGATTAATATAAATTGAGCCATAATTTATAAAAAAAATGTTTTTTATAAATAAGAAAAAAAATTTTAGATGGATTTACATGCATACCACATAATTCTTATATATTACATATTCAATACTCAAACTTCAATTTTTATATATGTAACATCTCGATCTTCAATATCACATCAAAAATATCATCATTGCTCATTTTTAAAAGTAAAATACATATTTTTAAACATAAAAAAATATTAGATAAATAAATATCTAACTTTAGATGTTATATATATGTAAATACATAACAATTATGTGATATGTATATGTAAATCTTACTTCTTTTTTTCTATGTCATAAAAATTGAAGATTTAAACATTACATATATCATTCTACTATTTTCTCATTATTAATAATCCAACTACTTCACGCAAAATTTACAGGGCCCGTTAGTTAGGAATCTCGCTCTCAACGTGATGACTCATAATTGAGCATATAAATATATGTATTTATTATCCTCACGGGCTCACTGGTTCAAAAATTTAAAAAAAAAAAAAAAAAAAAAACACTATTCATCATCTGTACTTCGTAAAATCTCTCCTTAGTACTGCAAGTACATTGAGGGCAGCTAATTCTCCCACAGTATTTTGCAATCATTCGTTGATGAACAGTTCATTCAAATAGTTTTTTCTTTTACACTTTTATTTTTCTTTTTACCTTTAAACATCAAAATAAAAATTACTATTCACCACTTCAGCTTTTGAAATCATGACACATGAATCCTATTCTCATATAAAAATAATAATAATAATAATAATAATAATAATATAATAATAATAATATATTATTATTATTATTATTATTATTATATATATATATTCTTTTATTTTGAACTAGAAACTAGAAAAGATTGATTTCTAAATGTGTTTAAAAGATAAAAAAATATATCAATTTATATAATAATTTGTAGATTGTTATCAATTAAACAATGATATCAATAAAAAAAATCTTAATTTTTTGGGAATGCAAGAAAATCTTAGATAATATATTTTAATTTACTTCATCTGTACATTGACGTACTTAGGACGACAAATAAATGGGCTGACTTTAAATATACGGCAGAGATCTATCGATAAATAAATAAATAAGATACTGTGATTAAGGTTTAAATTAGTTAATTAGTCCGAAGCTTTATTATAATTCGAACTCTCTTTTGAACTAATATTAAATATTTATAAGGCTGTGAAGTTGATCCCCGACGTGCCATCTTTCACAATTTTATTTGTCAAACTTTAGCTTTTCATTTTTTTTAAAATACATAATATATATATATATATATATATATATATATATATATATATATATATATATATATATATATATATATATATATATATATATATATGTATAATCCTATGTATTTATTTATTTATTTATTGATGATGGCGTGAAATAAATAAATTGGAATTTCATGATATTCAACCAATGGGATTATATATAATGAATATTACTGTGATATATATTAAAAAAAATTTAATTTTATAAATATTTTTCATAGTGTCATTAGATCTCTTGTCTTAATAGAGAAACATACAATAACAAGTCTTTATCTCACTATGTGGGATCGCCTACATGAATCTTTCTTCTCCATTGTGTCCTATTATGTGTCAAATTCTCATTTAATTCTTGTAAACTAAGGTAATTTTTTATGCATCTTAACCAAGTATTTTTAGGTCTTCCTCTACATTTATTAACATAAGGCAAATCTAATGCATCTACTCTCCTAACCGAATCATCGGACGGTCGACGCTTTATGTGGCCAATCCATCTAAGATGACTCTCTCTAATTTTATTTGCCAGTGGAGCTACTCCAACTTCTTAACGAACATACTCATTTGGCATTTTTATCTCTAAGAGTAAAATCACTCATCCACCTGAGCATCCTCATCTCTACAACACTTAACTTAGTCTTATGCTTCTCTTTTATTGACCAACATTCTACACCATAAATCGTTACAGGTCTTACCACCTTCTTATAAAATTTTTCCTTAAGTTTAAGCAGTACTTTTCTATCACACAACAGGCTAGATGCATTCCTCCACTTCAACCATCCAACTAGAACTCTAATAATAACATCTCCATCTTTTTCACCATCATTTTGAACAATAGAGCATAGATATCTGAATCGTTCACTCTTTTTAATGATTTGTTCACCCAATGTCACAATACTACCACTAGAACTTTTATAATTAAAACTACACTCAATATATTCAGTTTTAGATCTACTTAAGCAAAAACCTTCAGTCTCTAAGGTTGACCTCCATAATTCAAGTTACTCTTGGATTCCCTCTTTAATCTTATCAACCAGAAGAATTTCATCAGGAAAAAGGGCTAAATTTTTAAACTAAACATCATTAGTGATTTAATTAGCTAATTAGGCAGGATAAAAAAAATTAACAAAATAGGCCTAGTCTGAACAATAAATAGGCCTAGTCTGAACATCATCACTTACTCTGAGTTCACCATCATAATAAAGAACAATAAATACACTATCTGAACTCGTCACAGCTTGTAAAATCAGTATTCCAACTGCTACCTATTATGCACAAAAAATCCTGCATTAATATATGACAAAGATGACTAAAATACTTACGCATTCAAGCCATCACTCGATCCTAATATTTCACCTAAACAAACAGAATCCAACTACTGCAATATGACAAATAAAATCCAAATCCAATCATTCTCTTTTGAAAGCAAAAATAAAACATCCCTAAACTACACATACATACTTCCTAAATAAAAAATAGAACATTGCCCAAAAAAAGCTTTCCTACATAAAATTGTGCACAATTTCGGATCGATCACGATCTCCTAAACCCTAAATTAAACTACACATACACATTTCCTAAATAAAAAAAAAAAACTTTATGAAAATGAAACTTTCCTAAATAAAATTACCCACATTTTGAGCGATCAGATCTCATAAACCCTAAAATTAACTACACATACACACTTCCTAAACAAAAATAAGGGGAGACACATTGATGAAAACATAAGTAACTAGAAAATCCAATATTTATACAAATAGTAGTGAGATCAAAATAAATAAAATAAAATAAATCTAGTATAAAAAAATTTAGTTACTAGATCCACCATATTCAAGGAGAGACTATACTTGCTCTATAATAAGAATATGATTCATATTCTCATCATGATGCTATTAACCAAACAAAAATGCCAAGAACAACTAGTGATTGCAGAAAACCCTTTAAGAACCTATAGGCATTAGACAAAAAATGAAGCTTTCCTAAATCAAAACTGTGCATAATTTCAGATCGATCACAGATCTCTTATGAATATCATAACAATTAGCTAAACTAACCAAATAAACTCATACAAAATACATTTCTTCTTCGTTTGGGGTTAGAAATACCTAAATCGGCGAAAATAAACCTTCCAAGCTATTTTCTGGCCGTGACGCACGTGGCGACTTCTGGCCGTGGCGGGTGGATCCAGTAGCAACAAGTTGGATCGCGTAGATCTGGCGGCGGAAGCACGAGCAGAGAAACAAGGAAACCCGAGAGCTTGCTCTCGTTTTTCTAAATGGGGAAGAGCCAATTAGGTCAGAGCATCCGTATCCTCACTGCTGGTGTTTTATTAATTTTTTTTATCCTGCCTAATTAACTAATTAAATCACTAATCAGGTTTAGTTTAAAAATTTTGCCCAGGAAAAAGCATACACCAAGATACATCTTTCTGTAAATGTCTAGTAAGAACATCCATAACTAAAGCAAAGAGAAATATACATAAACTGAAATTTTTTTTATTTATATCTTTTGTCTATGATCCGTTACAATTTTTAAATTTTTATTTTTTTTTTTTTTTTTTTTGAGATTAGATGGACTTTTGTACTCATATATTTTAATATTTATTTTTGTATCATGTTAGTTATTATATTGAGCTATTTTATCACTTTAACAGCTTTTTTAGAACGCGTGCATGAGGACTCTTCTCTAATCCCTATCGTCATTATAATTAATAATTTTATTTTTATTTATTGAATTTCAGCTTCTTTTTCTCTTAAAATTTATTAGCATATATTTATGTTCTCTCTCTCTCTCTCTCTCTCTCTCTCTCTTGATAATCTCTTTCATCTGCGTGTGTCGCTGTCAGCCACACGCTCGATCAATTTTTTCTATGATAGTTGACCCTGTAGCCATTCCTGCGACGCCTATACTAGACAAACTATCTTAATTCTGAAATTTATGCTGGCTCTTGCAGGACCTGAGCGCAACAAATGAGAGCACAGGGAACATATTAAAGCAGAGCTGTCAGTTTCCTTGAAGAAATGTATTTCATTTGAATTATATTTTATATTCATTGTCAATCAGCTCAGTTGATGAGCAAGCATGATCTAGAACTTTCAGATCGAGTTCTTCTCAGAAGATAAACCTATTTGATGATGGAGAAATTAAAAGGGAGGCGCGTGGGTGATGAATATGCCATTCAGGAGGATTTGATACTCAGAAGATGGATGAGCTGTTGGTTGGATAACCTTTTATATATATATATATATATATATATATATATATATCATATATATATATATATAAATAATATTAATAATGGAAATAATATTAATTTTTTTGAAAATAATATTAATTTTTTTGAAATATTAATATTTTTTTTTGGAAATAATATTAATAATTTTAAAATAAAACATACAAATATATAATACAGTGAAATCTAATATATAGATATATGATTTTTTTTTAATATATGTTGATTTTGTGGTAAATTTTTGATTGAATATAATATTAGTCATTGTATTTACAAGTGCTTTCGTTTGAATGAGATAAAAGTTTTGTGGATTTAAAACGTTTTTATGGTCATTATTATATTTAAAAGTATATGATAAATAACATTTTTGAAGAGATATTTTTATGTTCTTATTTAAATTTTTAAGAAGTTTTTTTTTTTTAATTTTAGAGTGACTAAAAAATATTTTAAAATTTTGTTGCATGCTAAAATATTCTTAATACTATATATATATATATATATATATATATATATATATATATATAGAGAGAGAGAGAGAGAGAGAGAGAAATTGTTTAATGATGTTAGATTTAGGGATTTTTTTTTACCTAATAAATTATCTTAATAATTCTTAATTATATGTTAGTGTTTGATCTAAGTTTATTTGGACTTGGATTGAGATATTCTTGATATCTTTGGGTTCATCGCATTAAGCTACTTTTTTTACTATAAGATTGCTAAAAATTGAGTTGAATAATCTTGTAATTATTCAAAAAATTCATATTTAAATACTTGGATATTTAAGATCGAAAGTTGATGTTAATATGTATGCTTGATTAGATGGTTTATTGCCTATTAACTTAAAATATCAATCATTCAAATAAAAAATTGATAAAATTATAAGTTAGACAAGCTAGAATAATAATTTTTAAAATTATGAATGTTTTTTTAATAATATGAAATAAAATCCTTTTACTATTATTATAAAAACACAAAAAGGAAGAACCTTAATTTTAATGAATAAAAATTAAGATCAAAAGTATAAATACCCTCTATATAAATGTGAGAAACTAAACATTGTTGGTCTACCACTCAAAAGAACCAATACTATCATTGGCATTAACAAATGCACAACTTAAATGTAGACTTTTCTTATATTACTTTTTTCTTAACTTTTTAAATTCATTTATTCAATTTATGGAGGTATTAGAATATTAGTCTGATTTGATATTTCTATAGGTAAAATGATAATTTTTCTATGCCTTTATACATTTTTAGTTTAAGAGTTACTTAGAGAAATTCAGATCAAGAATGAGAACATGTTATGAAGTAGGTGGAGGTGATGACGGAGAGGGTGAAAGCCTCCATAGAGAAGCTGCCATTCAAATAGGTTTGAAGCCTTTGGCATATTGTTAGCTAGTACAAGTAGTTAACAAAGAATATCTTAACCAACAAGAACTCTTGAAAAAGCTTGGCCATATAAAATTCAAACTTGAATCATAGTAAAAAAGATTAACTTAAAGACAAAGGAGAATAAGGCATAGAAGTGATATTGCTTATTGGAATCGCTTGGGGAATCATATATGTTTGTGCTAGTGAGGGAATACTTGTAAAAGTGACATTGGAATCTTGCTACTTTTTTACTCATTTATGTAAGGAGAACTCATATTCAAATAAATGATTGTGAGTATAAAACTTTGGAATCATTTAATATCCATGTTTTATGAAATCA
Organism: Cymbidium sinense; assembly: GCA_021442155.1. Classification (NCBI taxonomy): domain Eukaryota; kingdom Viridiplantae; phylum Streptophyta; class Magnoliopsida; order Asparagales; family Orchidaceae; genus Cymbidium; species Cymbidium sinense. The sequence continues at coordinate 17,080,376 of CM038224.1, forward strand.
CTTTTCTTAAAGCTAATTTAATCTGAATTTGGAAATTACTAAGAAATATCTATTTCAATAAGTATAATAATAATTGATGGTCTTCGACAGAGTAGCAATATGAATATACATGTGGAATGCTGTGTTAAATAAAGAGGCGACGATGAAGAGAACAATTTGATCATAAGGATGACTGTGAATGTGTGGAAATGATATCCAAGCTAGAGCAATTGGCATTCACTATAGAGATCATAATCCAAAGACTATTTATTTATGCTCATAAAGAAATGATTAATATTCAAAATCTTATTCATAAACATAATAATGAATTTATCCTATCAAATTCAAATAAGATATATTTTATGCATTCTTTTAAATATAATATCATATACATCATTGACCATCTTCATTAATTAATAGAGGAGGCCAAAGACTTTGCTTGGAGAAATGAAATGTTCAATTTGATTATTCATTTGAATGTAAGTGATTATCCATCATAGTTAAATATAAAAAGTATTGTGGCCTAAAATCTAAGTGTCATATTAATTCAAATGAGTGCATTATAAGTAACAAAAGTCAAAATTTTCTTTATAAATTGCTAAAATTTGAACAACAACAACAAGCCTTAATCCCACTAGGTGGGGTCGGCTACATGAATCCTTCATCTCCATTGTGTCCTATTATGTGTCAAATTCTCATTTAATTCGGTATACTAAGATAATTTTTATACATCTTAACCAAGTCTTTTAGGTCTACCTCACCTTTCTTAACATAAGGAAAATCTAATATCTACTCTCCTAATCGGGTCATCTGGACACCGACTTTATGTGGCCAAACCATCTAAGGCGACTCTCCCTAATCTTATCTATCCTGGAGCTACCAACTTTTTTCCCAACATACTCATTTTGCATTCTATCTCTAGGGTAAAGCCACTCATCCACCCAGCATCCTCATCTCGTAACACTTAACTTACTCTTATGTTTCTCTTTTATTGGCCAACATTCTCAAGTCATTGTGTCTTACCACCATCTTATAAAATTTTCCTGTTTTGGGAACTTTTCTATCACATAATAGGGATGCATTCCTCCACTTCAACCATCCAACTTGAATTCTACTAATAATATCTCCATCTATTTCACCATCATTTTGAACAATAGAGCCTAAATATCTCAATCGCTCACTCTTAATGACTTGATCACCTAAAGTCACAACACTACTCAAATTTCTACAACTAAAATTACACTCCATATATTCGCTTAGATCTGCTTAAACGATAAAACCTTTAGACTCTAAAGTTGACCTCCATAATTCAAGTTTCTGGACTCCCTCTCTAGTCTTATCAACAAGAAGAATGTCAAGAAAAAAAAAGCATACCGGGTACATCTTCTTGTAAATGCCTAAGAACATCCATAACTAAAGTAAAAAGATAAGGGCTTAATGTTGATCCTTGATGTAATCCAACTGAAATAGGAAAATAGTTTGTCAATCCTCCTTGTGTTTGGACACAAGTGACAGCTCTAGTATACATATCCTTAATGACTTGAATATAACCAATAAATTGCTAAAATTTGAACATCAACAAGAAAATATCTCAAATCTTAATCTATATCATACCATTAGTTAAATCAATAATCTGAACCACATAAACAAAACACATCACATCATGTCCAATTCACTTTGATCAAAATATTTTTTTTTAAGACCAACACTTGTCACATAAAGTTATCAGAATTTAAATATTATATCAGACATCATATTATATAAAGCAAACGACAGAATCACAAAATTACAAATCATTCTTCTAGTCCTAAACTCCATCGTCATCTACCCATGCACACCTCAGAGAGCAAAGCCCTCCAAAAAAAAAAAAAAAAAAAAAAAAAATTTGCACTGTCGACCACTGTACTTCCTTATAACCAAACACTCTCAGTGCTCAACGTACAGCAACTATTATCGTTTCAATCACCATCTTCTTTTATTAAAAGAAAACGATGAATGGATACCACAGTTATATTCCTTTATTCTATTTATTTTATCCTTTTTAACGTATGTTTTCTTCTCTAAAGCTTGAAGCGATTTGTCTTCATCTCGTATCTTCAGAAATCACACAGTTCTTAGAGACATACTGTGAAGATAGAGAGAGAAAAGGAGTACTGTTCGGAATGGATTAGCTTTGCTCAGATCATGAACAGAAGATCTGTACGGTGTAGATTTCATGGAGCCTCGGGCTTCGAATAATCCCCCACGTCGAAAAAGGAAGCGAGAGAGAGAGAGAGAGAGAGAGAAAGGGTGTTGTAGGTAACGTTACCGCCGTTAAACAAGCCGTGCTCCACTTTAAATATATTCTTATCAGGGCTGGGGCCCGACACTACGATCCTGATTCTTTTTTCTTTTTTTTTATAATTTTGAGGTCATGCGCATTTTTTTGCCAAAAAAAAAAAGGGGGTTACACGTATGATTGTTTTTTTTTTTTTTTTTTGAGTAAAACGTCATGTTTTTGCCAAATTTCATTCCAAAAATAAAATTACAAATCAGAAACTATGTAGTAAGAAAAGAAAATAAGAGAAAAAGAGAGTCTTCAATCTCATGCCAAGTCAAAACAAAATAAAAACACAAAAAAGGGCATGAGATAAGACTCCACTGGACTCAGAGTTACATAGTAATAAAATTAGTGGAACATTTAAGGAATCATCCCACCGGTTGTGCCACCCGCCATCCAGTGGAAACAAATTTTAAAGGAATTCCATCCAAAAAAACATAAGATCCCCATGCAGCAAGCTGTCCAGTTCAAGTCAAATATATTCTAGGTTTCAAGTGGCACCATCCAAGGGGATCAACCGAATCGACTCAAGAAAGGATCGTAAACCATCTCTAACAGATATCTCATCATTATCCAGTTGTAAACAGCCACATTTTGAGCATTCCTTGGAAAAAGAAAACAGCGATAGAACCCAATATGATAGCACCTCCCAAGAGAAATCAGCGGTGTCGCAGCAAAAGGGATCGGATGAGCCCTCCTTAACCACACAATTCTCATCTTCATCCAATTGTAAAAGATACTAATGCACAATTCCAGTAAAGAATAGTAGCAGCCCGTAAGGCCAAAACTGAGAACCGTGAAACACATAAGTAGAAACCCATCATAGTAGAGCCAATCTATCATCAAAACATAAACCATATATGATAGCACCTTCCAAGAGAGATCAATGTCACAAAAAGGAATCGGGTTAGCCATCTCAAAACACATCCCATCTTCAACCCATTAAAAGAAAAAAAGCGGTTCGATAAAGAGAAAAGAAACTCAATGGCCAAAAAACAGAGAACCGAGAAACACATAAACTAAAACCCATCATAGCAGAACCGAGTTTTCATACAGAAAAAGAAAGAAAACCAGACCATTATAATTGAAGCAACGCACCGTAAGTGTTGCTGGGCCAAAAACAATCAGAATTACCTATATTGCAGAAATTTTTGCAAGATTCCAAAGTAAAAATAACCTGTTGGGACCAAGATTGCTTCAGTTTCCAGCGCTGCAGCTTATGGGATAAGCGTTCCTTAATTTTAAAGCAAAGAGCCTCAAAAGAAGTTTCTTTGGCCTGAAAAAGTCTATAATTCCTTTCACACCACAATGTGTACACTATAATAGCCACCATTAGTAAGTAAAGCCTCGATAAAGCCTTATGATTAAAGGATGAAGCAGCAGCAAGGACTTGTTGCAATGTAGGTGAAGTAAGAAAAAACTCCCATTTGGGAGAATTGTTTTAATGATTTTATATGAGAAGGAACATCCAAAGAAAATGTGTGAGTGCGATTCTTTCTCACATTGACAAAACTTACAATCAATAACAGAACCCAGGCCTCTTAAGAATAAGACATCAGTCATTTTTAAAGCATTATGGTATGCCATCCAACAAAAGATAACATAATTTAAAGAGAACCATTTGAACCAAATGTCCTTAGACCACTCCACAACTGGATGTTGATTGTAGATAGCAAGAAGAATTTGCCTACTGGATAGATTTTTCCCCCCTCCCAGTAAATCACATCACATCTCGTGGATAATGGAACATCACCATTAGAATAGGGGTAGTTCTAACTAGGTGGATTTGGGGGAACCACCCATCTACAGTTCACAATAATAGAGCTTAGCCTAGCATATCTAGGGAAGTTTAGCCAGGAAAAACAAGCTTGTCCAAGTATATCATATAGTGATTTGCCATAACACCAAGGATCAAAAAAGAGAAAAGGAGTTGCCATCACCAATAGAAAAAAGGATTTTATCCCTGAACCGAAAGGCAAGCTGGTGAATTTCTCCCCAAAGAGCTGAGGAGCGAACCGGTTTGGCCCAAACCGATCCATATTTGGTATGCAGCCAAGAGGTGAAGGGGTTTGAAAGCTTTAAAATCTTCCAAAGAACCTTAATTTTGTATAAGACATTTAAAGTATTCACAGATATCAGCCCGGTTCCTCCCATATCTCTTAGAAGTGTAGTTTTGAACCAAGAAATAGTATGTTCTTGTCCTGCACTCCATGGAAGAAAAATTTTGAAGTGATGGAGGATAGTTTCCTAAGTATGATTTTGGGAATGGACACTACCCTAAACCAGAATGATAAATAACCATTGATGGAAGACCGTATAAGCTGCAGCCGACCCCCATAGGACAACCATTTGGACTTCTATCCCATCAGCCAAGAGGAGATTCTATCAAAAAGGGCAGAGAAATGTTGAGTTTTGAGTGTTCCAGCAATCAGTGGCAGCCCTAGATACCTCATTGGGAACTCCCCAACACTGATATTTAGAGTTTGGCAGAAAAATTCATTATCAGCAGAATGCTTAGAGAAGCACACTTTAGATTTAAGAAGATTGACCTCCAGCCCAATAGAGATGAAAAGAGTGTGTAGAGCATCATTAAGAGCAATGCTAGCATATGAATCTACCTCACCAACAACCAGGATATCATTTGCAAACAACAGATGGGATATGTGATAATTGCCAGATGAAATCGGTTTAAATAAACCCTGTTCAACTTTCTTATCCATTATACAAGAGAAAATATCCATAATTAAAGTGATAGAAAAGGAGATAGAGGACACCCTTGACGAAGTCCATTTGCAGAAGTGAAGTAACCTTTGATCTGCCCATTTAGAACAATGGGGAAAGGAATTCCCATAATACACCCTTCAATCCATTTGATAAAAATTTCAGGAAAGCCTTTATGCTTGAGCATGAGCAAGAGAGCTTCACGATTGACACTATCAAAGGCTTTCCGAAGATCAATCTTTGCACAAAATAAACATTTGCTACCATATCTTCTAAAGCCAGTGCAAATTTCTTGAGCAAGCCCAATGTTATCAGCAATATTCCTATGATTAATGAAACCAGATTGAGCATTGTGCACAATATGAGGGAGCACTACTTTCAGCATGTTAGCCAGAATTTTGGCTATTACTTTATAAATGGTATTGTAGAGGGATATTGGTTTGAAATCAGCCAAGGATATAACATGTTTCACTTTAGAAATAAGAGTGATAGCACTATGCTTTATACAATCGGGAAGCTAAAATGTCTTAAAAAAATGCTGAATCGCTAGTAAGAACTGTTTCCCAATGATATCCCAGAACTAATAAAAAAAATAGATGTAAAACCATCCGGACCCGGTGATTTATTCCCATTTATGCTATGTAGAGCAGAGACAATTTCTTGATCGGAAATAGATGCTCCCAAATCAGCATATTGGACCTAAGAGATAACATTCCCAACTGAATTATTATGAAGATGAGAAAGATCCGATTCATCCCTATTGAATAGTGTCTTATAGGAGTTACAAATCTCGCTTGCAATCTCACTAGGATTAGTAAAAGTACCATTTTTCGTCTCTATTTCTTTAATGAGATTCATGTTCCCTCTCTCCTTGATAGAATGGTATAAGAATTGAAGATCGTCATCTGCATGTATAAGCCAATGATTTTTTGCTCTTTGTTTAACCCATAGACTTTCCCTCCTTGCAACCTCCGTGTATTGAGAGTTTACCATGTGTAGCTGGTGATGCAGAGTAGCATTTAAAGGGTCCAATTCTAGAGCTTAGAAAAGAATATAGTAAATTTTTTTTAATAAATCTCAATTAATTTATTTAATAATTAATTATTGCGTACTATTATTTTATTTTAAGTAAATATTTTACTTTTTTTGGTAAGTAAAAGTTTATTTTGGAATAAGAGAGAAAGAAACTGATCTTACTACAATTTTAATTTTTTATATAAATGAATAGTATTTTTTTAATAAAAAATCCAATCCCTTAATAATAGGATCTTAGAACTTATAATAAAATTAAAATCCCTTCTTAAATTTAAAGGGACATAAAATAAAAAAATTGAGTTTAATATACACATCAAGAAATTGACCTAGATAATATGATTTGATGAAGATATTTGTAGGATGATTTTTTTTTTAAAGAAATTCATTAAAGAAATTTGATAGAGCTTGCAACCTCGTCTTGAATAAAATAGTAAATTAATCTTAACGTGCTTAGTGTTGTCATAGTCGGCATTATTTTGTATCGACCTAATAAGATGAGGTTGATAGTATATCAAGATCATTTTATACAATAGTAATAACACTATGATTGCCGCAATATTGAATAAAGTGACCATAAAGAACTATATAAATATTCATGAGTAACCATTGAGCCCAAATTATCTCTACCATTGTGCCAAATATGAAAGTTAACTTACCTCTAGAACAACTAGGATGACTTCCAAAGTGACCTCATATTTAACCTAGTCCAAATCTAAGGTTAAAATTTAACTCATGAGAGGCCCGAGCTTTCCTTAAGAAACTAAGCAATATTTTGGTGACTATATATCATTATCTCACTGTCTCTTCTACTATTGGCTAGCGCTAATGGATGCCAACTTGTATTAGGTGAAATCATTCTAATTGACATTCTTGTGAACCCAAAGGAGATACATTTGGCATTTTTTAGTGGACACTGCTAGAGGTCAAATTTGGTTAAGCCTAATTTAACATTTGCTTTTTAAACTTTCAAGTTAATTTGGTTCATTCATGGCTCAAATAAGATTGAATTAACTATCTTAGGCAATAGGTTGTACCAAAAAAATCAATTATATCTTGATAGATCGTAATCTTAGTTCCTTGTCATTAAACCATTACAAATAGGTCTCACTTAACTTGGACTTAGTAAGAACTAATACATTCTAATTCCAGGCTTACTTACAATGGTGTGCACCTAAACTTCTCACCCTAGTTTTGATTGAACAAAATTTTAGCTTAACACTCATGCCAACTCGAGCTTAAGGGTTGTTTGGTTGGGTGAAAAATGAATGTTTGTGTAAAATGAATGTAATGTATTTGAATTATTTTAAGTTATTTTGTTGGAAACTCTAAAAATACATGTGTTTATTTTTATTTTATTGGTTTGGTAGAATGAATATAATGTAGAATATTTTTTGGAGTGATGGGAGGTGGCAGGGTCCAGAAGCGATTGGTTGGCTCGTTGATCGGTGGTAAAGGGCTGATGATGGTCCTTACTACTTAACGGTGTATTTAGTAATCTAACCCACTAAACAAAGTATTTAGAATTCTAAATTGGTATTTGGTGGCATTTAATCGATGTAAAAAATCTGATATAAAGGATTACTTTATAGTTAATAAAATGTAATGTAAAGAAAGTTTTGACAAATGTAATGTAAAAGAAAAGGTTTGACATCTGACGACGACGCCGCAACCGGCCGGCAGCAATGGCGCGTGGCAGTAGAGGTAAAGCGGCCAGAGGTGTATCGGAGAATACCGCGGCCGGCAAGCGATCAGCCAGCAGGTGTAACGGCCGGTGCGGAGGTGGGTGAGGTGGGCCGTCTGGTACCACCGAGGTGGCCGTGGCGAGTACGGCAGCCAGCTAGGGCCAACAGCCGGCGACGCCATGACATGCGGCGGCGCGGTGGTGGCCATCATTCGCCAGGGTGTATTTGGAATTCCAAAATGGAATCATCAATACTTTCGGGTATATGAAATGTTTGAATTTTACTTTGATCAAACGCAATATTCAAGCAGAATCGAAAAATAACCAGTGAATTCTAAATACACTATAAATTATAATTTCAAAATATTTTAAATACACTATAAATACTTTAAATTTTTACTCTACAACAAATCAAGCACCCATAAATTAAAATTCCCGTATTTACGTTACATTCATAATTAAGCCAACCAAACGACCATTTTGTACAAAATGGCCCCCTACACCAACTTCTTTGAACCCCACGAGCATTTTAAGATCTTCACATGGATATCCCCAAGCTACAGTAACAATTTGTATCAATCTTCTCTTTCGCGCTTCTTTCCTTCTCATGGTACCTGTACAAATTTGCATCCGTCCCAAGCTCTCCGACTGGCTTTAACTGCGCCACCCAGTCCGACCACCGCCATCCAAGCCTCTGCGTTATCATCTGTTCCCTGGCCATCAGCTACAGTTCGCCTGGTCAGGGTTCCCACGTCGTGCCGTCGCTGGCGTCGCTGCTCTCCAGGCAACCTTGGATCATGCAAAGCTGAACTCCTGTCACAAGATCTATGCAGCAGCTAACCATGCACCTAGCTGCTCCCACCAGCCTTCGATTTATCATCTTAGCTCTTCTCTTTCGGACTCAAATCAACCATCTTTTTAGAGAAGCTATTGTATTATTCTTATCAGATTTTGAGCTTATATATGTAGAGACTTCATGCTGAATCCTTAGGAATTTTAAAGGCCTCATAACTGGCATGCATGATGATATTCTTATTTCTTTAACTGAAAGAGACTCGTGATTCTTAATTTCATCAATTAAAATATGGAAAATTTTAGATCAAATCTCATTCATTTCATGCAAAAATGTTGTATGAATAGATATGAATGTATTAAAAATCATTCCATGGATTGGAATCAAATCATCCAATATTCAAATGTGGATTTATCATATGGTAGTATTAAACCACTTGGTATTCGATTTTCATTAACTAAATGGCAAGATTTATATTGTGTTTGACTTTGTCAAAGAGATTATGATCAAATTTTCATCTATTTTATGTAGAAAAACTTACATTGAATTATGCTTAAGTTCATTGTTCTGATGGATGGCATTATACATTTTTTAATTATCATGGCTTTGAAAACCATTAAAAAATTATTTTGGAGGTATGATTATTCTTTTTTTAAAAACAATTTTGAACATCTTGGATGCAAACACTGCACAGGCTTGTTTTTTATTCTTATAGCTTTCAAATAATTAGTCTGATAGGTTAAGACCACTCTGGATCTCCTTACAAGTGAGAGTGTGACTTTTAGGATGACAGGTGTGGAAGTATTTGATCTCTTATCAATAATCCTCACTTACCACACTCAAGATCTGGATTGTTGATGTAAAATCAATGGTCTAGATCAACCCTTTGATGATGTAAGCCATTAAGTTTCTAACATTGTGTATTCACGTGGTATAGGCCCTCGCATTTAAGGAACCACTTCAAAATATTTATAGAATGACAAAATGATAAAAAAAATCTCAAATATATTCAAGCTATGTTCAAGTAAAGTCAATTTTAAGCCATTAAAATCACATTTGAATTAATCAATTAAATTAAGATTATACTAAATTCAATTTTGAAATTGATTGGTTGATAAAATGATGTAAAAGAAATATAGTGCATTTGAAATACTTGTGGCTGTTTGATGGGATGAAAATCAAATTTTAAAATTTGATTTGATTTGAGTAAAAATAAATTAATATAAATCTCAAAAGTGGTCATTGAGAATGGTGGCAAGTGGCCATCGATAGTGACGATTGGTGGTGGCAAGCAACGGCCGAAGGTAGTGGAGGTCGGTGCGGTGGGCAGTGCCAGGTGGCGGTGAAGGTCGGCGGCAGCCGGTGGAGACAGCTGCAATGGTGGTAGGTGGTGGCAACATACTATGTGGTAGGCAGCAATTGGTGGGGGCCAGTGGCTAACTTTATATTAATCAGTATAAAGTAAAATTGCCCAAAATGGGTGAAATTATTTTTCATTAGATTTAAACTAATGATTGAAAAATGAATGCATTGAAATTTTATGTTCTACTCATTTTTCAACCAACCAAACAACTAGTCTATAATTAAAAATCATCAAGTATAAATGTAATCAATCAAGTTCAGTGGGTTTCTAGTAATTAGTAGAGTAGTAATAAATTATTATAAAATAATTTTAAGCTTTAGACATTAACTGCTTAACTATCTAAGATTTAGAATAATTCCTAAAAATTAAAAATAATTTTAAAATCTCTTAGGCTCACCTTTAAGCTAAATTTCAATATTTAAATAAAATTTTAAATCATGGGAAAGCCTAAAACCCATCAGTTTGATTCAGGTATCTTCTAGTTTTAGTTAATAATAAATAAATCAATCAATCAAATTTTAAAATTAATAATTAATTTAAATTGACTAAAAATATAAATTAAAATATTCCAAACTTACAAAAATATAAAGAATAAGGTAAATAATTTTGGAGCCTTTTTAAGTGACATCTAAATGTTTTTAATCATTTAATAGCTATACTAAATTCATACTTAGCCTAATAGTTTTTTAAATTTCGTGAAATTAGGTTTTATCAACTTATTTGTAAGATTTCATTGCTTTAAGATTACTTAAAAGTTAAAATAATGATGTGATGTCCCCACAGTATGTTACACTTTAAATGGCATGGTCCACTTTAGGAAGGACAATATTTATTGATAAATTTTTTATATTTATAATAAAAATATAAAATATACTTCAAATGTTAAATAAAATATTTAAAACATAGAAATACTTAAATAAAATGATCCTTGGATATATATTGAATATTTTTTTAAAATTCACAATGAAACAATGCACTCTATATTGTGAGACATCCAAATAACTTGGCCAACTATATGCTATGTTTGGCACACTAGGGCTATTAATTTGGGTCAACGGGACAAATTTGGATTTGATCTAAATTTGATCCTGCGGACTCGAATATGTGTAACTAGGATTAGATCTGTTCATTAAATGGGTCAAAATCTTTAACCCAAACTCAACCATCTTTTTAACTCGATTGTCCTAAACACGACCCAAATGATTCATTTGGACATGCAGTTCTATCCATTTTGGGTTTGTGGTTCAAAATTATATAAAATTTAAGTAAATCTCAAGTTTGCGGGTTAATTTGAACTCAATGAAAAAATAATATGAGAAATATAGCCTAAAAATTAATTGGGTCAACTCAAATCCAAATTTCAGTTATCTCGAGTATTAATACCCCAAGGGCACACCTTTAAGCATCTTGCATTAAGATACAATTAGTTGATTTTGCTTCTAGATGTGGTGTATTATTTTTCTAATTTTTTTCATGAGTGATCTAAAATAGAGATATTATCTTATATATATATATATATATATATATATATATATATATATATATATATATATATATATATATATATATATATATATATATATACACAAATCTATACTAAGCTAAAACTGAGAATCATATGCACGTTTTTTTTTTTAATGCTAACCTTTATTTCATATGAATAATTGTGTAATTTTTATTATCATAAAATAATTTTAATCAGAAAAATTATGTAGGCTGTAATATTAGAAAAAGGATGAGCTTCATGGCGATACATGGAACTCTAGAATAGTTTGAAATTAAAGCTTAAAAATTCATAGGTTGATCTTTTTTATTTAAAATTAAATTTAGTTGTATTATGGTAGAGCCTAATTGTTTATTGCATTTTTTTTTTTACAAATTTTGGAATGTATTATAGAACCCACCTTCAACTTGCGTTTTCATTTTTTTTTTTTTTTTTGTTTTTTGTTATGCATTTGTAATATTTACATTTACATTAGGCGATACACTAAAAATTAAATATTTTTTCTTAGATTTATTAATTTCATTGTGTATATAATTTGATCTTATGTTATATCGATAAGCTTTTTAATGGCCTAAATTTCTTGCCCAAATTAGAAGCAGCCTAAATCAACTAATAGATAATATTTTTATATAAAACTAATATTACTTATTTAATTAAGCTAAGGTTTTAAAAATTAAACAAATATTATGATCTCTTATAATTTTTTTAGCATATAATTAATAAATAGGAAATTATTTTATTCTTATGGTTCTGCTCATCATTAAAAGTGTTAAACCATATGTTATTTAATGAATACATATATAATGCCTCATGAATTAGATATAAAAAATAATATCCTATAATTTATTAAGGATAAATAAGTAAAGAAAACTTATATTAATTCATGAGTATTCATATCCATATAGTTCTATTGTTTAGTTTCAATGAGTATTATAAATCCCAAATTTTAAATCAAATATAGCTTAACATATCTTACATTTGCATGATTAATATGGATTTATTATTATAAAAGAAATTAGGTGGATTTAACTGGCTATTCTTTTAGGTAGTATTATAAGAACTATATATCAGGCTTACTTCACCTTCGTTAAAGTTTCAAATTGTAACTATTTTGTGTATGTTAGAAATAATTTTGAATTACTATCCTATCCTAGCCTAAATGTGTAGATCTAATGCTTTTATTTATTGTGTGACTAGATAGGATGTTGAGGAGGCATCTAATTGAGTGAGAGGACTCTAGCTAAGGATTTAGGCCAAACTAGTCATGTAACTGCTCCTTATGAGTTTACCTCTCGGGGGGTTTTGTTATGAAGATGATTTTAGGGTATGGATTCTCTTAAAAGTGATATGAGAATATTATAATATATGATATAGAGTATTTATTATTATTTTTTTGGATGGGATCAAATAGATTTAATGGTATTTGATAGAGGCTCACTAAGATTAGATCATGATAGTTAGTTTGGTTTGATTTTTGTAAGGTTTGAAATATGTGATTGGGAGATGAGTTTATTGGTGTTTTTAGGGTTAAAAAAATTTACAAGGATTTCGAGGTGTGTAAAGATATAATCTAACATTTTTAATTAGGATCTAATGAATTTGGAGGGTGTATAAATGGCATACCAAAATTAGGTCATGAATGCTTTAGTTTTTGCTAATCACTTGTAACAAGCTTAGAGAACCATCAAGCACACCACCGAGAACGATTTGTCATCAAGCAAATAATCCCATGGATTTTAATCTTAATATTTTTAATCATCAAAAAGCTAAATTTTATTAATAAACGAAATTTAAATATATTTATCAAGTTTTAAGAAAATAGTTACAATAGAGGAAAATTTTAAAATTAAGAGGAAAGGAGAGTAGAGCTGCTATAATTTTTTTTACTTCAACTAAGGATTACTATCCCTCCATCTTTCAAATATGGTCATAGAAAATACAATGACCTATAATTAATAAAATAAGATCCCCTTAATGAATTTTTTTTTTAATTTAAATATTTAATATTTTAATTTTAATTTATTTCATGCATATAGTAATAAAAACGTTTTAAATTTGGACAAGTTTTTTCATATTGAATAAATCTCTTTTAGCTCCTAATTTTGATCTTTTGAAATGGTCATCATTGAAGGCAAAGCTATAATGAAAGCACTAGGAGCCCATGCCCAAATTAGCCCAAATAGAATGCTAGTTATATATATATATGTAGTCAGCTCATCACAACTTGAAGTATCGCTGTGGTGGGGTCTGTCGCTTTGTCAATTCACCTTCTAGCTAAGCAGTCATTCTCAAGTCAAATGTTGCCTTCCCCCTTCACTAATTCGGCTATCTTCATTGACATTGCCAAGTTTTTCTTGGTTCGCTCTCACTTTGATCTTCTTGGTTGACTTCCTTGGTATAAACATCTACTAGTCAAATTGCATTGTAAATTTTCTTTTTATAATTTATTAGTTATCACTTCTTGACTCATTTATCAAAAAATTATAAAACTTGAAGAACAACCATTGAGTTTGTCATTTCTTAATATCAATTACTATTTGATAATGAAATGATTATACTTCACTTTCAAAATATGAAGATCGAATGGCGGAAGTTATATTGATGCTCTAACTTGTAAATTTTTTTTTATAAACACGTTATGCATTCTATCTGTTTATATTAAATTTGTATAAAAATTTAAAATTAAAATTAAAACCACTAATGTTGATCGCAAGTAAGAATGAAAAAAATGATATTTTTATTTTGAAATCAATAATTTGTGCACAATGAGAAAGAAAAAATTCAAACTCCATATATGCAGAGACTCGTCTCTTCGACTATAAGACCTATCTTAGTACATGCTATTAACCATACTCTCCTATAATTAGTAGTTTCTAGTAGTAGCCACAATAAAATAAATAAATGATTTTATTTATCCAAAAAAATAATTATGATTTTAGTCAAAATTAAGCCAACCTCAGTTAAATTGAATAAATAGTTAACAACATATGAAATTATATATAAATTTATTAGGAGTGATTATCCGAATTATTAAATAATTCCGACAATAAAAAAATTATTGAATAAAATAAATTCTGGTAAAGCCCTATTACCCCTCGAGAAACGAGTCACGAGTGGTACCGATATCGAGTCGAGCAATCCCTTCATGGTACCGCGCCAACCCTGCGGGATCACGTGCGCCTCCTCCATGGTCCCCACCGCAGGCGACCGCTGCGTCATGGCATCCGCCGTCCGATGACACTGCAACGAATGTCGACCGTTGATTTCCAGATATTCAATTTGGATCGGCGCGTCCTCGGCAAAGGGACTGGCGCACCTGAGCTGCGGGCCACACTGTCCGCACCTTCGGGAGCCTGCGGCTGTTGCGTTCGAGTAGCGGGATTATCCATGTGCGCCGATGGTGGCCATGGTACGATCATCATGATGATTACCACATGGTAATCATCCATCCATCCATAAGCCTCCAGCGGCCATCGCCAAATTGAAATTTTTTAGGAACTTTAAAAAAAAAAAACTTTTTTATATAAAATGAATTCAATTTTTAACAAATTTTATAGTTAAGATTAGGAGTATAAGTGAGTGTCCGCTGAAGCTGAAGTTAATCGCGAGTTCAGCGTGCAGCTTATCGAGCCATAAACAATTTCGAAAATTTTCGAAGCAGTTAATTTTGGTAGCTTAATTATACTAGTGATTTTAGAATAGTTGCACTCATCTAATGATTGTTTCATCTCTTCTAACTAATCATTCTTTCGACTAAGAAAATATTAGTAATTGACCACTTTTTGACATTTGACTTTTAATGCCAATATATATCGCAATCATCAAATAATAATGATCAATGCTTGCCACCACCCATTCACCATTACCTATCATCAACACATGCAAATGTGTTGCCACCTTCCCTTATTTACTATTACCTAATTTTTATACTGAGTCACTTTTCATTGCTTTTCTATATGTATAACCCCTACTACAAAAATAAAATCATTATTCATTTGTTATAATTTATAATGAAATTTTCATCAATGAACTATCAATCGAAGATCATTAACAAATTAACACTAAATTTTTTGTTGAGGCCCAATAGTTTTTTTTAAAATTTTTTGTGAGAAACTCTATAATTACCAATTTGTTAAATAACGAACATAATCATAAAAAAATCAACTTTTAAAATCATTTATTATTCATTCAATTTTTTAAAATTTTATTAAAATTTTTTTTAAATTTCATAAGAAATGAGTAAGATTATTAGTTTAGCTCAAAATCAAGGATCGCTAAAAATCGAATCAAAATTTGGATCAGATCGAAATCAAATCGATTATATTGAGCCGAGCTATGAGCTAAAGATTTGGATCGAACTTTTTTCGAGCCGATCTCGAGCCGGGCACAGATCGGTTCGAACCAGCTCGAGATCGGATCGAATTTATCTATTATTTAAAATATTTAAATTTGTATATAATACTTTTAAGTTTTTAATAATAAAATTATTTCTAAAATTAAGTGTATAGAGTTATGACTTATAATCTTTTAAAATAAATATAAATATATTTTTTTAAAATCATATTTTTATTTTATACAATTAATTAAATTTTTTAATTTTTTTAATAATTATTTTTATTAAATTCAAGTTATTCGATCAAAATGAATTAATTTTATTTAAATTTGAGCAAAAAAAATATAAAAATATTTAATTTGAGCCAAAAATTAAAATAAATCAGCTCAAAATAGATTCAAAAATATTTTAAGCCAGTTTGAAGCTAACCTCAAATCGACTCCAAAACAGTCCTAAAAATGAGTAACACAGATTGTTCATCAATGGAACTTTACCGCTGTAATTTTAACCCGAACGGAAAGTAATTGATTAGAAGGAAGTCGGGATCGGTCTACCTGATCCGGACCGACACGTTAATAAACAAACCAAAATACATCATCATTCAGCATCTGACGGATAGTACGAAGCCACGTGTATGGCTGAGAGTAAAGTTATTTCTTTAATTTCTCATCATACGTCGCTTTCGCTCATAAATGAGGAGGCCGAGTGCCGAAGAAACAGGCGGAGAGCGGGAAATAGTAAGCTAAAATAGCCAGCCGCTGCTCTCCCCCTCCGCCTGTCTCTCTCTAAATTGTTTTCTCTCTCTCTCTCTCTCTCTCTACATCTGATAGCACTCTCCACCCACTCTCTTCTCCCACAGTCCCACTCCCCCTTTTTAGCACAGAGAATAACGAGATATTTATCCCTCTCTTTATCTCCCTATCTTGATCAATAGTTCGCCACACTTTTTTAGCTCCCGATTCTGCTTCAGATCGAAACCGGCGAAGCCATGGCGGTCGTGACGGGGAGCTTCTCTATTAGGTACCCCTTTCTGTTCTCTCTTTCCATCTCTCTCTATATCTCCTTTCCTTCTTCTGGTCTAATCCATACCACTGAACTCCATAGAGAGTACACGGAGAGGATGAGAAGCATCGACTTACACAGATGCTGGCCGTTCGACGACGGAAACGGGACTAGACCTCTGCTGCCGTCGATCTTGGTCCGGAAGTTCAAGTGGTGGGGCGACGAGCTTGATTCCGCTAGATCTACGGCCATAGTCGAGGATGAGGACGATCCAAGCAAAGATGCGGCCGTGGCGGCGATTTCGGAAGGAGATGACATTCTGCCGCGGTCAGCGACGGCTATGGAGCCATCCGCTGCTCCGACAACGGGTGAGGAAGGAAGGCGGACTGCAAATAAGGGAAAGCAAAGGACGCCTAAGAAAAGATCCATTGTAGAGCTCTTTGCTGCTGCGCCGTTGATTGCAGGTACAGCTGATGCCGACGAGGCTAATACTGATGAGGGCGAGCGTTGGGAAGAGGAAGATGCTATTGAGGAGGAGATTGATGTGGTGATGAGGAAGAAAAAGGAGATGAAAGAAAATATTATGAAGAAGAAAAGGAGGAAGATGAAGAAGAAAAGGAGGAAGATGAAGAAGAATAAGGGGATTAAAGATGGGCTTAAGTTGGAGATCAGTGCTTGGGAAAAGGTAAGTTTTCTCTTCTCACTATCTGCTTTTTCTGTGTAGAGAATATTTTTTTCCAACTTTCATTATCTTTTTTATATAATCAGTTTTAACTTTAATTTGGCGTCCATATTTCCAAACCGGACGACATAAAGTACGGCACGAAGAGGTGTCGCAGGAAGATGTTAACGCCTTTCCAGTTTGCTCATTTTTTTTGACTTCTTCTTCAAAATTTCTACATATATTTGAGTTAAATGATGGGGATTGGATCTTTGCTTCATTAATTTGTGTAGATAGGATCGAACTGGCGAAGGATAATCGTTATTTTATGTGATTATTTGCGAAATGACTGAGCAAAATTATTGATCATTGTTAGGGCGTTAGTTTTGTAATTAGGAACTTTATTGTTTGTTAGTTTTATTGGCCATTCGGCAAGGAGGTTTGTGCATGATTAATTTTGCGCTGTCAATCCCAGCTTTTTGTGATATTATATCCTAATATAAAGGGGTGCATTAGGCTTTGGATATTAGTAGAAACGAGATCCTAAATCTAATAATTTGTTTTAGTGACTTCAAATTAGAGTTCTGTACCAAAAAGAAAAAAAAAGTAGGATCTTCGTATGCAAAATAATCGTTTGTTTGACACTTTTAATATCTTTTTAGTTTGTGCATTCTGCTTCTTTGTATATGATGCATACAGTAAAATTTACTGTAGGCGGATTCTTTCAGATGATTCCATGCAGCAAGAGTTGACTCTGATTGTGTTTGTTGACTGTCGACATCTGACTATGAGATTTAGTATATGCACACATGTTTTATTTCTTCAACTTTGAGATTTAAATGTGCTGCAACAGTTGAGAGTTCTTGCTATGATGGACCCTCGTAATATTGTGTTTTCCTCCTTGCATGTGCTAATGCTTGTCGTGAATATTCTTATGGAAATGTTTTGTCAGGTTGTTACTGTTGCTGTAAGCTGTAATCCCACCTAACTCGTGCGTCACCAAGCAAACTTGTATAAGAAACAAGCTTTCTTGCTACGTGCTTTGTTTTGCTTCTAAAGTTGGTTATAATTAAATATCATGAATGCAAATCCACGCATTTTGAAATTTATGCCATATATTTTATACGTGCACGATGAGGTGGCTGCATTTCGAGTTTATATTTCCGAACGCTTTGTATCCTTCGTTTGGTTTGCGAGCCTTTTCTACTTGATTATCAAGTATAGACTTTCAATGGGGAGGAGATATACAGTTGAATCAAATGGGGTCTTTAGATATTTATTACGTACGATGACAAACGTTTACTACTACAAAGATAAGCCATATACCGTGTAGACTAGTAAGAGAAGTTTTTCAAAAAGCCTTCGACGGAAGTTTGGACTCGGAATTTCTAGTTACCAGTAAGGTTACTCGAAGTTTGATTTTAGTGATCATGATTAAAGCTGAAAACCAACAAAGTCTTGATGGGGTGCAAAACAAATTTAAGTGCAGTTTTTTATTGGATAATTTCAAAGTGATCAAGTCTTTGAAGGAATTTGGAATGTGAGAAAAAGAAAGTAGGATCCAAAAAGGACTTAGAGGAAGCTTTCTAAGAAATAACTGCTTCAGCACATCATTCAAGCTTCAATTTATTTGCATAATTATTGAACATTCCTATTACAATTACATTAATTTTCACTTCTATTTTGCTTGAAGTTTTCAAGATAAATGCATACAAAAGCTAGCTTCTAGATTAACTTAACAATATCTAAAGGTTTAGTTGATGTGGGTCAACAATTAAATTGATGAAGTAATATGGAAAATAACATAACAATGTGATTCTAAAACAAGAATTTAGATGAAAGATTATAGTTTCAATACTGCTAGATTATAGTTTCTATTACCACAAGAATACTCATAATTTGCGACAAGGCTTATGATCAATAATCTAGGCTGGCCGCAAAATTCTAATAAATTGACCTATCATAGCTACGATTTCTTTTCCTGTTTATTTCACTCTTAATCGTGCTCCACACTCTTATATTTATCGCCTCTTACTTCTTCCAACCCCTCTCAAC
This sequence comes from Cymbidium sinense, assembly GCA_021442155.1. Classification (NCBI taxonomy): domain Eukaryota; kingdom Viridiplantae; phylum Streptophyta; class Magnoliopsida; order Asparagales; family Orchidaceae; genus Cymbidium; species Cymbidium sinense. Next base: position 17,099,823 of record CM038224.1, read on the forward strand.
ATTCACCTCACATGTTCTCTTGCCTCTCCTCTCATTAAGTGTGCTAACTAGCAATTCTTCACATGCATATTCTTTTCTCCACCTACCACCTGACCACCAATCCAGGCACCACCACTTGTCTACTTTTGATCGCCCCATTGTTATCCATTTCACCACTTATCCATACTTGCACCTCCAACTCTTTTCACTCAAATATTTTTTTTAGTTATAACAATGCGTGCTTATTTACAGTAAATTTATGTTAGATTTAGGTTAATACAAAGTAAGATCACATTTTTAGTTGAAGTTAGATTTAGGTTAGAATTTCTTTTTTTAAAAATGATCATTACTGTTATAATTATAAAGGAATGGCTGGATAGGCTAAACCAGAAAGGGAATACTAGAAACAAAGTGAATGAGAGTAAAGAGATGGGTAAACTTATCCAAATTCAATATCCCATTCAAAGGCATCATATGACTCACAATAGAGGTATGCATAGGAAGCTACATAAGTGTTTTTGGGTCCAATAGTAATCATGTTACTTGACTAATATTAGAGTAAACTTAATTGATTGCACCTTTAACATAGCTACTAGAGGTATGCATTATGTGGTTATAATAAAAAAAGCAAATCAAACTAATTTTTTTAGATGATTTCATTTAGTTTGAAACTAATGATTTGGATATTATTTTTAATTATTAAAATGTTTAATTTTTTATTATTGGATTGATTAGTGATTCAAAATTTTGGATAAAATTGAAAACATATTGAATAGTAATAAATTAGAATCACCTATTACACCATTAAAGTAGTAACTAATTGATTTTAATTACTATACTTTTATAATTATATGAAAGTAACCAAATGCTTTTGTAATTATAGGATTTTAATTATGCTTATTGTTTATCAATTATGTAATAAAAAATTGCAAAATGTATATAAATTATACAAATAATGTCATGTAGTCAACTTCGGTTTATCCAAAATTGAATAGAAACTATTAAACCAAATTGTTGTTCGGTTCAATTCGGTTCTACATTCTATTTAGTTGTTTTGGTCCAGATTTTTGAGTATCTAAAACTAATTGATTTTCTAAATTTGTCAATCATATCATTAAAATTGATCAAATGTATACTCGATCCTAATAGCTCTAGATTAGTAGTGTAGATATTTTTTATATGTTGTGATTATCTGTACTTGAAATATGTGATTGTCATATTGTGTAACTCAAAGATTTGCAGAGGAGGTGAGGCGGTGCATGGAAAAATAAAATTCAAAGTGAAATTATCAATAGGTGATAATGTTAGGGCATCAGTAGTCAAAGAAGACTAATACAATCAATCTAGACACTAATTAGATCGAAAATTATATATACTCATTGATTTGAAGATATAATAATTGCTTAATGATATTGTAATGATCTCATATTAGTGGTTTTAGTGGCCATGTAAAAATAAAAATTTTATGAGTGCATCATCCATAATTGTTCTAAAAAATCACATTAAATGCTTTTAAAAAAGGCAGACAAAAAGGTCTCACCATTTTTACCCATATATCAATTCCTCTTATGAGATGGTGCAAGCTATGTTGAAAGACTTGCAACAACAAGGTGCACTAGGTGGTGTTCATGATGATAGTGATGATGGTTGTGGTAGTGGTGATGATGATGATGAGCTATATTTACATGATGTGAAGTTTTCTTGTATTTATTTCGTTTGAAAATAATTGTTATAATTGTTGCATAGGACCTCTTGCACCAAACTATATATATCTTTATATTAATATTAGGTTATTGAATATGAACTAAATATATGATATATTGAGTATCCAATTATGCTAAAACTATTGTATTTATACTTTAACTCAAGTCACAATTATATGATACTATGGCGTGGTTGTTTATATTTTATATTCGGAGCTAGGTAGCACAAATTCAAAATGTACTTAATTATAGATTGTTCTATGTGACACTTGTTTAATTTGTTACTATATTTGATCACAAATCAACTATAATGGTTGAGAATTGCAACGTAATTAGTAAGTAGACAACCATGCATAATTTTGGACGAGATTGATAATTACATAATGATTCCAAATAAGAGTCATTTTGAATTTTGGGAGAGTTGATATATATATATATATATATATATATATATATATATATATATATATATATATATATATATATATATATATATATATATATATATATATAACCATTGTTTTGCGAATTTATATGTAGTCCTACATATATTTGCAATCATCCTCTATGGTTGCAATATATTTTACAACAGGCATACTTATGACTACTCTTATAATGAGTCAAATGGTCGCAGATCAATATGCTATTGCGACATGATTTTGGCCAAAATGTGAAGGAAAAAATAAAAAATAAAAGTAAAATTGATCACATACATAGTATGTATTGTTAGATTATTCTCGGGAAACGTTTTGCAATCTTATGCAAAAATCAATACAAATCAATGGCCCTGACAAATTGACAAAAACAATTTTGAATACCATGCAAAGATTTTCCTTGCTTTACATGGGAATTAAGAAACAAATTAATCAATACAAAAAAAAAAAAAAATTGGACGATGATTTGTGTAAACATCTAGTATTTGGAGTTAATGTTAATGTAAGAACATTGTGTATTAACAAATGTGAGGAGGAAACTAAGGAGGTGGAACTAACTTAGAGCGTATATAAATGGTTCAATTTGGCTCCAAATTAAATGATCGACTTGCATTTAATGGAAAACCAAATAAAATTAATTATCCAAATAATCAATTATATATGTCAAACAAAACCAAACCAAATGACATGTTTGGTTCGCTTTAGGAATACTTCTTTTTTAAATATTTTTTTTGGTTTTTATTTGGTCACTTTGGTTTAAATGATTTTCAACAATTTGATTTTGTTTGGTTTGAGATGCTCGTTTCAAATCAATTGAAAACATATAGAAAGATTTAGAAAGGTAAATCGAAGAAGGGTTTTGATTCCAGCTCCATTAATCAAACAATAGGAATTAGGAATATAATTCATAAATTTATTTATGATTAATTTGTTTAGTATGGTTATTTTCATTTTACAAAATATCAAATCCAAGTCAAATTGTATAACTTAATTTAAAATAATATCAAACCAAAGTAGTCAATTTAATTGGTGATTGTTATTGCCCCATCATTCTCCCATTAATGATTTCTAGTCGCTGATTAATAAGGGCACTTAAACACTCTTTTGATCAAGAGATTCTTGATTTATTGCTTATACAAGCTAGAGAGGAAATAGTTTGTCCAAATGCAACAAATTCAGCTCTATGCGGGGATCAAATGTTAGCAATTGCTTTAATAGTGGAATCAATTACTATGACACATGACCTAGATAATGGGGTTGATGTTAGATTGGAGGTTATTATTCTTCTCCAATTTCCTCTCCTCTAGTTGGTTATTTTTGACATATTGACACTGATGCATTTTTTCATTTTATATCTAACCATATCTAATTATAATTAGATTATTTTCCTATGGATAGATAATTTAGACTATTTCAAACCTATTTCAAATCATCATGGCAAAAACAAGAAAAAAATATTATGAGAAGTTCTCTCATTACACACTCATTTTAGCTAGATTGTTAGGGAATTTGCCACATCTAAATGGAAAAATAATTATAGTTAGTGTCTCCATATGGGTGGGTTTTCTTTTGGGACTTAGGTTTCCCTTTTGTTGAATTATACTTGATTTGATGTACATAGGCAACTCCCCTTCCAAGGTTGAGGAACCCATTTGTAAATTTCATTTTCATTAATAAAAATTCTCTATTGCTTAAAAAAAATTAATTTGTTTGATTGAGTTCGGATTTCATATTAACCAATTTTGGCATATTTCGAGAGCTCATCCAAAAATTAAGGTGTGATGCAATGAAGATTTTCTTTTTTAAAACTCCTTTACTTCTTCTTCTTTTCATTCTTTCTTCAATTGTTATAGCTCCTTTCTCTTAATTTACACATCCCCCTAGTCCTACTTACCCAACATTGTTACTAGCTAGTTTTGTTCAATAATCGGCATGCTAATTAAATGTGGATAATAATTTTGCCTTTCAATCTTTATGTGATTATCTCTATTGCCTCAGCTTTATTATGCTATTCTACTCTTCAGTTTTTGTAATCACTAAAGAAATGTTAGGTATATTTGATGAATAACTTCACTAAAACATACCCAAACAATTGTTGAAAAATCAAATTTTGAATGAATATACAATATTTTTTACTGCTACAAGAGAATGTACTAATGCTAGTTGAAATTTTTATGGTGAAATTTTCCAGCAAATTCACTCTTTGGATATAGGCAAATATGCCATAAGCCTCTCATCCCCATCACATATTCTACTCTAACCGACTTGTTCACTTGAAATTATCTCCGCATCAACACAACTAGTTTCTATTAATTGGGTTGATCATCTTGATGACACCTCTAATTTATAGATTAATTGGAAGCCTAAGAAAGCCTCCAAATGTTGGTAACACTCTTTTTCTCCATAATTTTTGTTTCCTATTTCTCCATTCTCATTAAATGTTTTTTTTCTTTTTTATTAAGATAATTGAATTTTTTGAGATCTATGCATTTGCTTAATTAGTGCATGTTTTTCTTACTTAATTCTATATATTGTAGACTCACATTTTTAAGCATATTAATAATTTTTCAAGTACTATTATATGTTTATTTTTTTAGTTGAGGTGTGTTAAATAGAATTTAGTTAAAAATAGTAAGAGATGATGCTAGCATTTTAAATGATTGAGAGATTAGTTAGTGCTTGTTTTTAAAAATTAAGTTGAACATTTCTTTTGTGGTGAGTTTGTGTCAAGAATGATTTAAGAGAATTTTCAATTATTTTATTGTTGATATTTTGGTGATGGTTTAATTAATTATAAGTGGTGATGTATTTTTTTATTACAATATTTGGATATTAGAATCAACAATCTTGGATGTATAATAGATTTTTACGATTTGTGTTTGTGTGTTGCTTAAAAACATTTTTTTACATGGTCATATTTATCATTCAAAACTATCTATTGTTGTTAGAATGTTCAATATTAAAATAAATTTTAAGGTGCCTTAGGAAGATTTCAATGAATTTATTAAGTTGCTAAAGAAGATCATTTCAATATATAATCACATATATATTAATTTTTGTAAGATAAAAAATTAGTATCCAAATTGCATCTAAACACACTTAAAATACATTATAGTAAATGGTATTGCATTACATGGATATATTTAAGAGTGAATAAATACTATAGAGCACCTAGGTACAAAAAACAAATTTGAAGACAACATACATAAAAAGGTCCCTTTAAGCACTTGCATTACTTCTTATCCTATAATTAAAAAATATTTATATTTATGAGCACATGCCATGGTATCACTAGAGAAGAAAACTAGGCATATTTTGTCATCCATTAGGTGAATCATAAAGATCTTTGATTGTACATATTTAGAGTTTACTTTAATTAGTGTCAAGGAGTGTTAAATTTGGCTTATATGTTGATGATTTTACGCCAAATAATTAAGTTGTCTCCCTATGTTCATGTTAGTTAGTAATAATTATACTATGCAATCTCTTTCTTGAGATGTGCATGATAACTCCATATATAAATATTCTCATAATAATTATTCTCAATCCTTATAATTTAAAGGGAAAAATAGATGTATATATATATATATTTATTTATTTGTTTATGTATAAACATCAATAAAGGGGGAGGGGGTGGGGGTGATCCCTTTGTTTTTTTTTTCTTTCTAAACAATGGTCAACTTAAATGCGTTGAGCCAAGCTCGAGTCACCATTGGTTTATTTGTGTGACTAACTTCATCCTTTGGATATACTTCATTTATGAAGACAATAATTTATGGTGTTTTTATTTGGAGTTGTAAGGATACCACAGAAATTTTAGGGGATGCTTATTGAAATGATCGAGTACAACTTCTATAAATGATGCACTACTTTGAGGATAGAAACATCACCTTACAATGGACTCAATCATTTAATAAGGACTTCTAAGGCAGATGAGTTTACATATACTAGAGATCTTTTCCCTAGTTTACATGGATGATGTAAAATAAGGTTTATTTTATATCGAGTCCTTAAGTTCCTTATGGAGACAAGTCCCCATAGTTAATCACATCATAAGATATGGAGATTTCTAAAAAAACTCTCGATTAAAATAGTCAATTAATGTCTCCAAATATTTCAAAGTTTGATATCAAAGGATTGATAGTTGTTGAAAAAATCAATTGGGAAGACTCAAATAAGAAGAGTTCTTAGCGGGTTCCGATGGAGAAAGAGTAGGAAGCACCCATGATACTAAGAAGCTTAGTGAGTGCTTCAGTCTTTCCTTAAGTGAGGTTTTATATTTTTGGAGAGAGTTATTGTTCATTTAAGTTGATATTTTATTAGAATGCTAGGACTTAAATTCCAACAACATAAGATTGTGAAAATACCTAAGAGGTGAGGACTTATGCTTGCAGCAAAAGAAAAACAAACAATCTTTGAAACTGCATCTAAAGTGCTCTAGCAAAAACTAAGAGTTCGACCTAATTCTACTCGAGGAAAGTGAGACATATTGGTTCACTTCCACTAGAGAGTGAACTGAACCCGACTCTTCTTAACTTACAACCATCTGAAGTGGCTATCAGCTAACACCTCTTTCGATTCAAAACCATGTGAGTCAGCCTCATATAAATGCAAGATAGCTAGGCTATTATTTATTAGCAAAGAATCTAGAGTTCTAAACTCATTCTCTAAAAGTCTAGATCATGATTAGTATGAAACTTATGCCTAGACTAGTGCAACAAAATTTACAAGTTTATTTTCATTTTTAACTTTGTAGTTTAGACTCAGACTTGGGAGGGTTTATGCCCATATGCATGATGAAATTAATTTGTGGGCTAAATCAACAAGAAGAGGTGTTTTTTACTACAAGGGATTACTCACACAAGTCAAGCCTTGTCCCTTATCGTAGAAGAGTGGAGAATCCCTATTTATAAGAAAGGAATGTAATATAGATGCATATTGTTGGAGTATGCAACTATATAGTTAAGTTGTTAAATCATTTATTTTTCTTGATTAAAATTCTAGGCTTTAAGGTAAGGTTATGAGTTATTAAATTTAATTGAAGTCAATTAGTTGAAGTAGAAAATTTAAATTTTCTAAAGAGCCTACCACATTCAGGCCACACATCAAATAATATAATTTTAAGAAACCTATAAAAATATGTCATTTCAATCGCACAATCAAATTAAACAATTAAACAAACATCATTGATTGAAATGATAAAAGGCTAGTGTGGTCGAGTATTGTATACTATGAAAAAGAAAAGAAATTGGATAGCCGAGCTCTAATCATTTACAACTCGGATTACAATTAATTTATAAAAGAAAATAAAGCAGTAGGAGTCTTCCATTCTTCATCCTCATCTTCACTCCTTGGGTTGATACTCCAGGTATCATGAGCCTCCTAGATCTAAACCTTCTAACCACCACTCATCCTAAACCCCATAACTCTAATCCTATTTTATTGTAAAAGTTATATTTTTATGAATTGAAAATCTAACTACACTTACAAAATAAATTAGCTTAATATATATTCAAGTCAAGCAATTATATTTCATACATTTAGACTTAGCACCCTGCCTTGGGTATGAAGCCCACCTGTTCTAATTGATTATGCTTAGGGACTTAAGCAATACTTGCAAGCAAGCAATAAACATTTATATTTTCATTATTACAGTGGTCTCTTAAGTACAATTTATTACAAAAAATATCATTAATTTAATATTGTCCTAACATTCAAATTATGTACATTCAATCTAAAATATTATATCACAAAACAAAACATCACATCATCACAATAAACACTAGCTTACCTAAAACCAGGATTAGTGATTTAATATTCTAATGTGTGTGCTAAGCTTAGTGTGGTATGTCATAATTAGGCTTTAACTATTTAGAGTTATTTAATGATGAATATTTAAGTTCTTTATTTGAGATGATTACACTTTATATAATTAGTAAATTGAAAGGGTTTTAGACTTAAACATTAATTTCATTTTGGGTTTATTTTGTATTTAGAGTTTTAAAGAAAGACAAGAGGAGTGAGATTAACCTTGATCCCTAACTTTAGGTTGAATTTAAGGAGTGAATTTTATGGCTTTTAATCATCTTAATGAAATGTTATAAATTTCTTTATTAAGTTGTGCATTTGGGTTTGACTTAAGGGATTTTATCTAAATATGAAATGCATCTTAGAATTAATAAAACCAAATTGTGGTTAATTTAATGGCATTTTCTTGGCTTTGCTTTATTATTTCTTAATATTCATTTAATTATATAAATATGCTTAGTTGAATAGCTAAATTTAATAAATATGCATAGATCTTTTTATTATTTCACACTTGATGTATGAATGAATTAATACATATAGTTGGTATTATATAAAATATGATGCATGAATTTTGTATAATAAATTAATTCAATTATATCTTATGTATCTGCATACATATTACTATATTAAATTTATACAAGTACGTGTCATTGTTAAACTAGAGAAATGATGTAATCAGAGACTCCCTTGGGACTACTTAAAGTCTCGCATTCCCAAGACGTCATATATATATATATATATATATATATATATATATATATGGACATGAAACTTTTAGGATATTTCAAATATATGAGTGAAATTAACTTAACTTTAATATGTATTTCACCACAAATCTCAAGGTATGTGTCATTGTTATACAAAATGTATGATATATCAAGACCTCCTTCGGATAACTTCGAGTTTCCAAGTTATATACCTTTCAAATTGTAGTTTATGCATATAAGAATATAATTTAATTTTTAATTATTGATATCAATTTATATTTAAGTTAAAAAATATTATTTAATTAATTAAGAAAATAATTTAAAATTCTAGTGATATTAACCACATTATTTAATTCAATGGCATGTAATTAAATATAATCTTTTATTTTATTTTTGAAAGCATGAATACATGAATTATATGAAATATAAATTTATGAATAATTGAAGTAAAGCAAACAAACACTATTAAACAACTTATTTGGATTTATTAATTTCTAAAGATATTCACATTAAGATAAGCACCCTTAAACTAATCAAATTCATTAAGGGTCAATTTTTTGGAATTTGAGTTATTTAATCCTAAAGAGGAGAAAAAATCATTAAAATCATCCCTTGACCCATAGTTGTTCATTAAGTGATTTAAAAGTGATTTAAGTGATTTTTTTATGAATTAATTATTTAATCAATTAAGGCCAACAGAGCTCATAAATTTAATTAAACCCTATGTAAGAGCTAAAAACTTATGAGAATATTACTAAAATGTATAAACATGTCCTAAAAATTCTAATGCAATTAGGGTCATAATTAAGAGATAATTAAATAACTGAGAAAAATCCAAAATCATCAATTATACTCAAAATATCCCAAATGAATTTTGATTTTATTAGAAACCTTTTTGCTAACTAAGCACAAAGAGGGCTTGGTCAAAATTTATAGCAATCTTACTATGATTTTTCTAAGCTCTAGGGTAATTAATGATTTAATTAATTAAATAAAAATTCTTTATGGTGATTTTGAGAAATAATTAGACCCAAAAGTCTTAATTAATTTTTTTGGTAACTCTTACTATTTTAATGCTTAATTAGGTTCTCATAATTATTTTCATAATTATTTTCATTTTATATAATTATTAAATGACAAAATGATTAATTATGGTTTGAAAACTTGGATTTTTAAAATTACTTAGCAAATTACCTTGAAAAAATTATGGGAGGCAGAGATCTTCTTAAGGACAATCATGCCAATTTCAAGTAAATTATTCAAGTAATTAAAGCTTAATTAAATTAATTAATGAAAAACTTTCTAATTAATCACAATTCACTTAATCAAAATTAGGGCTTATATTTTTCCTAGATTCTCCTCTATCTAAGCTTTCCAAAATAGGTTTATTTGTATTTTATTTTATAATTAGTTATTAATTTTAGATGTTTTGGCTAATTAAAACTTATTTTAAATCATAATTAATCCATTTTCACAGTTGGCGTCTCGTCGGCGCTCACATGACAGTGCTTTCCACGTGGCATTGGCGGAATTAGTTATTTAAAATTTTTCGCGTGGCTGCTAACTCGGCGGTGGAGGACGCACTTTCTTTTTAGCCGTCTGATCATGGATCAGACGACGTAGATTAATCATGTGGATTAAATCAAACTAAAATAAAAAAAATCTAATGCGATTAATCAAAATCGTCCATTCTACTCACACGGAACGGACGATAGATGATCTTTCGTCGATCTCCGGTGAAAGTCGACATTCTATCTGAGCTTGTCGGAGATCGTTTGACAGTGGAATCGAATGCAAAATTATTAATGGACGAATCTAAAGGGGATTCTATAGCTTGATCGACACCAAATGCATATTTTCTTTACAAGGCACCAAGAATCCTATGATTTTCTAAAGTTCGCTGAAATTTACCTCACTGGAGCTATAGGTTGAGATAGCTTCATTTTGAAGAGGTGAAGCCTTGTTGAGAAGATCACTAACTGCCTCCTCCTCGATCGTCCTCTGGAACAAGCGCCGCCGCAAAGCTTATCGGAGTTGTTCGAACTTGGTGTTCCATTGGTCAAATTGAATGGGGATCAATTCGTTTTGCTTTGCCAAAACTAGAAGGTGCGAGCAAGTTTAATTTGGATTTGGTGAAGTCTTGGAGAGGTTGGACGTGAAGGAGGCTCGGGTTTGAAGTGGTGTTAGTCGCACTGGCGGTGGGATGCATGGGGAGCTCTGAGATTTTAAGTGACTGAGCAGTGAGGTGTTCTCTAGAAGGTGTGTGTTCGATTTGAGTGGGGAAGGAGGTGTATACCCTCCTTCTCATGTGAACCAACCAAAATGGTTGGTTCAGGCCATGACACTTGCCAATAGGGGTGGCCAGAAACGATAAGGGATTGATGAGGTGGATGTCCCCTAGTGTTTGGTGTAGTTTGGTGGCTTGCCATGAAGTGGACATCCCATGGGGAGTGAATCAAGGGTCAGCCATGGTGAGAGAGACCTCACCTTGGTCAATGGCTGAAACCAAAAGTTTTGGGTCAGGTCTAGTTAGCATGGGAGAGCTTAAAGCATGCTAAGGTGGCTGCTAAAGGCGAAGGGAGAGGTTGGACCTTCCTATTTTAAACTTTTGTCTTATTTCAAACCCTTGGTTCACTTGGTTTGGGTTGAACCGTGTTCAACTTAGGTTGAGTCCACTTGGGCATGTCAAGGAGGACTTAAGGGTGAGTCATGCTAAGTTTGGTTGGATTTTAACTTAATTTGGTTGGGTTTGACTCAATTTGACCTAAATAGGTTAATTTGGGTTCAAATATATTAGATTGACTAATTGACCAAATTAGGTCAAGAGGGCTATTGAATTAAGTTTAAATTATCATTTGGAATGTATTGGTGTAATCAATTTGATTTAATTTGAAGTGGATTTGAATTTGACTTATATGAGTTATATGAGTCAAATTGATTAAATTGACTAATTTAGTAAATTGATCAAATTGGCTTGAATGAGTAGTTGAGTTATATTTAATTGATCATTTGACATTGATTGAATAAGTTATATTTGATTGATCATTTGACATTTGATTTTGATTGATTTGGTTTATAATAGGTTTTAGTTCAATTTGACCTTTTATGCGAGACTAAATGGATTTTTTGATCAAATTGGCTTTAATTGGTGTCGGAGAGTGTTCAATAATCAACTTATGATTGATTGGAGGTATTGATTGCAATCAATTTAGATTGAGAAGAGTTTTGGGATAATTTAACCCTCTAGGTCAACTTGGGTCAACGTTGATAAAATGGTCAAATTGGCTCAATTAGGCTCAATTGATTGTAATTAAGTGATTGATCATGATCAACAATCATTTTGGAAGTGATTGGATGAGTTGATTTGGTCTAATTTGGATTAAATTAAGATTTGACTAAATTTAGTCTTTTAGGGCAAATTGGGTAAAGTGGATTAATTGGCTTGATTAGGTTTAATTGGAGTCAATTGAGGGTTGAAACATATTCAATGGTGGGTTTGGAGTTAATTAGTAGCTTTGATTGGATTTAATTTGAGTTGGATTAAATTTTGGCTTATTTGAACGTTTTAGACCAAATGGGTCAAGTTGGGTTAATTGGATCAATTGATATAATTGGAGTGATTGGAACGAATCGAAATGTTCAATTGAATATTTAGAATGATCATGAGACTTGGGTTTGATTCAATTTGACTTCAATCAAGCTGAATTGAATGTTAGCTCTATAGGGTTCACATGGGTCAACTTGAGTTAAGGGTTGATTTGCCTTAGTTTGATTCAATTATATTGCAATCAAAGTTCAATCAAGTTCAAATGAGTTTAAGAGAGTTTAATTTCAGTTGGATTGGATTAATTTTGGATTTATTCCTCTTAAGCCCAAATGAGTTAAGTTGGGTCAACTTAACTACATGGCCAAATTGAACCTTAATGGGTCAAGCTAGGTTTGAAATCAATTGATATTGATTAAGATTTGACTTATACTCATTTGGCTTGAGTTTGAGGATTTGATTTGGTATTGAAGGTGGTCTGGGTTTAGGGTAGGTTGACCTTGCTTAACCTAAGTCGAGATCTAACCTTAGGGTAGAACCCTATGAGTCTTCTAGGCTTAAGGTTAATGTCCTCCTAACCACTAAAAGTGGCCTAGCTCTTGGAATACCTTAGTGCTTAGATAGATCTTAGGTCTAAGGAGGAGATGGTCAACCTCTCTCCAAAAGTGCGATCAACACAAAATGGCCTAAAAATTCTATTCATTAAGTCCATAAAGTTCTTTGGAGTATTTGTCAACCCAAATGATATCACCACAGACTCATAATGTCCATATCTAGTTTTGAATATTACTTTGAATATGTTTTTCTTTCTAATGCATAAGTGATAGTAACTAAATTACAAATCAATCTTGGAAAATAATGAGACTCTTTCAAGATGATCGAAATGATCATCAATCCTAGCAAATGATATTTATTTTCAAAAATAAGTTTATTTAATTTTCTAATCACACGAACGGATGGCAGATGATCTATCGTCATTGGTGAAAGTCGACGTTTGATCCGAGCTCATTGGAGCTCGTTTGACAGTGGAATCGAATGCAAAATGATCAATGGACGAATCTAAAGGAGATCCTACAGCTTGATCGACACCAAATGCATATTTTCTTTACAAAACACCAAGAATTCTACGGTTTTCTAAAGTTCGCAGGAATTTACCTCATCGGAGCTATAGATTGAGATAGTTTCATTTTGAAGAGGCGAAGCCTGTTGAGAAGATCAAGAACTGCCTCCTCCCCGATTGTCCTCGGGAACAAGCACCGCCGTGAAGCTTACCGGAGTTGTTCGAACTTGGTGTTCCAGTGATCAAATTGACTGGGGATTAATTTGTTTTGATTTGCAAAAACTAGGAGGAGGTGTGGGCAAGTTTAATTTGGATTTGGTGAAGTCTTGGAGAGGTTGGACGTGACGGAGGCTCGGGTTTGAAGTGGTGTTAGTCGCACCGGCGGTGGGGTGCATGGGGAGCTGTGATTTTAAGTGACTGAGCGAGGTGATCTCTAGAAAGTGTGTTCGATTTGAGTGAGGAAGGAGGTGTATACCCTCCTTCCCATGTGAACCAACCAAAATGGTTGGTTTAGGCAATGACAACCAGCTTGCCAATAGGGGTGGCCGAAAACGACAAGGGACTGATGAGGTGGATGCCCCTAGTGATTGGTGGAGTTTTGTGGCCTGCCATGAAGTGGACATCTCATGGGGAGTGAATCAATGGTCAGCCAAGGTGAAAGAGACCTCACCTTTGTCAATCGCTGAGCCCAACAGCTTTGGGTCAGGTTTAGTCAGCATGGGAGAGCTAAAAGTATGCTAAGATAGTTGCTAAAGGCAAAATGAGGGGTTGGACCTTCCTATTTTAAACAATTGCCTTATTTGAAACCCTTGGTTCACTTGATTTGGGCTGAATCGGGTTCAACTTAGGTTGAGTCCACTTGGGCATATCAAGGAGGACTTAAGGGTGAGTCATGCTGAGTTTGGTTGGATTTTAACTTAATTTGGTTGGGTTTGACTCAATTTGGCCTAAATAGGTCAATTTGGGTTCAAATATATTAGATTGACTAATTGACCAAATTGGGTCAAGAGGGCTATTGAATTAAGTTCAAATTATCATTTGGAATGTATTGGTGTAATAAATTTAATTTAATTTAAAGTGGATTTGAATTTAATTTATATGAGTTATATGGGTCAAATTGATTAAGTTGACCAATTTAGTCAAATTGATCAAATTGAGTTGAATGAGTGGTTGAATTATATTTAATTGATCATTTAACATTGATTGAATTAGGTTATGTTTGATTGATCATTTGACATTTGATTTTGATTGATTTGATTTAAAATAGGTTTTGATTCAATTTGACCCTTTATGCTAAATTGGGCTAAATGAGTCAATTAAGTTTGTTTGATCAAATTGGCTTTAATTGGTGTCGAAGAGTGTTCAATAATCAATTTATGATAAATTGGAGGCATTAGTTGCAATCAATTTGGATTGGGATGAGTTTTGGCCTAATTTGATCCTTTAGGTCAACTTGGGTCAACTTTGGCAAAATAGTCAAATTGGCTCAATTGGGCTCAGTTGATTGTAATTGAGTGATTGATCATGATCAACAATCATTTTGGAAGTGATTGGATGAGTTGATTTGGTTTAATTTAAGATTAAATTAAGATTTGATTCAATTTGGTCTTTTAAGCCAAATTGGGTAAAGTGGGTTAATTGGCTTGATTAGGTTTAATTGGAGTCAATTGAGGGTTGAAACATATTCAATGGTGGGTTTGGAGTTGATTAGTTGCTTTGATTGGATTAAATTTTGGCTCATTTGAACCTTTTAGACCAAATGGGTCAAGTTGGGTTAATTGGATCAATTGATAGAATTGGAGTGATTGGAATGAATTAAAATGTTCAATTGAATATTTAGAATGATCATGAGGCTTGGGTTTGATTCAATCTAACTTCAATCAAGTTGAATTGAATATTGGCTCTATAGGGTTCACATGGGTCAACTTGGGTTAAGAGTTGACTTCCCTTGGTTTGATTCAATTGTATTGCAATCAAAGTTCAATCAAGTTCAAATTAGTTTAAGAGAGTTCAATTTCAGTTGGATTGGATTTATTAAGGTAAAATGAGTTAAGTTGGGAACTTAACTACTTGGCCAAATTGGAATGGGTTAGCTAGGTTTGAAATCAATTGATATTGATTAAGATTTGACTTATACTCATTTGGCTTGAGTTTGAGGATTTGATTTGGTATTGAGGTGGTGGTTTAGGGTAGGTGGACCTTGTAAGTCGAGATCCCAGCTTGGGTAACCCTATGAGTCTTTTAGGCTTAAGGTTAATGTCCTCCTAGCCACTAGAAGTGGCCTAGCTCTTAGAATACTTTAATGCTTAGATAGATCTTAGGTCTAAGGAGTAGATGGTCAACCTCTCTCCAAAAGTGAGATCAACCCCGCATGCGCCATCGTCCCTCCTCCTGAGCCACCACCCAAGTCCCCTCGTCAGCTCCTTTCCTGTGTATAAAGTGCTTGATCGTAGATGTCCCTTGAACCCAACATGCCACGCATTTGGTGCAACAAGTGGAACCCGTACAAGCTCTTTATAGCATGGCGGGGGAAACTAGTAGACGACACTCGCGTTGCAGCTAGTAAACCCCGTACGCGCTTGTTGTAGCGCGGTGGGGACAAAAGACACCAAGATGTCAAATCTTAAGTACTCGTACGCATCTTTTTTAACGCGACGGAGAAAGTTGTGTTTGTTTGCAAGTATATAAGTACCCGTACACGTCTTTCTTAGCGTGGCGGGGAAACCCTGTGTTATATGTAGGTACTTTAAAGCCCCATACATGACTTTTTTGGCATGGTGGGATGGCGTGTGTCGGTGTAGTGTTTACACTACATCTTTTCTTAGACGGTGGGAGCATACACGAGGAAGCCCTATCTTTGGGATGTGATGTCGAAATCTTTGTCAATTTTCACACCAACGGAGGCTAAACAACTGATATAAATTAAGCTACAAAGCTAAAATTGTTTAAACTAACATTCGCGGTATAAGTACTCATATCGCTCTTTTGCGTGTGAGAAAATCGTACATGTAGGTGTTTGAGAGACTCATACATGCCTTTCTTGGCATGGTGGGATCGCGATTCGCCGTGGTGTTTACACCATGGCATAGTGGGCGGCCCACCCAGAATGTAGCTCTTATATGGGGACGGGAGGAGAGTGATGAAATCTTATCAAAATTTTATACGAAATTAAACTTGTAATGAAACTTAATCGAAATAAGTAACATTGTTCACAAAACTTAAATCGATATTGAATTAGATAACCATGGAGCCTGCTTATGTTGAATGCTTAAAGCAGTGTCAGGATCTTCGAGGTTGATTCGGTTGAGTCTTGGGGGGTAGGGTTAACAAAACTAAAATTTAATAATAATATTATAAGAATTTCAAAGTAAAATATCGAAATTTAGTTAGTATGCCGGTAGATATGATATTATTATTAAATTAATAGAGTCGACGGGATGCAGGAGGAAATAATACATTCTGCAGATGATGTACGTGTTAAATGAGATTTCAAGAAGATATCAATCTAGTTATATTCAAGATTCAATGTCAAATAAGATAAATTTAAATTTCATGTAAATACAAATATATATATATATATATATATATATATATATAAGAAGCTTAATTTAAATGCTTAAATGAAAATCATCAATCTAAAAAACTTAAAGTAAAATCCAATCCATCCACCTTCCGCAATCATTTGTCGAAAGTGATAAATTAAAGAAACTTTTAGTTAATAAAGGAGCCAATGTCAAGTCAAGTGTATTTTTATATTCACTCTTAATCAATCTTATCGATGGGACATGGCCTTGTCCATTGTTCGTGGTTTAGTTAGTAGGCTCATATGATGTGTTCTGAAGTCCTCCGATCGGTGATTGAAAATGACACTATTATATTACTCGATTATAGTCAGTATGCTCACGATGACTGCATTGAGTTGTGGATAAGTGCACTTGATAGGAAAAAAACCTTTTGTTAAGATGGACTCAAGCTTGTAGATAAAACACCAGTTGAGGTTTTCTTGGGGCGCAACCCATGATGACAAGGATCTTTTCGGTCGGGTTGAACCTCCTCTAAGTAGATTAGGGAACCGGCTCGGGATGACATGGGATCTTGATCGGGCGCGTCATCATTCCCCCAACCGCCCGCTTCAAGTTATAGAATGATGAATTTCATAAAGCTAAATTCCAAAACTTCGCGTCTTATCTCTGTATGTATTTAGCGATCCCAACAGCCTTTTGTCGAAAGTTCTCTCAGTATTGAGATGATAATTAACTATAGGTGTTTGTGTCTATAGGGAACTTGAAACCAGATCTAAAGTTCTCACAAAATGAGGGCGAAATCTCTGGGTAGTGTCTTATCTACTATTTTATCTGCCTTCTGAAAATTTAACCGACATCCATCGAAAGGTTGGTGGCAAATTTTCGGAGCCCATAGATTTCTGGCGACTCCGCTAGGGAAAGGTTTCTCTTTCCATCTTTGGCTAGTCAAATTTGACCTATAGTAGTAATGAAGCATGATAAAAATTAAAATTTAAAATAAATCATCAATGAAATTAAATTTAAATCAACCATATTTTTATGACTAATCTGTTTGTTCTCTATATCAATTCGCTTTGTTGTATATCTGCATTATGAAAGTGTGGGGTGATACATCAATTATTGATTACTAATCCTCATCTCTCATTTGCAAAGATGGATCTTCAGAGCCTACCGTTCATCATGCAACTAGGTCGTGGTGCAAACATCCGTCTGGCTAATGCTATAATCATTACTGGAGATGCTGGAGTTATTATCCAATTTGGTAGTGTAAGCTTCCCAGCTGTCTCTGCTGCAAACAATCCTCTACCTAAAACACCTACATATTGTACACACCAACTTGTGTAGTGGAGGAGAACAACTGGAATGATCGCTACTGCCATTAAGGTTTCTCGAAAGAGAGCCTCAGTATTCAAAGATTGGGTAATTTTGAGGTGCCAGTTATAAAAAGAACTATCACTATCCAATTTGGTAGTGTAAGCTTCCCAGCTATCTCTGCTGCAAACAATCCTCTACCTAAAACACCTACATATTATACACACCAACCTGTGCGGAGGAGAACAACTGGAATGGTCGCTACTGCCATTAAGGTTTTTCGAAAGAGAGCCTCTGTATTCAAAAGATTGAGTGATTCTGAGACATCAGTCATAAAAAGAACTGTCACTAGGCAGAAAATTTCAATCATGCCTGTGAATGCGACCACTCTGCCAGTTGAACCTTTCGCATTATGAAGGTATGATGTTGGAGCCTCCTTCTGGAGGAAAATTAAGTAAAAGACAAAGGAGAAGAAATGCTGAACTGCGAGTTCAGTAGTTACTGCCTGAATCACTAGTCATGCGACCAGACTTGATGCTAGAAGCTAGTGTTCCCACTCACAATAAGTTTGAAAATCTCAAGTGAGTGAAAAGGAATAACTGTACTGGTGATATCAAACAATCATTCTAGGAGCAGTGGCACCAAGCTTCAACTCTACACCGAGGCATCCCGAGACTCTGTCCTCCAAAGTGCATAGGGTGCTGAAAGTTGTCAAGGAGAAGGGTCTTATGAAAAAAATATCAAGACCCGATTATCAGGAAAAATGAGAAAGATTCATTGAAAAGGATACCCTCACGGGTAATGCTCAAGACTGTTCTAAGAAATTCTTACACGGTGAATATTGGGGCATGACACATGGACTGTATGTTTAGGAATCCGCTACCGAAAGGTCTCGATAGAAGGGAAAACAAATATGGAGGTTGGAGCCTCGAGAAGAAGTAACTACGGGGAGGCAGAAAGCCGTGACATTTGGTTTGCATATTCAAAGATCCTTCGATGACAGGACCCGATAGGAATGGGTTTCTAAAAAGAAGGTTATAATCAATGAGACTCGTGGTGGTCGACGCCCTAGAGAATCCTCCAGGGAATCCCATCACCAACTTAAACGATCTCCTCAAGAAGAAGTTAATTTTGATCATAGTCCTCCGATTGAGGAGATGTTCGTCACACACTCTGGGCCTGAAATCAGATGGAGACATCGGTCGAGATAAAGATGCAAGAAGAAGAAGAATACTCCGTTCAATTGGGATAAGGAGTGCCAAGAAGCCTTTGATAGCATCAAGAAGTATCTATTAATTTCACCAATTCTGGCAGGGCCAGTCCTAGGAAAGCCCCTCATCTTATACACAATGGCACTGGAAGAATCTCTAGGTGCATTGTTTGCATAACATAATGAAGAGGGAAAGGAGTATTCCCTACACTACATCAATCGAAGGCTAATAGGAGTGAAAATGCAATACTCTCCAATCATTGTTTAGCTCTAATTTTTGTTGTCCAGAAGCTTCGTCATTACATGTTATCTTATAAAATTACTCTCATCTCAAGGATCAATCCGCTGAAGTTCTTGATGACAAGACCAGCGTTGATAGGTCGCTTGACACGATGGGTTGTTCTTCTGCTACAATTTCACATCATATAGGTTTTCCATAAAGCGTTGAAGGGCAAATTCTAGCACTTCCTTCATCTTATCTAGATTCATCATCTTATCTTCCGAGATCATGCATATATATATATATATATATATATATATATATATATATATATATATATATATATATATATATATATATATATGAAAAGGAAAGGCAACAAATGTGATAATTGTAGTTTGATGAAGCTTCACCCATCAGATACACTTAGCCCTCAAATCTTTTGAAAGTTTGAGCTTACATTACATCTTGATCACGCTAGAAGGTGGCATAATGAGGCGTTCATACAAGCTAACTGAGTCAAGAACCAACAATGAAGCTGAATACGAGGCATTGGTGGCATACCTCGAAGAAATTGTCGTGGCATCCAAAATTTAAAAATCTTTGGAGACACTCAATTAGTGATCAACCAAGTGTTGGGTGTATATAAGATTAATAAGCTTGAATTGGCGTACTATCATAACGAGTGCTTGAGCTCATGAAGCAAATTCCGAACGTTAAACTGACCCGAGTTTCTCGATCGAAAAATAGTAAAGCAGATTGCCTGACTAAGCTAACAAAAGAGATGACAAACACAGACAACGATGTGTTGATTGAAGTGTCCACTCGTCGAGTTCTGCAACCAGTAAATCAATATTCCCCACAGGTAGAGGGGACATCAAACTCAAACTAGCAGGAAGCAATTCAAATTGCTCCTCACTCTCTCAAAGAACAAGTACAAGAAACAAAAAAACTCAAAAGCAGCAAAGAAATCATATGAAGCTTTCATGATAGAAGAGCCTAATGATTGGAGACAATCCTTCATCGATTATTTTAAGAAAAGAAAATTATCGAACAATAAATCACAAGTCACACAAATTATAAAAAGAATTCTACGATATGCTTATGTCAATGACACATTGTACCGTATATCCTTTGAACAAATGTGGCTGCGATGCTTGGAGATGAATGAAGCCAACAAGGTAATATCTGAAATTTATGAAGGACTTTGTGGAGTGCATCAGTCTAGTCCCAAAATGGCGACAAAAATCAAAAGGATGAGATACTATTGGCCATCAATGGTGAAAGACTGCATAGATCATGCCAAGAGATGTTATGAATGTCAAATCCATGGAGATATCATTCACCAAGCACCGAATCCTCTGCACCCAATAATAACGTTGTGGTCGTTCAAAAGTTAGGGCACAGATATATTTGGGCCGATTGATTCTCCATCATCACCAGACATCGATTCATTCTAGCAGCTACTGACTACTTCTCCAAATGTGTTGAGGATGCTTCGTTTAAGGAAATTACTGCTGATCAAATCGTTGACTTCTTCACCAACAATATTGTCTATAGATTCGGGGTGCCACGACAAATCATTTCAGACAACGATCCGCTTTCAAGAGTGCGAAGATATATAGATGCACTGATCAAAATTGATTGGTGATACTCATCAATTTACAATCCAAGAGCCAATGGTTTAGTAGAGGCTTTCAATAAGACATTGATAAAGATGCTTAAAAAAATTCTTACAAAGAATAAAAGAGAGTGACATACTAAAATGATAAAGCTGCGGACATATATAACTACTTACAAGACACCGACCAAGACCACTCCTTATGCTCTAACATTTAGAGTTGAAGCTGTTTTACCATTAGAAATTGAGCTTCCATCACTTCGGGTAGCTATCCAATTCAATCTTACTTAAGATGAAAATGCTTGCCTTCGAATAAGAAGAGTTAGATGCGCTTGACGGAGTTAGACTCCAAGCTCAACAGAGTTTAGAAATCTATCGAGGGAGGATGTCCAAGGCATTCAATAGTTCAGTACGTCATCGTACATTCTAGAAAGGTGAGTTGGTTCTGGTGCTGAGAAGATCAATCATTCTTCATCGCAAGATCTGTGGCAAATTCGAAGCCAACTAGGAAGATCCCTACGTCATAGAGAAGGTGTACAAAGGAGGAGCCTACCAACTTATTGACACCAATGGTCCTTGCCACCAATCAACGTCATATTTCAAAAAATATCACGATCATGGATAAGTATATAAATACTTAAATGAACCTTGCACTAATAAGGCTTTCATATCAGATACACATTTAATGTCGCTTGAAGATTCTCTCCTAAAACAAGAATGCATTTTCAAGTTACTGTGAAAGTCCCTTCTATTAGACATGGGGCATTTTTATATATATTTAGCTAAGTTGACATCGTGCTTCAAGCCGAGATTGAGAACGTGCTTCAAGCCGAGATCCTTAGATAAATATATATGATGATCAAAATTCATTATATTTATTTATTTTAAAAAAGTTTAAGCCCTATGATATATCTTGAACTAGTGCACAATCCCCCTGTTAGACATGGGGCATTTTAATATTTATCTAAGTCAATATCGTGCTTTAAGCCGATATTCTTAAATAGATACATATTATGATTGAAATTATATCATACCCATTTTGCATTAAAATGGAATCAAGCTTTGTAATATATTTTTGAACTAATCTGCAATGCTTCTATTAGACAAGGGGCATTTTTTATGATTATGGTTATTCAATCCTCTCATGTGAAATAAGGGTCTTATTGTATATACATTCAGGTTGACATCGATCTTTATGCCGAGATCCCTAAACATATGTATAATTATTATTATTAAAGTTGCAGGTCTTGCAAGAACAAAAAGAATCTATTTCTACACATGAAACGATAGCCCTAAATATCAAAAGTTTGTCTCCTAGATTTGTCAAATTCTGAAGATCAAGTTAGAGGAATTCCCAATTTCGGAAGCTTCAATCAATTAAGTTGGAAAATATCAATCTCTACATCTTCAAGTCTAAGAACGGATGAGTTCTAAAGTTGAACTCAACAAGTCCATAAATGGCCGAGTTGCTGACGCTCTCCTCACTCAACAAACTGCAAGAAAAAGCCGCAGTGAAAGAGCCCCCGTTCGTTAGTCTGATGACCAAACCACCAAGTCATCACAGCTTAAGCCGAAGACTCGAGTAGGTTCTAAACGGACTCAACAAGCCCACAAATGGCCGAGTCGCTGACACTCTCCTCACTCAACAAGCCATAAGAAAAAACTGCAGTAAAAGAGCCCCTGCTCGTCAGCCCAATGATGATAGATATTTAATCTCAAACTAAATTTAGCTTAGTGATTACTAGCAGCTAGAATCAAAGAGATCTTTCTACTTTATCGATAGACGAAGAGAATATTAGGAAAAAACTCTTAACCCAGAGCTGCCTCAAATTAATCTCCATATTGCCTATAAGGTGATATCCCAATCTATTTTCAAATATCCTGATCAAAGTCAATTTCCTCATCAAGTCCGTCGAAGCATAAAGCACAGGACCGAGGAAGCAATTCTATAGTTCATACAAAGCCGATGGCCGAACTAAAGGAGTTTTATGGTTATTCAGTCTGTTAAAGTACACATTGCTAGACTAATATCTCAACATTATAGACTAATATAAGCTAAGGTTGGGTCATCCGTATGCACCCAACGAAGTCAATCGGCAGTATAGGATTTGATACATACACTTCGATAAATATATGGACAAATCAGGCCAATCCTTCATCAAGTCTGTCAAGCTTAAAGCTAGGGCAGAAGAAATTCAAATCTCATAGCAAACAAACTAATTCCTCCATCCAACCTAATAAGCATGAAGTTAGGGTCAGAGGAAATCTAAATTTACAAAAATAAAGGAAAGTGATCTTCAGCAAACCCATTGAAGCAGAGAGTAGATGGTGGGAGAGGCTCTTCAGCAAACCCACTGAAATCGAGGCCGAAGTAATTTGAGATTCACGGTCAACACAAAAGGTCAGTCAGTTTTCAATAAACATGATTCGCTCATACGCGAATCATATTTGTTGACCTCCATGCATGCGCCATAAGTAAAGTCAAGCTCACAGGATGAATTTGGCGAGCTTCGGATCGTAAATCAGAGCTGAAATGCACTAGACATCATCAAAATCTGTTGAAATGATCTCTGATCGATTAACAGACTTCGCCATCGCATTCAGAATATCAAAATTGATCAAAATATACATATTGCATAATTCGACGGTCGACCGATCAAGAAGGAAATCCATCAATGCGCCTACATGCATATCGAAGTCGGGAGGCTGCAATGATGCCCAACGACCTCCGTTCATGAAATTGATCGCGTTGTTAGCTTTGAAACGTCGAAACCTATCAAATAAGATTGTTCGCGCTCAATTCGGACTGCTGGTGAATATCGAGCGATCGGAAACGATAAAGCGTAATTTTAGATTGAAATTGACCCGACGGCCGAACAAATGGTCTCACGATCATTAAACGGATCGTGTTGTGTCCAAATAAGATCGATATATATTGCCCATGTAATAATGTCGATGCAAAAATCTTAATTAGGGTTCATTTTCACTTAAATAAAACTCCTATAAATACCTACTTATATCTAACCCTAACCTTAACTACTCCCCAAAATCCCTGCCTTAACCCTTGATTCCTCCTAGCCTCGTCATTCCGGAAACCAAGCGGTCCAGACCGTTCGGTCCGCTCGCCTCCGTCCGTTCGCAAATCGGCGATGCCACGCCGGCGTCGCCCTCACATATGGGCAATCCCAGCGCCGCTCCCTCTGGCGCCAGCGCACTGCGCCCCCACGCTTATATGTGTGTGCACCCTGGCGTCGCACCGGATCCGCGTGCCTCGGCCTGCATGGCCGTCCATCCTCTCTGGCGGCATTCGTCTTCCACTCTTTCCGCTCGGGTATAAAGTGCTCGATCATGGATATCCATGAAACCCAATATACGACGCATTTGGCTCGACAAGTGGAGCTCGTACGCGCTCTTTGTAGCACGGCGGGGGAAAATGGTTGGCAGTGCTTGCGCTGCAGTTGATAAACCCCGTACTCGCTCGTTGTAGTGCGGTGGGGACAGAAAACAACAAGCCGTCAAATCTTAAAGTGTTATATACAGGTACCTTAGAGCCTCATATATATTTTTTTTGTTATTGTGGGATGACGCATTCAGCTGCAGTGCTTACACCATATATGTCTTTCTTGGCATGGTGCGGGATATGGCGACCCCATGTGGTACGACCGAATCAATATCTTCGAATTTCGACAGGCAAAGACTTACTCAAAGTGAAGTCAGCCATAAATATAAAATTGCTATTTAAATTGACATTACAGGTGTATAAGTACTCATACACGTCTTTCTTAGCATGGCGGAGGAATCTGTGTTACATGCAGGTGTTTCAGATACCTATATATGTCTTTCTTGTATGGTGGAATGACGCATTCGGCCATAGTATTTTCACCACCCATACATGTCTTTCTAAGCTTGGTGGTGCCCACAGCGATGTAGTCCCCTTACGAGGGGCGGACGTTGAAATCTTTAAAATTTTATCTAAAATTCTAAACTTGCAATGAAACTTAATTAAAATAAGTAACGTTGTTCAAATCTCTGAAACTTAAATCAATATTGAATTTGATAACCCCCATGTGCCCCGACACTACGCTGAATGCTTAAACATAGTGTCTGAGGATGTTGCGTGAGTTGATTTTCAGTTGGGTCTTAGGAGTAGGTCCGGGTTAACAAAACCTAAAAATCCAGTAATAATATTGTAAGAATTTTAACTTAATAAAATATCTGATAAGCTAATTTTATCATATGACAGTATATATGATCATCTATTATTAAATTAATAGGGTCGATAAGATCTTAAATAATAAAATAATACATCAATTTAAAAAACTTAAAGCTAAATTCCAATTCACCTTCCGCCAATGATGGTTGTGTTGAATGAAGATTTCAACCGGAGGGGATACTTTCATCAAAATGTGATTGTAATTTTACATCAAATTAACTTAAATTAAGTATCAATCTAAATGAGAAATCTGATGAATTATTAGGCTCAAAATGACTAAATAAAAATCATCAATTTAAAAAACTTAAAGCTAAATTCAAATTCACCTTCCGCAATTATTTGTTGAAGGTGATAAATTAAGAAAATCTAACAAATGAGTCAATGTCAAGTCAAATGTATTTCTTTATTCACTTTCAATCAATCTCATGCCAATAAGGATGTGACCCATGTCCTCTATCCAGTGTGATTTGGCTAGTAGGCTCCACATATGATGTGGTTACGACTAGAGTCCTTTGATTGGGTAGTTGTTGCCAAATGACACTATTATATTATCACACGTACATATATTCGATGTTTCACTGAGATGTGAATATATATTGCACTTGATAGACAAAAAATATGTTAGCAAAAGCTCCTTAGATAAAGCCTACAAGGATTACTTGGATGATCGCATGGCTCTTGACAAATCTTTTCAGTCGATTTATTCTCCTCCTCAAAAGAAGTAGGACCATGCAGTATATAATCATGAGATTTTGATCGGGCGCGTCATCATTCCCCCAACCATCCGCTTTAAGTTAATATGATGAATTTCATAAATCTAGATTCCAAAACTCCGCACACTGCTATTATACGTTACACATTTAGCGATCTAATGACTAGCCTTAATCGAAAGTTCTCTCTCAGCGTTAGAATGGATAATTAATTATAAGTGTTTGCGCCTATAGGAAACCTGGAACTAGATTTAAAGTCCTCACAAAATGAGGGCGAAATCTCTGGTAGTGTCTTATCTACTATTCCATCTGTCTTCTGAAAATTTAATCGACATAAATCTTGCTCTCTTAATTTAGAGGTCGGTGGCGAATTTCGGAGCCCACAAAAAGGTGATGTCGAGATCGCTGGAGACGGGATGTGTGTCCCTAGAGATGGCATGTGTATCGCTGGAGACGAAATGTGAATTTGCTAGAGATGGCAATCTCACGTGAAAGTCATCATAAGGTTTAAGCTAAAAATAGAGAAATGGAATAACGTAAAATAAACACCTCATATGAATGAGCCAAACGCAGGATGCAGTGTCATCATCCATCCCTACAAAATGATATAAACCAGTCTGACTACAAAATTGATGAAGTGCATGTGAACGCTAGAAGAATATGAGAATAATTTATATCAAAAGAAGCCCATCGCAAGGTTGATAAATAGTTACAGGTAAAGTCATTAAATAGACTTGCTACTATTTTGAGCAAGTAATAGGGATTCGAACACTGGAGTTTTGAAGTCAAATGCAAAGTCAATTATGTTGAATAAGTTTGAAATAAATTATTATAAGGAATTATATTTATATTCTTTAAATGAATTAATATAAAATTATTTATTTATTTATTTTTTTATTAGGTATGTTTCTTTATTGAATATGGTGATATTTAGACAATCATTTTATTTTTATTTAAGGAAATGTGTGTGTTCCCTGAGTTGAATTTGATAAAGAGCAGGAATTAATATTTTTATTATTCTTTTAAAGATTCTTTTGATATTTTTTTTTCAAGAAATGCCTATGCCCGAAATATGTCAACTATATTTGATCCTTATATTTTTCTCTTATAATTTTAATGATATTAACTAACAAGTTATTTATATGTTTTTCACTACATAAATCAATTGTATCTATTTTTTATTAATTGAATTATCATTATTATTTAATAATTTTATTATTTAAATACTTTAAAATGTATCCATCCAAGAGGCTGTTTTCGAATGAGTGAAATATTAATCTTGACTAATTTTTCAAGTATTGAATTAATCTTAAAACAAATAAATAATTTTGAGAATAATTATAATGATTATATGTTCGAAATATTCTGACTATTTTTTTCCTTTACTGAAAGCTAAATCTTAAACAATTTTGAATTGCCTCTTTGTTATCTAAGAATGCGGTTTTGACTTGTAATTATTTTAGTAAGTCTCCAACGATCTCACATCTAGTATCTAGTGACACATATGCCATCTCCAGCAACACACATCTCGTCTCCAGCAATCTCAATAATGCCTTTCAGGTGGGATCGCAGTTTGTCCTCTGCCTGAGCACCTCATCGCAACTTTCTCCCTCACATGTCTCCATCTCTCACCCAACAGCGGATATTCAAAGGTAACGAGAGGGAGGCATAGGAACATAAAGTTGTATTAATAAATTTATCGAGTTATGTATGTAAATAAGTAACTTTAGGTGTAAGATATGTACTATTTACATTTTTGGTGCTATGTATGTAAATCCCCCTATTATAATTCTATCTCTTTTCACCAATCTTGTGAATTTATCTTTCATTTGCCTCCTTGCAGAAAGTGAGATAAACTAGTCTTTAAAAGTCTCTAAGAATATCTCACTTGAAATATGAGTGCTAAATAGCCCTCCAAATTTTCCCTGATGTTGTCTTCTCCATAACCTCTCAGCTTCTCCAATTAAAGCAAAGATTGCTAAAGATACCTTCCTCTTTTTAGGGTAGAACATTATTTCATTTAATATTTTCTTAACATGAAGTAACCAATTTTTTATTTCAATAGGTCCTTTAGTTCCATTTAAAAAGGGTGATCACATATCCTCAAATAGTTTTAAATACTTTCCATTGCAATGTTGGCACTACTGTTTCCACTAGTTTGACATGAATCTTATATTAATTAAGTCATGGATGTATCATTTGAGTGAGGATATTTGTATCCACTGTCACATTTTGTAAAACTCTCTCTTCTTGACCATTCATATTCTTGAGATACTAGACAATATAACCTAATTTCTAAATATTTTATATATAATCCACTATCCTAACTTTGTTTGATCATCGTGATAGCTCTTTTATTATAGTTCATATCACTTAGTCTAAAGCTTCTCTTTGATACGACTTTTTTCACGAATTGAATCATTTGGTCGGATTACCAAGGTATAATAGACAATCAAGCAAAATTTCAATCTTAGAAGATCTACTCGGATTATGTGTTTTGAATTTTGGAGAAGGTTGGGAATCTTATATACCTTTAATATAATTTGGCTATAATAATAGTTTTCGAGAAAGTATTGGTATGACCCTTTATGAAATACTTCGTAGAAGAAAACACAACACTTTTATGTTGGGCAAAAATTGATGAAAGTAAAGTTATTGGTGCATGTTCAATGTATGAAGCTAATAAAGAAGTTCAATTAATTCATGATAGATTAAATGTTGTTCAAGATAGATATAGAAATTTCTATGATGCAAAACATTGATTAGTGGAGTTTAATGTGGGTGAATTTGTATTCCTCAAAGTTGGCCCTATGAAGGCTATTAAAATTTTTGGTAAAATTGGAAAATTAAGTCCACGATATGTTAGACCCTTTGAAATTTTAGAAAGAATTAAAAAAATAGCTTATAAACTTGCTTTATCATAACACATGTATGAAATGCATAATGCATTTGCACATATATGAAAGCATAATGCAGTTGCACATATATTTACTAAAGAAATATATAACAAATGAGACTAGCAAGATTATTTCAAGTGGGTCAAACTAACTAAGGGTATTCAAGTTCCCTTAGATTAAGTTTTAAGATCTAATTAAGCTTAAGTAAGGTTAAGCACTTATTCCCACTTAGGTCCAAATGGATATATGTTATTTGGTTTGGATTAAGCTACTAGTAACTTTTGATCCATGTTATGTTAGTGTAAGTCAAGTTCAATTATACATAAATTAGGTTAATTGCTTGAGGGGTTTTAGGTCACCTTAGATTGGCTCTTAGGTTGACCTAAGTTTAGGTCTAATGTCATCGTAGGTTAACTTGATCAATATCTCAAGAGTTCATACCACCTAATGGGGTCTAGGATTCAAGTCCAATTATATAGGGCAATTCTAGGATAGAGGTTTATTTGATCAAATTAGACTTGGATTTCAATTGCGCTAGCACTAAGACAAACTAAGGATCATCATTCGATCCAATATGCTATAAATTATCAAATCAATTTGATGAGGTCTAGAATAGTCATGAGTGCAATAGACATGATCAAAGGGTGATCTATAGTCTCATAGACTCAAAATTAAGTTCAATCAAAATAAGTCAATAGAACTAAATTCAATGGGGACTTTATGAGCTTGATTCTATGGAGTCAAATTTATGGGTAGGTTTTTGCACACCCGAAGTCATATCAATCCAAGTGGCAATAATATAGGTCCATCCCAGTTGGGCTATAAGGTTTTGGTCCACCAAGGCTAAAAGAGACTAAAAGAGAGCTAAGTGTATGTAAGATTAGATTAGGTCAACTTAAGGGAACTCCATGTAGTGGTGTCTAGAAAGCTTGAATTCTCTAAGACAAATGTCAAGTCTATCAATAGCATAGCCAAGTCAAAACCTCATTGTAAGAATTGGTCCAGTTTTCTTGGTTGGATTTCTAAATTTTTAATGGAAGCAGTTTGATTTTATAATTGGATTCCCATTTGCAACAATAAATCTTTAAGTGAAGGTTTTTTTTTTCTTTAAGTTGATTTTAGGAGGATACCATAGTGGAACTATATGTTTATAATTTTGATTATTATTAAAATTTCTATTATTCCAACTTTCCATAATCTTATTTTGATTAAAGTTTGAATTATTATTGTTTCATGAGAAGTTAGGATGATTCATTTAACTTAGATTATATGTGTTTGAGAAAGGATCATTGAATTTATTGACGACATAATTAAGCATTTTTGTAATTAGATCACTATATTCGTTAAACATGAATGATTCTCTACACTCACCAATAATGTTACTAGGATTAAAATTTTGGCTAACTCTAAAATAATCTAATTTTTTTTAGAATTAAGTGACATAAAATTTATGCACATTGCATACAAAATAGACAAAACAAATTAAAATTCTAAAATACAATATGTAATTACAATAATTTTTATGAAATCAAATTTCACTTATAAAACACAATATAAGTCAAACACATTTAATTTCACAACTAACAATTATAATTCAAACAACTTACTGCACTTAAACTACATTAAAATATAAATAATAAATCGGATTAAAAATAGGTTATTCACTTAATATTAGCTTAATTAAATTTTGTCAGTTTCCTAGCAATGGCGCCAAAAACTTGACTTGAGCTAAAAGGTTATACAAGTGTATTTATCGTTCAAGTAATATAATAATGAGTAGAGTATCATTTGCATGATGATCTATTTAAATATTTTATTAAGTATTAATATATTATTAGCTTTGATTTTTATCTAATTAGGTGAAATACAACAACAACAACAAGCCTTTATCCCACTAAGTGGGATCAGCTACATGAATCCTTCTCCTTGTGTCTCGTGTCAAATTCTCATTTAATTCAAGTATACTAAGATCATTTTTTATCTTAACTTAACCAAGTCTTTTAGGTCAACTCTACCTTTCTTAACATAAGGCAATTCTAATGCACTCTCTCTAATTGGTGGACGGACGCTTTATGTGGCCAAACCATCTTAGGTGACTCTCTCTAATCTTATCTGCCACTGGAGCTACTCCAACTTTTTCCCGAACATACTCATTTCTCATTTTATCTCTAAGAGTAAAGTCACTCATGCACCTAAGCATCCTTATCTCTGTAACACTTAACTTAGTCTTATGCTTCTCTTTTATTGGCCAACATTCTGCACCATAAGTCATTGCAGGTCTTACCACTATCTTATAAAATTTTTCCTTAAGTTTAAGTGGAACTTTTCTATCACACATGTCATTCCTCCACTTCAACCATCCAACTTGAATTCTACTAATAACATCTCCATCTATTTCACCATCATTTTGAACAATAGAGCTTTAAATATCTCAATCGCCACTCTTATTAAAGACTTGTTCACTTAATGTCACAACTACCACTAGAACTTCTACATCTAAAATTACACTCAATATATTCAATTTTAGATCTTAAATGAAAACTTTTAGACTCTAATGTTGACCTCCATAATTCAAGTTTCTCTTGGACTCTCTCTAGTCTTATCAACAAGAAGAATGTCATCGAAAAGCATACACCAAGGTACATCTTCTGAAATGCCTAGTAAGAACATCCATAACTAAAGCAAAAGATAAGGGCTTAAAGCTGATCCTTGATGTAATCCAACCGAAATAGGAAAATATTTTGTCAATCCTCCTTGTTTTGGACACAAATGTCTAGTATACATATCCTTAATTACTTGAATATAACCAATATTAACTCCTTTATGTTCTAAAACTCTCCAAAGAACATCTCTTGAAACTTTATCATAAGCTTTCTCTAAATCAATAAATACTATATGTAGATCCTCCTTACTTTCTCTATACTTCTCCATCAAACCTCTTAACAAATGTATAACATCCATAGTAGATCTACCTGGCATGAAACCCGATTGTGAGAAACTTTTGTACACATCGTAACCTATGCTCAATTACTCTCTCCCATAATTTTAATGTAACATTGATTAACTTAATTCTTCTATTGCACACTCTTGTGCATCACCTTATTCTTAAATATAGAACCAAATCTTTCTCCATTCATCGACATATTTTAGTCTTTAAAATAACATTAAAAAATTTGTAAGCCAAAAAATTCCTTGATCTCCTAAACATTTCCACACTTGAATATCATCGGTCTCTTTTTTCCACATTTCATTTTCTTTAAAGCTTCTCTAACTTTAGATTTACTAATACGACGATAAAAAATAAAATTCTCTATTTTTGTTTAGGGTATTAAGGTTGCTAAAATCATTTACAAATCCTTCATTGAAAAGTTTATCAAAATACCTCATCCACCTATTTTCAATATCCTTTTCTAAGAAAAGCTTTATTATTATCATCCTTAATACCTCACTTACCGTCTTTCTTATCTCTTTGGTTGGCTAACTTATATATACATCTTTCACTATTTAGATTATCTATCTATGTATAAATCACTAAAACTAAATTGTTTATCATATATTGCTTTCTTAGAATCTGTACAGATTATTTTATATCTTTTTCAATTCTTCGAGTTTTTAAACCAAGTTTTATAACAATGCTTCTTATTTTTTTATCTTTTCTTTCACACTCTGACTCCACCACCAATTATTTTTATTAAAAGAAGTTTTTCCTTTTGATTCTTCAAGCACATTTTTAGCAACTTGCTTAATTTCACTTGCTAATTTTTCCCGCATAATATTAGCTTTCTTATGAACATCTCATATTCTAAGCTCTTGTAGTTTGCTCTTAAAAATATTTTTATTTGTATTCTTTAAAGCTCCATTTAATCCTAGGACAATAATTTGATTTATTTTTCCTCTTGCAATCTTTTATCTTAAAATCTAAAACTAACAATCGATGTTGGGATCTTAAAATCCAACTAGGTGAAATATTAGGAATAAATTATATTTTAATTTCTGAAAGTAAATTTTTCTATAAGATTGTTGTTCTTATGATTAAAAATAGTACTTTGAACTTATGCAGTTTTGGTGTGTATCTAGATTAAACTATCTTATGTCGGGCACGACGTCGTGACGCTGGTCCAATTTTTGCTTTTTAAATCTATAGTGTCAGCCAAGACCATATATGTTATATTATCTATCTCTAGATCAATACAACCAAACCAACTCCTTTAACCAGTTTTCTACCTAGTGCTTATTAAATTTTGAAATGTTGCTTTTCCTCTTATCTCCCTTGAATTAGGTATTGGTTCTAAAAATTAACTGTATCAAATTGTCACCTAATATTACATCCATTTATTTTTCTCTAATATTCTTCTAAGACTCTCTCGATGACTCTAAATCATAATTAATTTTAGCATTATAATTGGCCAGATTATAAGTAAATGAAGATAAGGGAAAATCAGAACATAGTTTTTAATAAAAGCACAAATAATTTTCTTATGTCATTTCACAAAGATAATTTAATACAAGATAATATTCAAAACATACACAAATTCAGAGTTCACATACTTAATTCAATATTTTAGGGAATAAAACACAAACATAATACATAAATATGTGTAAGAAGTACTGGAAAATATAAAGAAAAAGGAAAGAGTAAAAGGAAATGCACCGAAACTTTTTCTCCTTTTGTTGTGCTTCTTTCTCCTTGATCTCCTGATTGTAATCTTCCTCACACACTTGACACACACACACTCCACATACACACATATATACACACTCCACACACACACACACCAGACTCACTCACTAGCCAAAAATTAAAAGAAACTCTTTAAGATTGCTTAACACTCCATATTTATAGTTATTAGGTCAATTTCTCAGTTATTGGTCTGCTCCCCCTTGAAAACTACTCCAAAAGTCATTCAAACTGTTTTTTGGAACTGTTAAAATTGCTCTGTTTGGACCGTAGCGTCTTGACACTGGTTTTGTAGTGCCTAGGTACTATGCTATCTGATTTTTTCCTTCAAATTTCTGATTATGGCACATCGACGTCATAATGTAGCTCAGCGCTGAGTCTAGTGTCTTGGTGCCATGGCACTATGTTCTCTGTTTCTGCCCAGTTTTTTCTTCTGATACTTGCGTCTAGGTGCTGTAAATGTAACGCCTTGGTGCTGTACCATGATTCTGCATTTTCTATATATTTTTTTTCTTCAATAAGAGTTTCTTATCATAAACACTTAAAATTATAAAAATAAATCATAAAATAAGCAATTTTTTTACTTAAAAACACATGCTAATTTCACTAAACTTTTTTCGCTTATCAATGAACAACACATCTCTATTTGAAGAAAGGCTCCATGGATTTCCATTTAAGCGAAGAATTTCCTTAAAATGTATTTGGGTGATATTAAGAACATCAAAATGTCTTATTATAAGCCACAAAGTGGGACTATTTTGAAAAGCAATCCACTAAAATCATAATGGATTCAAACCTTCTTTAAGTTGGATAAACACAAAACAAAGTCTAAGCTCAAATCTTCATAAATTATTTTTGGAATAGCATGTAAGAACTTGTGTTTTTGGTGGTTCTTTTATATACTTTGAACACATTGCGATGAAGCTTTGACCAATAAAGTTTAACCTGTACTGTGCAATGGTCTTTTCTCTAAGAACATGGGCTACCAATCCACCAACATGCATTTCTTTAATTAATTGAATCCAAATAAATATGTCGGGAATGCACATTCGATTACTTTTGAATAAAAATCATTGCTTGATAGAATAATAGACAGAGGGAGTTTTGGATATACAATAAATTAAAAAGTACTACTGATACGAGTATTAAGCTAATAAATTAAAAAAAAGATACCAATGGAATATAATTAATCTTCTACTAATCCATTGACACCATTGGTGACCACACCACAAGTGAAATCAAGTGCTTGTTTATGCATTCTCTTCTTTATCTTTGGTCGATATTTAGTGAGCCCTATTGAGTTTATGCAGAAATTTTGGCTTGGTTGTTTAGGTTAGCCTGTGCCCACGCCTACCCAGCAAAAGATAGTTTCTGGCACATGACAAGGCATCATGAAGCGCTTTGTTAAGAACTTATGTAAATTGAAAATCCATTATAATTAGGTTCTTTATGCCGACGATTTTTATTTTAACTTCTCTTTTATTTGGTATATTTTTCACTTTCTAAATTTGAAGAATATGAGAGCTCACATATCCCAAGTAAAAGTGCAATGATATTTCTGCTACAGGAGAAAATTTGTGAACCCAAGATGATATCTTCAGTTCAAAGTTACATGTTTCTAAATCCAGTTTGTAACAGAAAGAGTAGAAAGACTGCTAGAAGGTTTGTTGAAAGTCAGAAGCATCCTACAAAGGAGAAACATGTTCAGAAGAAACATAAAGCCTTACGAACTTCAATGCTGTTGTCCAGGAACCAAGAGGTTGCAAAGAAGGTTCCTGTTCATAGCATTCTCAAGAATAAAAAAAGTACTACAGACCGAAATTCAAGTAAATCAGTCAGTGCCAAAGCAGCTAATCTAATCAAATTTTATCGCAAGTCAAATAGGCATGTTACATTCTCCGTTAAGGATGATATAGTAGGAAATAGCGCAGCATGTTCGAGTATGGATATTCCTCAACTTCAAAACCTCTGCAAGATTTTCTCAGATGTTTTGGCTGCTTCATCAGCTATGAACCATTCAAGTAAAAGCCATGATCTTCCAGATGCTAATGACAGGCCTCAGGAAGTGAATGCTTGTGAGACGGGAACTCATTCAAGTGTTATTTCTGGGATAGAAGCATCTTCTGCTGAGAAGAATCAGTCGAGTGATTCTATTGTTAATCTCTGTCAGCCAACAGTAGTCAACTCCAGCAATAGCAGCTGTTCTGTCACAGAGAAAGCATCTTTTGCTGTAATGGTCGATCTAAATCATGCTGTTGATGCTGACGATATGGATTGCAGCATCCCTGCTGCCTCAACTCTGTCTACAAGCTGCATTTATTCAGGCGATCCAAATTCTAGAGTCACTTCAAATGAGAAGAATCCAAATTCTTCTTCTGATACTCATTTGGAAGCACGTTTGACTATGTCATCAGAACCCAGCCTTGTTCCTGCTCCAAATGGCAAATTTGTTTCTAGCTCTGATGTAGCAAGTTCAGTGACACTCCAGAAAAATCCTGGCTCACATAGTTCAACATCTTGCCTAATTGTTTATAATAAAACGAATGAGAGGCAACGCCAACCACATGTTGATGCTGATGCAAACTTTTATCGTCAAGCAGAAGAGCATCAATATCTCTCTCCAAAAGGTATGTTGGGTAACATATGTTATTCCATTGGGTCCAAAAAGTTAGGAGGATCTTTATTCACTCCGAATTCAGCGTCTACCAGCAGAAATAAATGCCAAGGTGAGGGCTTTATTGGTTTGCCTCTTAATTCGCAAGGTGAACTTATTCAGTTTCATTCTGGAACCAAGTTTAGTAAGTCATATAACAAGCAAAACATGGAATGGAGTTCTATCCATGGCTTTTCTGCAAATAGGCACGTTGAATCTAATTGCCGTATGAACCATTTGGAAATGATGAGAAAAAGGGTTGCCGGCCCAGCATCATATCAAAGGAATCAGTCAGATTGGAATCAGAAACAGTGCTATTCTACTAGGGAAAGAGTGAGACATTGGCTGAATTTTGCTGAATTGGAAGATTCTGAAAGGCTTGAAATTCAAAAAAATGAGCCTGTAAAGGGTAAGGACATATTTCTTCAATGCAATTCAAACCGGAGAAGCCATTCCTTTAATGAACATCGAAATGGAGATGTCACACATGATTTCTGTGAAAGGGTTGATCTCCAAGGAAAATGCAATATTGATTATCACAGTCAGCCTGCTGTTCAACCCACTATGCGCTTGATGGGTCAAAATGTTGTACTTGGTGGTATGAATAGAGATTACAATGGTTTTAATGATGGGAGAACATGGAATCACAATGAAAATTTCGCTCAACTAACTCAATTTTCGTTGTCTGAAAATCCCCTTTCACAACAATGGGTGCAAAGAGAATGTGTTTCGCATCCAACAATTGGGAGATCGAAAGGAAATCTGCTCGAGTTGTTAGATTCCACATCAAATTTTTATCACATGAAAGCATTGGAACCTACGAAAAATTCTACGAACATTACTCGACAACCACAATGGTCGTCAAGAAGCACCGATTCAGCCATTGTAAACCACACTTTCAAGTTTGATATGAACAAGCACGCGCTGCCTCCCCAAACCTTCATGAACAAGGCAACCCAATTCTTAGGAAATTGTATGCCAGGCGAAGGTTCAATTAGTACAGGGCATTGCTATCCTGCCGTTATAGCTTCACATCAACAAAATTTTCGCAAGCACATGCTGCTGAACCCGTCCCTCTGCAAGCATAACCAGAGAGTATCAACCACACACTCCCAACATAAATATCAGGGTTTTGGAAAATTTCCTCAGCCACCATTACTACAACAGCCAGCAACAAACCTGCCTCAGTGGTTGCTTCATGCAAAACATCAGAAGAGGACTCAACTCTCTGATTCCCGTTATTCTGATCCAAATACAATTATTAGTCAACCCTGCAATGTCTCTGGAACTAACTCAAATCACCATCTTTCTCCATATCATGTGCCCATGACTCCTCTTTCTTCCCGCTCCCATGGCGGCGATGCCGATCCTCACAAAGCTCGTCGCCATTTCGTTTCGAATGCTGGCATTCCATCCATCATCCCTCTTGCCACGGCTACAAAATCAAGTGGTGATGTTAATAAGACGAATATTAGCATGGAAAAGAAGGAAAATGAAGGAGAAAATTCAAAATTCGCATCTTTCGAAAACCCAGCTGATGCTCAAAAGTTTGTAAAGAGGCCTGCTGATTTTGATGATGGAATGATAAATTCTGCAAAGAGATCATTAAAAGGGCAATCAGACTCACATGTTCCTGAAGAACCAAACGGCGAAGAGCAGATGAATGAACACCTTGATAAAGCAATTTCTATGGAATTTCAGAATACAGATCATGAGAAAGGCTTATGCAGGAGAGTAACTAGCTCCAATTCCTCGAAGATTGATAGTGAATCAAGATCAGGACCTACAAAATTGATTGCAGGAGCAAAGCATATCCTGAAGCCCTGTCAAAGAGTGGATGAAGAAAACTGCAGGCCAATTCATTCCACCATTATCGTTCACAGCACTGACGCTTCTGGTAAATTATTTGGACCTGAGAAGAAGATTTCAAATATCTATAATTTCTAGGCATCTATTTTGTGATTTTGTGACTTTAATTTATGTTCTTTCTTTTTTCTCAGAAAATGACTGCTGATATATGTTTAATTCGGTTTGTATTTAAACGTTAGCATCAGCCATGAAACCCAGCCTTTTAAAAAAAAAAAAAAAACAAGCGCAATTAGTTTGGTGCTGATGCTGTAATAACTTCTCACAGGAAGAAGCTTCAGATGATTTTGAAATTTATATGCTCTATAATTGTTCAGTCTGTAGAGAATATGATACTTTAAATTAGTAAAGATTGAATATTTATATGATCTGCAATTATGCTTTTTTATATATGAATCATTTTATAAAGATTGAATATTAATTTAGTCAATTTTTCAGGTGATCGTTGAAAATTGTATGTGCATTCTAACAGCATTTTCATGAGATGAATGTCTGCATTAATTTATCATTCAGTCCGGACATCTGGGCTGTCAACCATAAATCATTTTACTTTTATTTTTATTTTTATTTTTTTTACTTGTGAAGAGAGAGAGAGAGAGAGAGAGAGAGAGAGAGAGAGAGATTAAGATTTTGTTATGTTGAAAATTGTATGATTTTGTTATAAAAGAAAACAATTTGGGGTTTGAAGTGATACATAGAAATCATCAAAAAAGCATTAGAAGATTAAAAGTTTTGATAGGGCCCATAAAAATTCCATGCTAGCCTGTATGATCTTGCATTGTTGGTCGGACTGGATCAAGTTCAGCCCAACTACACTTTTCTAAAGAAAAGCATAGAATTATATCGGGATTCATTCTTTATCATTTTTTTTTCAATCCAAAGCTAAGGGCCTATTTGGGATCAATTTTATTTTCGTTTCTTTTTGTGTTATTTTTTAAATTATGTTTTGTTTAGGAAATTTTTTAAACTTTTTTTTTATTTCCGAAAATAAACTATATTATTTTAAAAACACTCAAAATAATTTTTGTATATTTTCAATATTTTTAAAATAACTATCATCATCAAATATATTTTATTTTAAATCAAAATATAAGATAAAATAAAATAAAAATAAAATAACTGAAAATAAAAAATAAAAAGTGTCTCAAATGGCTTCTAAATGTCTTGTTACCTATATTCTACATGGAGGCATCAACCTCAATGCACATAAGATCTTATAGGGTTCCAAGAGGGCTTCTAAATAATTGAGATTATTATGATAATTGAATAATTAGTAGTATTGATGATTTTTATATATAAGGCTTGATAGTAACTCATATACTATTTAATTAAATTTTTTATAAATACAATTTTTATTTATTTATTGGGCTCACATTTTCTACCTCTCTTTTCATTTTACACTTATTTATTTATTAGGCTCATTTTGGTTTCTATTTAAATCGAATAAGATCACCTATCCATTGTGCTAATATTAAAATTATAGAACAATGTTGCAAATATCGTATCAGGTCGAAATCGAAGGAAAATAGTGTCCAAAGGCCTGTTCTTAAAACGAGTGTTATGGGCCCTAAAGGTTCCCATTATTAAAGAGATTGAATTTGAATGGATCGACAAGTCAGGTAGGCATTAAGTCGGTCCTTTATGGCAAAGGCCCACATAGCTTGGATGTAGTGGGTGGCAATATTGATTACCAAGTGAGTTACGAGTCATTTTCTAAGATCAAAATAGTTTTTTTTTTTAATTTTATTTAGATCATAGTGTAGCTCAATTAAAATTTTATTCTTATTATATATACTTAAATTTGCATATATTATTTTCTATAGAAATACATTTTTTATATTCATTTCAACTACTTCTATTTAAATTACAAATATGTTGTAAAATTATAAATATAGTCATATTTAATATAAATTAATAATTTCAAATAGTTTTGATATCTTAGAAATTTCATTAAAGCTATGTTTAAATAATTCCAGTTGTGAAATGATTTCCAATCTGCTCAAAATTGGAAATTTATATTAGCAATTTATATATTACAATCCTAAATTAATAATATATGTGAATTATCTAAAATTATTTTAATTTTTTTTTGTATTTTTTAAACTGGAAAAAAAACTCATCTATATATGTTTGATATGTCACTAAAAATTCCACTAGTTGAAGCCAAAATCTTGATATCGAAAGTAATTTGATTCTGAGTTTAGACTAACTGAGATCAAGCGTTTAAAATATAATTGAAAATTTTGGGATATCAGTTGGCTCCTAAATATGGAGTATTTATAGTCAAATCGAGCGTCTTGACGAGCCGGATCTAACAAGCTCAAGATCTTCTAATTTTGACTTCATTTGAGCATTCAAATATTTAAAATACATTAGATGATCAAATTAATCATTTTGAGCAGTCCGATGAAGTGGTTTTAGGGATGTGCATAATTCGGTTTGAATCAAAAATACAATTAAAACCGAAAATTTTAATTTGGATCAATTTTATAATTTTATTTTGGATTTCGGATTTAGTTTGAGCTATATTTGGTTTTTGGATTATGGACTGGTTCTGAAATTTTGTAATCCAAAAATTGGACGAACTTTTTATCGCGAGGGCCGACCCTCACGTGAACTGTGCGGTCCATGGACACGGGCCGTGCAGTACGCGTAAAAGCCTAAAACTAAAAGGATTCAAACTTCAAAGGATTTTGAATCCCTAATTCTAATTCAGTAATTAGTAATTCCTTCCCCCAATCCGGCAAGGCGGCAATCCCCCCTGCTTGCTTCTCTAGCTATGGCTGGTTCTCTTCGACTTCGACTCTTCATTTTCCAATTTTTACTTTTTCATTATGTTGATCTATTCTCGCCTCTCTACGTCTCACGGGGTGATGCTCTTTGGTACTTTAACTCTTTGAGTCTCTGTCTCTCTGAAGTCTAACCTGGTGACCCCGTCGCATTCGGATTTCGGCCGCCAATCCGCAAGGCAACTCTAATGATAATCCCTATAGTCTAAAACTTTGAATCTCTTCTTTCTCTTCTCTAAGTTCTCCTCTCAGCTCTTGCGGTCTCGCCTCTCGTCTGTCGGCTTCCTCAACTTCTTGGGTCTTCGGCTTCTCCCGAAGCGAATCCTTATTTTATTGAGTTTTCTAGTGCAACAAACAGCTATAAGGTACTTGATACATCTCTGATCTCTTGTATTTTCATCTATTAATGCCAATGGTTTTGTAATTGATAGAGAATGATGATTTGATTTTGTCATTTTGATATGGTTCGTCCGTTCTGTACTTCTCTTAGTTGCTGCCTTGCGGGTGATTTGTTTCATGCAATGCTAGTAATTATATCAAATGATGATATGCTTATTAGTTATTTTTGTTGGTTCAATCGATTTTTGGATTATGGACCGGTTCTGAAATTTTGCTTAATGCTTTTTTCTATTGGAGGATTGTTTAATCATTTTTTTTGTTGGAGGATTGTTTAATCTTTTTTTGTGTGGATTATGGACTAGTAATGCTTTATTATTCATAATAATTTTGTCAGCAATGCTTTATTATTCATATGATGTGAAATGATGTGACAAAGCTTTATTATAATTTATGAGCATTAGTGCATTACTCCTATTATTTGAGCCTTTGAGGACATGGTCACAAGTCACATGAATGAACAAATCTATAGGTTTGAAATATTTTGAAAAGAAAGTTGTGTAAGACAGTAAGGTATTGAGATGGAGGAAAGCTCTGAGATTTTCATTGAAGTATTGAACTAATTTTGAATATGGCTTGAAGCATTGAAGTTAGTAATTGACATATGGGTTACATTTAAGCATTGAAGGCTTGAAGCATTTTTTTTGTGACTTTCCTAGTTTTTGAAAAGAAAGTTGTGTAAGGTATTGAGTTGGTTAAATGATATATAGTGTCCTAAGTGGTAATTGGTAAAGTGAAAGTTGGAATTTGATGATTGGTATTTTTGAAAATTAAAATGCTTGATGCATTTGACTTTACTATTGATGCAATCATGCAAGCTTATTTTTACCATTTATGTATATGAATAACTAAAAAAAAGTGGACTATATGCCTATATTCATGTTATCAATAGTTTTCATAGAAGTTTGAAATAATTGAATGATTTTTTCTTCCATTCAGATACTTTTGATCTCCAAGATAATTCCATGTTGCAAGTGCTTCAAGCAAGTCATCTTTTTCTGATCCGAAAATCGATATGGGATCATTTTACTAAGTTTAATAGTTTCGATGGAGAAAAGATGAGTAAATGTAACTACTGTGAGAATAGTTATCATAGTGATACAAAGCTTAATGATACTATAACTTTACGGACACATCTTTCTGTATGTTAGAAGAATCCTCATAACATGAAAAAAGTCAAACTCCACTAGTATTGCAACCTAGTGGCAAAGGTGAACAAAATACTGAAGGTTCAAAGCTTGGAGGTTTGATCAAGAAGCTGTTAGAAAAGCTTTAACAACCATGGTAATTATAGATGAATTATCATTTAAACATGTTGAAGGATATGTGTTCAAATATTTAATGTCTCAATGTTGCCCAATGT
Source organism: Cymbidium sinense (assembly GCA_021442155.1). Taxonomy (NCBI): domain Eukaryota; kingdom Viridiplantae; phylum Streptophyta; class Magnoliopsida; order Asparagales; family Orchidaceae; genus Cymbidium; species Cymbidium sinense. The sequence continues at coordinate 17,142,509 of CM038224.1, forward strand.
TTAAAATATATTCTCGTTGGACACTCACTCGAGACTGCTTTCAATTTTACTTAGATGAGAAGAATGCTTTGAAAAAATATTACGAGATTCAACTACAAGGGTTTGCATGACAACCGATACATGGACATCAATTCAGAGAATTAATTATATGTGTTTAACTGTGCACTATATTGATGAAGATTGAAAGCTGAATAAGAGAGTTATTAAATTTTGTCCCATATATAGTTATAGAAGGGAGATTATTGGGCAGGAGGTAGAGAGATGTTTGATTGATTGGGATATTAATACAGTATTTATAATCACAGTTGATAATGCTAACTCCAATAATAATATTATCAATCATTTGTAGAAGAAATTTTCTAAATGAGAGAGAACTATTCTTGATTGTAAATTCTTACATATGAGATTTGTTCAAGATAGAATTAAGGAGATTGGTAAATCTGTACAATGTGTAAGAGCAACAGCGAGGTACATTAGACAATCACCATCAAGACTTAAAAAAAATTCAAAGAATGCATTGAAATTGAAAAAATACAAAGCAAAATCTTGTTGTGTTTAGATATACCTACAAGGTGGAATTCTACATATCTGATGTTAAATTTAGCACTTTAATTTCAAAAAGTTTTTGAGAGATATGAAGAGGTTGATCCTCAATTTAGAGTAGAGTTGGAGAAGGAAGTGGATGCAAATCATGGTGGAGTTCCATGTGATGATAATTGAGAGAATGCGAGAAGACTTATTACTTTCTTAGAAATATTTTATGAATTGATTCTGCGCATTTTCGATTCCTTATATGTCACTTCAAACATATTCTTTCATGAGATTGCAGAGGTCTAATGTGTGCTTCAAAGTTGAGAATCTCATAATGATCTTGAAATTAGCAGCATGGTTAAGAAAATAAAATTAAAATTTGATAAGTATTGGGGATGTGTTGATAAAATGAATATGAATATTTATCTTGCAGTTGTACTTGATCTCAGGTTCAAACTAAGATATATTGAATTTGTTGTAGTGGATATGTATCCTAGCTCAGAGGGGGCTAATTTGACATGGGCAATAAAGTCTAACTGCTACTATATGTTCTATGATTATAAGATGAAGTTGGTTGACAAAAATAGAGATAAAATTGCTTCTGAGATAAAACAAAATATAGTTGAATGTCATCATGATCCAAGGGATGGGGAGAGAGAGAGAGAGAGAGAAAATACATGATGGTTGAGAAGTTCAAGAGGCATAACTATGAGAGAGATGATCTTGAGAGTAAAACAGACTTAGATTAAATACTTAGCTGAAGACTATGAAGTTATGTAAGATGACTTTAACATTTTAACATGGTGGAAGGTTAATGCTCCGAGGTTTCCCATCTTTATCTCAGATGGCTAGAGATATTTTGGCTATTCCTATTTCAATTATAGCTTCTGAGTCTATTTTTAGTACTGGTGGTCATATTTTAGATGCTTTTAGGAGCTCCTTATCTACAAAAATAGTACAAGCTCTTATTTGTGCCCAAGATTGGATGAGAGTAAAGTGGACAAGTGAGCCAGTCAATGTTGAGGAGAACATTTGTGATGTTGATAAATTTGATGAATATATCGTAATATCTTTTAGCATTTTTCGATTAATCACAACACTTTATTTTTTTCATCCACACATCACTATCATACTATATTATGCATTAATACTTTTTCAGATCTATCGAAGGTTACAAATGATCTAACCTTTTGGTAAAGTATTGGAATGATACAGTCATACAGATACAGACTACAATCATACAGATATACATCAATACATGTTATACTAGAATGATACATTTTGATAGATTCTTTTATGGTTTATATTTTTTGTTGCTTGGCAATTGACATATGGTGATACACTGATATGGATTACATTTAAGCATTGAAGCATTTTTTTGTATTGTCTATTATTATTTTTTATTTCCTTAATTAGGAATTTGGGATATACATCAATGCATGCATTTGTTTCCTCTATTCTGTAGGCTTGTGGCTGCTGGCTGGATGTTTGTTTGGTTTTCATTTCTTGTGGCTGTGGTTGGCTTTTATTTGAAGCTTTAATTTTGTTTGTTCCATGTAGATGATGGCTGGTTTTGGTTGTTTGGATGCTTTCCCTTTATTATTGCCTGGCTTGTTGGTTGGTTGGTTCCCTCTATTTTTACCTTTTTCGGTGGCTGATTTTTGGTTTCTTAGTCGGTTGGTTCCTTGTACATGCTAGCTACCATTGGTTGCTTGGCTGGTTCGACCCTTTCCTTTAACTTTTGCCTTTTTCGATGGCTGGCTGGCTACTTCTGGACTTGGTTGCCTACTTGTCGTTAGTTGGTATTTGGTTCTAGTTCCCTGTAGAGTGTAGATGTTGAGCCGTTGGCTGGTTTCCCTTTCTATTGGCTGGCTTGTTGATTTATTGGTTCCCTCTATTTTTACCTTTTTCAGTGGCTGATTTTTGGTTGCCTGGTTGGTTGGTTCCTTGTAATGCTGGCTGCCTTTGGTTGCTTGGTTGGTTTAACCCTTTCCTTTGGCTAGCTTGTTGGTTGTTTGGTTCCCTCTATTTTTGGCTTTTTTTCCTTTTTCGATGGTTGGCTGGCTGCTTCTGGACTTGGTTGCCTACTTGCCTGGTTGGTTGGTATTTGGTTTTGGTTCCCTATATATTGTAGATGTTGGACCGTTGGCTGTGGCTAGTTGTTTGGCTGCTTTCCCTTTCCTATGGCTCGCTTATTGGTTGGTTGATTCTCTCAGTTTTTGTTGGCTGGTCGGTCCTGGTTCTGGTTGCCTTGTTGGCTAGTTCCCTGTAGTCTGTAGATGCTAGCTAGTGGCTGCTCTTGGGTGGCTTTTGAGTTCTATGATGGTGCTTTGGGCTATGATAACTTTGATGTTATATTTCATTTACTACAGCTGGTAGTATTATATGTGATTGTAAACCTCTAATATGGAGTTTGGATGCTCACATATTCTGTTGCTCTTAGTAAATTTTTGACTGAGCCTGAACCTTTCTTTTCTTTAGAATTTTACTTTTGCTTTTAGTCTCTTTTTTGTCTCTTGTTTTAATCAGTTAGTTTTTCTAAAAGATTTTTTGATAGTGCATGTTTATTAAGGTCTTGGACTCTTAGAGTTAGAGTCTTGCAAGTGGCAATATGTATTTTTTCCTGAAGTTTGATTGAGACATTCAGTGTTGTTGCTGCTTCAGTATTCAGATTTCAGATTTTTTTATTGTACATTTGAACTTGTACTAAATTGAGAAACTGACGAACTGTATATATAATGTTTGTATATTTTTTTGAATAAGAGTTGTCAATAATTACTACATTATCTATTAATGCAATAGATTGCTCGTTTAAATTATTATTTTTAGTAGCTTAATTTGTAGGCATTTAAAATTATTATAATCATAGCATTATTACAAGTTTATAATATTTTTTTTTTTTGGAAAATCTCTCATTTGAAATTGACTTTGTAAGCTCACATTACATATTTTCAGTTTTTTTTTTAAAACCGAATCGAAAATCTGAACTTTTTTTTCGGATTGGATTGGTTCGAATTATATTAAATCTTATATGGATTGGATCTTCGAATTCTAAATTTCAAACCGAACGGATTAGCAAATTAGAAAATTGATCCGTCCAATCCGACCGAATGCACACTCGTAAGTGGTTTGGATTTTGCACAAATTTATAGAAATATCACTCATCTAATTTATAAATAACCTCTTATTCTTTACATGAGAGGGAGACCAAGCTAAAGAGAAGAGAGAGCTCTGAGGCTTGAAGACCCTCCAAGCATAATCGTGTCACCAGTCGACGGTAGCCAACCATCGTTGCCAGTCATCGCCGTCGACCACCACTGCCGATCCTCGCCGCCAGTCTTCGCTGCCGACCCTCTCCCCCGCCAAGCATCGTCGACCACTACCGGCCGTCGCCATCGGCCACCATCGTCAGCCCTCACTGCCATCGTCAACCACCGCCGTTGGTCACCGCCTTCGACCACCGTCGTCGGCCACCACCGTAGGTCTTCACCGTCGTCGACCACTCTTGTTGGTTGCCCGCCGCTACCGACCCGCATCGTATTGCTGCCGCCCGCCGTGACGCCGCCACGCCACTGCGTATGCCATTGCTGCCGCATCATTGCTGCTCGGCTGATTCTGCTACCACTCTGATCGCCGCACCAACTCCCATTGCCGGGTCACTATTGTTAGTTACCGTCATTGCCGATCCTCGGTCTGCCGTAGATGCCATCACTCGACAATCATCATTCACTATCGTCATAGCAATCAACTCAACTATCGTTGCTAACTTGTTGCCACTTCGATTTTCGTTGTCAAGATTCTCACATATAATCCGTTATGAAAAACTTAAACTTTGTACACCAAAACTGATATATAGTGGAACATTTTTACTGGGCTAGGCCCCGTAATTTTTTTCCTCTTTTCGGAGTTTTCCCATATAAAAATCCTGGAGTTTCTCGTTCGCTCTTCAAATATCTGTATGTGCTAGATTTCTATACAAGCTAATTGAAGTTTTATTCTACCATAACTGATTTTTTGACACACAATAATGTTAAAAATTTTGTTGCATTGTATGAGGATATGCCCCATTGGAGAAGAATTTTTTTTTTAAGGTCACCACTTTCTCCAATATATTTTGAACTATGTCCCTCATCATTTTTTAAAAAGAAGAAACATATACTCTATATAAAACATATAATATATTTAAATTTATTTAAAAAGTGTTACATTTTTTTTTTACATCTAAAATGTTTTTTTTAATTTCAAGCTTTTTTTTTTAATTTAAAATCCATATTCTAGAACATACGTATCCAAAATTCCACTATTTCATTGAGAGGCCATTAGGGATTATTTTTTATTTTGAAATATTTGGTTTGTACGTTTTTTAAATTTTTTAATAATTCAATTTTAAAAAAATACTTCATATAATTTAAATATAACCCCAGCAGTTATCTGCTAATCAACACCGCTATCATTGTTTTCAATAGTAATCAATAAAAATAAAAACTGCATTTCTTTTAGCTATCAAATTTATTATATTTTATATTAAAATATAAATAAAATAAAAAATATTTTAAAAAAACTCCCCAAGCGAGAACAATTACATGCGAGTGGGCCCACTTCCGATAGAGATTGCAAACCAATGTTAATACTTTACGGCCACACCAAACACACTAAAAAAAGTACTTATCATTTAGACATATTAAGCATCTCAGCCCTAAATAATTATAAAATTCACTACCAAAAGAGATATTTACATATGTACCATGCATATTGATATGACACTTAAAATACTACTAGTTGAAGCACGAATCTTGATGCTAAAAGCAAGCTGATCTTAAGTTGAAATTGGTGAGATCACATTTAAAATATAAACTTTGGGATATCGCTTAAATCCCATAAATAGCTCTCAAATGGAGTGTTTATAGCCGTGCGTCCATGAGATCTAACAGATCTCATAATTGTTTCATTTAGCATTCAAATACACAAAATACATCATATGATCAAAGGAATCATTTTGAGTCGTCTTATGGAGAGGAGTGGTTCGGATTTTGCATGTATTTACAGAGACGTCACTCCTCCAATCTATAAATAACCCCTCATTCCTCATATGAAGGGAGGCCAAGCAAGAGAGAGGAGAGAACTCTAAAGCTTGAAAATTCTCCGCATGTCATTACCACTCGGATGTAGGCGACCACCTTTGGTTACCAACACCGTCGCGCCGCCCGATCTCGCGATCGTCTTTCGGTCTCCATCATGACGACCTTCATCGCCGTGTGCATTCCCCGTGTTCACCATCATCACTACCAAGAATGTTACAACTGAACATGACTATATGGTGTTGCGATTTAATTCATTGTCATCCCTTCTATCTGATTATGTAATCTGTTATCGAAAACTTGTACTCAAAATAATATATAGTGGAAGCTTTTTTTGGGCTAGCCCACTGATTTTTCCCTCTTTTCGAGGTTTTCCAAGTAAATCTTGAGTTTTCTTGTTCACTCTTTAAATATCTGTTTTTTTTTCTGAAGCGTAAACTTTCACTCTACCACAACTAATTTTCTAGCAATAGTTTGGCCGTGGAAAGTGATTCTCATTATTTCATCATGATGACCAAGTTTCCCAAGATCAAAACCACCATCGAGGTGGAGCATTTTAAGCTTTTAAGGCATGGCGAAGAATGAAGATTCATCAAACTTCATTCCTTCAGATTTTGTCAAAAACTAGGGGGAAACTCTTAATCTCAAAAGATTATCCAAATCAATTTTTTGGATATTTAATTTATTATCAGTTAGAGAAGCAAATCAGTAATACCAATGAAAAAGATCAAGGTTAAGGAGCAACTTTGGCTACAACCACAAACTGATGTTTTGATTCGACCTCTTCCATACAGGTTAACGTCATCAAGTAAAACTTTGATAAACAATCTGATGAGTCAAAATTCTCAGCGAATTCAATTTGATCTCTTCCATACATGTTAATGTCATCGAGCAAAGACTCTGACAAACAATCTCGGATAGATCAAAACTTCGCACCTACTCCATGCAAGTTAACGTCATCGAGCAAAGACTCTGACAAACAACCTCGGATGGGTCAAAATCCTCAGCGGATTCAACCTCTTATACAGGTTAACGTCATCGAGCAAAGACTCGACAAACAACCTAGATAGGTCAAAAGGTCTTTCGACTTCCCATACTCTTCCACACGTTAACGTCATCGTAACACTTTGACAACAACCTGATGGGTCAAAATCTCGGTGGATTCTCAATCTCTTCCACACAAGTTAACGTCGAGTAACACTTTGATAAACAACCTCGAGATAGGTCAAAATCTTCACATTGATTCGACCTCTTCCATAATGTCATCAAGTCACACCGGCAAACAACCTCGGATAGGTAAAATCTCGGGATTCAATTCAACCTCTTCCACAGTTAACGTCCCGGGTAATACTCGACAAAAATCTTGATAGGTCAAAATCATCAATAGATTCAATTGACCTCTTCCATACAGTTAACGCTATAAGTCACACTCTCAATAGGCAATTCAAAATCATCACCGACGGCCGCGCCGGCCATCTCAAACGGCACCGCCATCGCCCGTCACCCCGCACCATCATGACCATCTCGGTAACCATAGCCGGTCATCCCGATTCTGCGGCGCTGGTATTGCCGACTTGGCATTACCTGCCCCCACCGTCGGTAGCCAACCACCGTAGGTCACGCGCCTACTATCACCGGTCACCGCTGATCATCGGCAATCTCCGGTCACCTTCGTCGGTTATCCAGCATCGGCGCCGGTCGCCCGCATACTTGCCGTCGAGTTGCCATTGCCACCCTTTTTGCCAATCCACGGTCGCGCCACCGCTATCGCTGATCTCGCTGGTCACCATCATATCTCCGCTGTCACTACCTCATCGCCTATCCCGCATTACTAATGCCGCCATGCCATCATTGCGTATCATCGCGATCATCACCTCACTTGTCGGTCAGCGGTTACGCTGGCGGAGCCTCGAGTATGAATTCAGACGCTATCGCTTCCAAACCGGTCGGTCCGGCAAGGTTAATGGTTATTTCGAGGAGAACGGACCTCGCCAGATGAACTACGGATCGCCTCTCAAACCCGGTCGGTCCAACAAGGCGGTTGACTCTTTCAAGGGAGAAGCTCAGAATTACGCGCGATCACCTCAAATCGGTCCGGTCGACAAGCGGTTGGCCTCTTTCAAGGAAAATCGAGCCTGCCTGAACTTGATCGCTTCAAACCGGCGGTCGGACAAGGCGGTTGGCCTCTTTCGAGGAAAAGCCTCGCCAGTATGAACTACGGCTGATCTCCGAATGACCTCCTCTTAAGAAGAGGGACACTCATATGAAGAGTGTGTGCATTCTCCCCTTGACTAGGGTATAGACCCTTAGGGAAAAAGGTTAAAACTATCAAAAATCATAAAACCGCTCAAACCGTCAAAATGAGTGAAAGCGGAAAAAATGGACAAAACCCTCATTGGCCCTTCGCCCCATCGGCTCCATTTGCCGCCTGGTCCACGCCGTTCCGGCGATCGCCCATTATCGTGTTGACCGCCCGTTCACGCTGCCTTGGACCCCCCATCAAGGCCTGCTCGTGTGCGCCGCCGCGCCAGAATGGGTCCACAACTCCAAAATCTTGCACCCGTGCGTATTCCACATACGTCGCTGACTCGCTTACGTGATCATAATCTTGTGCCATGAAGATCTGTTCTCTCAAAATGTATGGTTGATGGACAAATTTCATTGAAGATGTGTTATTTTCAAGTATTTGGACATATTTTTGGATGATTGAAATAATGTCATCCAAAAATAGAGCAACGATATGACACTTAAAATACTACTTAAGCGAATCTTGATACTAAAAGCTCGTTGAAAGCTGTGAGATCAAGCACTTAAAATATCCAAAACTTTTGGGATATCGCTTAAATCTAAATAGCTCTCAAACAGTGTTTATAATCAAATCGGCGTCGGCGAGCGATCTAACGAGCCAAGATCTCATAATTACGACTTCATTTGAGCATTCAAATATACAAAATACATCATATGATCAAAGGAATTATTTTGAGCCGTCCGATGGAGAGTGGTTGGTTGCATGTGTTCTGAGACTCCACAATCTATAAATAGCCCTTCATCATATGAAGGGAGGCCAAAAGAGAGAGAGAGAGCTCTAAAGCTTGAAAATCCTCCGACATAATCGTACCTTCTTCTGCCGAAGCGACCACCCATTGTTACCGCCTCACGGCCGTAGTCGGCCGCCACCACGATCCTCGTCGTCATCAATCGTGGTCTCATCATGACCTTCATGATTGTTCCCCTTTGTTCACCATCATCGCTATCTTGTCGTTTATACCATTTATGTGTTGTTGTTTGGGATTCGCCTCTTCTCATATACAATTATGTAATCTGGTTATCGGAAAACTTGTACAAAACAAATATATAGTTGAAACTTTTCTTGCAGCCGTGATTTTTCCTCTTTTCGATTTTTGTAAAATTGAGTTTTCTTGTTCATCTTTAAATACATTGTGTAAAATTCATAAGGTTAAACTTTACTTTCTGCACTAATTTTCTAGCACTCAACACATATTATAAATATGAACCAGCTCATTTTTGCAACTTGAGCAAAATTTTAAAGATTTAAGTAATTTAAGAAAATATAATCAAATAATAATAATAGTTATTATTTTACTATCACGTGCTTGAATGTATAACTTAGTGATAGGAAACAAAGAGAAGAATCCCATAAAGACAGGTAGGGGGCCACTCATCATGCTCTAAAATATGATAATTTTATAATTAAAGGAATAAAAATATGTAATATTAGTATTTTTTTAGAGACAAATATAAATAATAAATAAGATAATATCACCAAATTAGATGAGAAAAATTATAAATAGATATGAATGTAAATTTATAATTTAATTAATATTAATATTAATCATTAATATGTACGTAAGTATATACATAATATAAATATGAACATATGCATATTTAATATTTTTAATAATTTATAAAATTGTAATAAGGATAGAGCTAATAATAGAATGTAAAATTTTATGACCTAAAATCAATAAATTTATATATATATATATATATATATATATATATATATATATATATATATATATATATATATATATATATATATATATATATATATATATATATATATATATATATATATATATAATATCTAATCTTTGATATTTATATATATATAACAATTAAAATCTAAGGTAGTGAGTAAAGGAGATTGAGCTCTCACCAATTGATTCATAGGAGAAAAGAAACAATAAATCAATAAATTTAAGAGTCATTTGAAATAGCTTTTTTTATTTTTAATTTATATTTTAATATGAAATAAAACTTATTTTTTATTTTTGTAAACATATATTTTAATTGAATATCATATAAGTCGATTCGTGCACCATTATGGTAGCAGGAGCAAAGCATTAGTGGCTAATGATAGTAGAGACCTACACTGATTGATAATGACAATAGCGATAATGGTCAATGGTAATAGAGATTGAAGCAAGTGGGGCTGATGATGATAGCGACCGACAATTGTAGTAGTAAGTAGCTTGTAAGAGTGATTTTTTATTTTGAAATAAATAAATAAATAAAATTGATTCCAAATGTACCATCACACCAACTTTTAAAAATCAAATTTATCAACAATTTTATATTAAATTTCTCAAAATACGATTAACTATCTTTTAATTATAGTTTTTATTTATTTTAATTATGATGAATAGTTGAAGGTGTTGGTTACTAATGATAATTTTCTGACATATTTTTATAAATTTTATGTGTAGGGCTTTTAATCACAAATTACTTTTTTTTAAAATAAAAAATACGTTAAATATAAAAGTGAATATTACTAATGCATTAATAAAATCAATAAAAAATAACACAATAATGTATTATTATAACTCAAAATCTAATACCAAGACATAACACAATTTCTTTTTCTATTAAAAGAAAATAATTTGTGAACTTTTGAAGAGGGGATGACGAGGAGGCTTCAACAGAGACCTTAAAGTAATGAGTCTTTAGTTTATATATCACACGCAAATCTAATAACATATTTTATGTTAAGATATTAAATTGAGGAAATTAATTTGAAATATTTGGAGCGAAATTTTCAGTAGAACTAATCAAAGCATAAGATTACAAAAAACACTCGATTTAATGTGGAAAAATCTGATGATAGGAAAAATCACAGAGTCACACAAAGATATGTAATATGATGAAAATGAGAAGAAATGTATAAATCAATTACACTTCACTCAAGCCTCTCTATACTTCTCACACTCTAGAGCACGGACTCTCCACTTACACTCTCCAAAGAATGAAAAAAATGGCAAGAAGTTTTGAAAAAAGTGTAGAAAATTATCTAAATATGAACTTTATCTTTTTGTGACACCACTTCACAGTAATTCTAGCTCATAAGCACTACTATCATTTTATACTTTTTTGCATAGATTCTAGTGCTGCGACACTAGCCTCTCTGCCACAATTCTAACACTGCGACACTACTTATACAACGTTAATGTGCTGTTTTGTCTGTCTTTTTGGTACAAATCCACAAATCCTAATTTCATGGTGTTGCTCTCATAGAGTCGAGGCACTAACCTCTCTATATCTAAACCAAGGCTTCCATGCTATAATGTTGAGGCGCTACCCAAACCCTCAAGTAAGGGGCACACTACCCCTTATGACCCACTAGCAAGTTTACCGCCGAACACAACTAGTGCAAATAAGAGACGAATTCACAATGCATCTCCGATTGATCGATGCAATCAAGCTCTATATATAATTTTTTTTAATAGACCAAATAATCAACATAGTTGCAAAAATAACTTGTAATTAGTATCAATAATAAAAGATGTTTTATTACATGCTCAAATTAATTATCTTCATGTAATGAAGTTCGAATAGGGTGATGGTTATCCAACTCTTATGTTGCTTGATTAAATCATCCATTATTAGAAGAGCATATGAAGATGATTAGTCTATAATGGACCTTGAGAGCAACATGACTATCTTTCCAATCTTTAGCCCACTAATGGACCATATTTTAGGGCATTTTAATTTGGCTTATGAATTTCAAAGATAATATTATTAATCTATCTATGCTAATATGCTATTGTTAAATGAATTGCCTAAAAACTTTTCAATCAAATGCCTTTCAACTACGTTAGGTCAAAATTGGTGGGGTTTCTTTAGAGTTTTTGATAGTGGCAGTTTAATTATTTTGGCTAAAGTTTCAAAACACTCTATCACATGACTTGTATTAATTACTCTAATTATAGACTATTCACTAATAACCACAATCATATTAAGTAATATTATGTTTATTAAATCATCTTTTTGAGAAGCTCACTTTGATTACAAATATATGAGATTTATTGATCATTTTAAATATTGTTAGATTCATCTTATTAAAATATTTGATTCAATTATAAATTTATCTATATTGTAAAAATAATCCTAACTTTAATTTTGATAATTTCTAATCAAGATATAGTATTGAAGACTATGCATTATAAGATGAATTTTTTTATGACATATCAAATTTAAACATTAATTAAATATATTTAAAATTATTAATACACACCCACAGACACTTAAAGATGCATGATAACATAAACTTGCAAAAGCATTTAAATTTGGACTATTGATAGATGCATAAGAACATGTGTGAAAAAGAGTATGAGAAATATTAAAAAAATAAAAATTTCTTCATCTAATTATATTTGACAAAGGAGAACTTGAAATCTCAAAGGAACAAGATGCAAGCACAATAAGACATTTTAATTATACATTTTTCACATAAATTAAGGATATATTTTCTATCAATTTTATTTTCTATTTTTCGTTTATATTTCTATGTTATTTTCAAAAAATATGTTTATTTAATATATTTAAAATATTTTTATTTTAAAATAAATTATATTATTCTTTAAAACACTCAAAATAACTTTAACATATTTTGAGTCCTTTTAAAAACAATTATAACTATCAAATACATTTCATTTCAAATCAAAACATAAATAAAATATATTAAAAATAAAATAAAATAAGTAAAAGAGATCCCATGTGATACATCAAATTAAAGAAATCATACAACAAATGATAAATAACATTAAACAAGACCTAAACATCATCACTAAGATACTAATAAATGATTTTTCTTGATGATCATATATACACTTTAAAAGCTTTCATAGTGAGAAATAAATTATTGGAAGCTTGAATATGAGAAATGAATTATATATATATATATATATATATATATATATATATATATATATATATATATATATATATATGTATGTATGAATATGTCACATAGTACCAAAACTACCAATATATGGTGGTCCTTAAGCAATCAATGATGCATAAAAGATTTCTCTCTTCCAATGAAATCTGAAATATGAGCATTTGGCCTATACATAGATGGTAGGCACTCTTGAATATAAATTAATATTTTTCTATAAATGAAGCCATGAGTTGGATGAGGCCATAAAGTAATGTGGGAGCCTGTCTCCCTCTAAACTATGAATAATACATTGGGAATGTGAGTGAGTTAAGGGGGCTTTCCATTCAACCACTATTTTGCATATTTTTTTAATTGTAATTCTTGAAAAATAAATGTTAAATTCGATAAATTTAAGAGCTTTTTAAGTATTTGCCTATTAAGTGAAATCATTGATTGCATTGAATTTAATTTAAATCATATATATATATATATATATATATATATATATATATATATATATATATATATATATATATATATATATATATATATATATATATATATATATATATATATATATATATATAATATAGTAGAAACTATTTTCTTTATTATTTTAGAAAATTAAAATATAGTGCATAATTTTCTTTTGATAAGTAAATTATGAGTTGTATTGGTGTTGAAAAATGTGATGGGTAAAACAATGTTTTATTGTTTTGTTTTTTTCAACATTAAGTTGATGCATACCTAATAGGGAAAATATGTACATGATGTATTGTATAGTTGTGATCTTTCATGTTAGTTATGAGAAATCTATTTTCAATGTTTTTTTTAATATCTTGTTTTTCAAGTTGTTATTATGTTGATGTTTGGCTAATATTTTTTGGAATATATTTCATAATTTTTTGTTGTTTTAAATAATATTCTGTGATGTAGTTCAACTTTGTTTAGAAAAACTTTAGGCTTTTTTTTTACTTTTGATATTAGATTTTTTCTTAAAGCTATAGTTTTATTCTTCTTTTTTTTCAAGATTATTCCAAAATGAATTTCAAGTAAAATATTTAAAAAATAATCAAATGTTATATCCAAATAAATGCTATTTTTATATGTCTTCTCATCCTGCCAAAATAATAATAATAAATAATAATATAAAATTGCGTGCTTCTCATCATCTTGCATTCCAACAATGTAGCAAATTAACATGATGGTTTACTTTAAAAAAAAAAAAATTCCATCATTTTAATGTTATAGAAATTATATGAGAACTTCAAAAAATAACTTTTCATGTGTGATGTTTTACTTAACCAAATTTATAAAATAATTAGCACATAATTAATATAAAACAAGAGCACAAGCCACTATTCATTAGATTGTATAATTTCTTCCATGAAGATAATAAAAATCATTTTTTTTATCCCAAATAAGCTATTATTTTAATGTTACAAGGAGAATTTTGTTTATTTTCTATAAGATTTAAGTGCATCCAACTAAATAATAGAATTGAATTTTTGAAAATTTGGCTATATTTTAGATAAGCTTTTTCTTTCTTAATTGATGAAACTTATAATACATAAAAACTTCTACTATGAACAAAGAATTAATAAGTGCTTTTGATCCTACAAAAAATCGTATGACATGACCCCAAAAATTTAACTACTCATTATCACCAAAATTTATATAAATGAAATTACAATGCTGAGATCTTAGATAAAATCTCGATGAAAAATATAATTCTAGAGGATGTGGTCATAGTACAAATGATCATATGATCATTCATATCATGTCCACTAGACTAAAAAGATGCCAATATTCTTGAGCTCAAATGGCATCGATCTAAAGATTTATGATGAAAAAAAGAGCCCAATCAATCTCGATCGATCAACATGTCATCACCAACATTAGAGAGATTGGGTTGGGTCCATGGCCAGAAGTAGGGAGGAATAAATGGCACCTTAGAGCAAATTGTGAACCACATTGATCTTAAAATAAATTAGGCAGGGTAGCCACATGGGAGCCATATTCTCTTGTCATATGAAGACAAGTAATTATCCATCAAAAAGATCAATGGTAGTAGCCAGTTAACCAAAATCACCTAGAATTGTAACAATATCTGAATTAGTACCCCCAAAATCTTAGAAAACGGCAAGGAACTGAAGGCAAGGGGCTCAAGAGAGAAGTAGGAAGATAAAGGACAATGGAGCTCTCTCTTCTTTCCCCCTCTCTTTTTGTTTTTGTATTTTTTTTTCATAGTATATTAGTGTGAGTGCAGCTCAGGCTAGGTCTTTTTCAAACTCCATTAATAATTACTTTCACAAAGTCCCTTTCTCTCTCTCTCTCTCTCTCTCTCTCTCTCTCTCTCTCTCTCTCATCTCATCCATGGAAGTGAGGCCATTGCTGCTTGCTTTGAGTTAATAACCAGTCCGTCCTTCTTCTCGAAGTGTAAATAAGAGGTGGTTGTCAAGTTATAAATTGATAGGCCTCATATCGCTCAAGAAACAGTGAAATAGATCGAGAAAGCTAAGGAACATTAATCTTGTGTCTTCTCAGTCAGGTAAGAGAGGTAATAAAGAAAAAACACAGAGCTTGAGAGTTAGATCTCTGATAGTTGATTTTTCCTTTTGGAAGGAAACATGGAGCCCAAGGAGAAGATGGGGAGGGGGAAGATAGAGATCAAGAGAATAGAAAACACAACAAATAGGCAAGTCACCTTTTGCAAGCGCCGTAATGGCCTCCTCAAGAAGGCTTATGAGCTCTCTGTTCTCTGTGATGCTGAGGTCGCCCTTGTCATCTTCTCAAGCCGTGGTCGCCTTTATGAATATGCAAACAACAGGTTCTCTCTCCATCCCTCCCTCACTCTCTTATAAAAGATGTAGTTTTGATGAGGATTTCATAAGTTACGGGAAGCAAAATTTTCAAGCTATGCTCTCATGTCTTTTCTTTTGGCTGCTTTTTGATTTGTTTCTTAGCAATAGATGAAGAAATGGATTCCCTTAGTTTGCTGAGGAAGAGAAGTTTCATAAAAAGGGTCTCTTGCTGCCTTCTTCCTTCTTATCTTATGTTGGGCTCGTCTTTGTTTTGCGTAGAAGTTTCATAAAAAAGGGTTTTTAGTAATATTTTTCTTTTCTCATCAGTTTGGGTTTTTTTTATCATGGAGATCTGAATCAGAAAGCCAAGTGCTTCATTAAAGAAGGAAATAATGAAATAATGAGAAAAAAACAGTGAAAGGAGCAGTTTGTTTTCCAAATATTGTAATAAAAAAGGCATCTTCTTCTTCTCTTTTTTATTTCCATTTTCTTTGTAGCTTCATATTGATATCAAGAGATCTGACCTGTAAGTGATTCTGGATTCAGCTGATGAAGGGGAGCTTAGATAGATTTAGTGCCGCTGTGTTTATTTTGCTTCCCCTTTCTAGTATTCGTCTTCCGCTTCGCATTTCAACAATATAATAATAAAAATATCTTCTTTAATTATTTTTTCGTATCTCAATCTCTACTATTTAGATTCAAGTTTCAACCGCAAAACCCTTCTTCTCTCTCTCTCTCTAAACGTCACCAATCAGAGACTGATGGAGCTGCCACAGTCCCATTAGCCCTTTCATTGAAAGAAACAGCTTCCTCTCTTACACAAGTAATTAGGGTTTTACAATGATTACAGTTTACTATGCATCAAAATCAAATCTTTATAGTAAGGGTCACGAGATTGCTGGATCCCCTATAATTATTTTTCGACTCCTGCTGCGACATCAGGTTCTTCTGAATCTGACACCATCTCTAACACAATTTCACTTTTTCTCAACAAACCCTAAAAATCGAATTTTTTCTTTCGCCATGGAAGAAATCTTTTAGAGGTCATTTATGAGACCGGTCTCACCGCGAGAAGAAAGGGCAGGAAAGGTACGAGAGATAAGCCAATGGGATGAAAGCAATCCGTACGAGGGTTTTGCATGGGGAGTTTCAACGGAGAACGAAGGCATAGGAGACAGAGCCAAGGAGGGTAAAAAATGGAGTTTTGAAGCAGAAGCTGATTATACAGTAGGTAAAGGATTGCTTAGCGCCACTTGGCGGATTCAGGGATGGGAGGAGCATCAGCCAATCATATCATGGGATCTCGTGCCAGCGTGGCAGATGGGAGCCAATAGGATCCTCGAGGATGCTAAGGTATAAGATGGTTGGGGTGCAGAAAGGGAGGCAAGTTTCAGTAGAGTTTAGGTTTTTTGAACATTTAATTTTAATTCATTATAGATTTCTTTTTAAGTTATCCTTGACTATATGAACATATCACATATGGTACTACAATCTTTTATATAGCCATTGATGTTTTTAGTATTATTTCTCTTAACACAAGAAACTTTAGTCAAAACCAGTCGAATCAACCTTAAAACTTCAAAGTTCGTGCAATTTTGTATATCAAAGTAAAAATAATAAGTTATTTTCTTTTTTTGGTGAGGAAAAGTATTCAAGAGGTTGAGTTGACTTGACTTGACGTTAATGAAATGATATAACCTTGTTGGAATGTCTTCTGGTGTTTAAATGGACAAGACATTATTATTTTCTTTGCTGGTAGTTTTTCTATGCAAGCAAAGCTTGATAATTGACAGCTGAGATTGCTTAGATTTCATATATTCTTAATGGCGAATGATTCGTCTTGTCAAAGATTTTTTTAGGACAATAGATGAATTCTGATTTGAGAGGAATGCTTTGCTTCACATGATGATGAGAACCTTTTAGGTAAAAAACAAGCAAAATATACAGGAAATCAGAGGGGCAAAATATTCTATTAATTGTTTTTCTTTTTTTTCTTTAGATTTTAGTTTGCGGAGAAGGAAGAAAGAAGAATCAGTGCTGAAACTAGTTTGATCTTTGTTTGTCAACTTAATATCATGCATGGAATTTACTTATTTGTCTAATATGAGGCAAACATTGTTGATAAAAGAAGTTTTAAAGAGTTCAGTGGCTATTTTAAGACTGATTATTCATTCTTGTTGTTTGCTTAGAGTTTTTTTTGTTAAGGGGCCATTTAGGATTAATTTTGTTTTATTTATATTTTATTTGAAAGTAAAATATGTTTGGTAGTAATTGTTAATTTAAAAATACTCAAAAACATCTAAAATCTATTTTGAGAGTTTTTAAAGACAATGTTATTTATTTTTAAAAATAAGAAATAAAATAGATCAAATAAATATGTTTTTTTAAATATCATAAAACTAAAAATAAAACACAAAATAAAATTAATTCCAAATAGCTCCTAAGTAAATGAAGTATAGTGAAGGCATTCAGATTTCTAAAGAATATGTACTCAAAATTACAACAGCATCAAAAATCTTATTAAAAATTAAATTCATAAAATTAGGAACATATAAACATTTATTTTAATTTGAAGCTATTTTAAACATGACAATCTGTTTCAACCAGGAGATAGTTCCTATTGTCTATTTGAATGATCCATGTTTGTAGTATCTACATGTTGTAATTCATATGATCTTTTTGCCTATGTTGTAATTCATATGATCTTTTTGCCTATTATAATATCATGTTATTGTTCCTCCAATGTAAATAAGTTAGTTTCTCCTATGGTGTATTCTCTATAATTACAAAATGATCCATAATTAAATAAGTATCCTTGTATTTTTTTGGCACAAACTAGTTTGAAAAGAAAAGAAAAAATAAAAACATTAAGAGTTGTATATGATAGGGCACATCATTCATTATTTCATATTAATGGACAACACAATTGCTTCTATGAGAGTAATAATAACCATATTTCATGCTAAAGATGGCAACATTGTCAAGAGAAAAATATGTAAAATATATTAATGACAGGCACTAGCCTGAAAAAAATTAAATATGTAAAAATATTGTATTATGCTATTTCAAAAGTATAATCAACTGTTTTCTAAACTTTAAAATAACTGAAATTGTAAAAATGCAAGAATATATTGATTCAAATCTATGTGAAGAACTATGCACACATAGAGGTACTACAAATATAGTAATATCTTGGGTAGAGGTGCAGTCAATTATATGAAACGACTTTAAAATATACATAAAGTGTCAACTGCAAGGTATAATATATAGTTGTTATTGAAAATAATAAAAAAACAAAATGACTCGAATGCTTCTTGGAAGAACTCAATATATCACAAGATAATGTCAACTCTTTTAGGATAGTTAAAATGCTATTTATCTATTAAAAATATTATTTTTCATTCCCAAATGAAGAACATATAACTTAAGTATGTATCATTACAATGACTATATATAAAGTTTACTTAGAAGTGCCCTATAGCTTATTAAAATTATGGGGATAGATAGTCTCATCAATATGCTTATAAATATGATTCCGACAAAAGGTTGAGGTTTTGTCAAGACATGCTTAATCTTTATGGATGGTGATATGAAGATTCAATAGAATGATATATTTAGACACTGATCACGTTAGATATATTGAAAACTTTATCCTGAGATGAGAGAATTTTATATCAAAGGAGCCAAATTTTCTATTATTTTTTTGGAATGCCAATCCTTAACTAATTTATATTTTGGGCTATTCAAATATTGCGGAGATCATGCATTAATTCAACAGTGTTGATGAGATCATATTATTAACATTGAGATCTTATAATTAATTTTTTAATTTTTCTAATTATAATTTTAAATAGAGCCTTCAGTGTGAAGGGCTTGGTATCCTACAATCACAAGAAAATAATGAAAATAGAAAGTTAATGAGATGAGGGGTTACCAACAAAGAGAATAATGGGAAGAGAATTTTCGGTGCATCGAAGGAGGGAAGGTCATTAATTTCTACAAGAAAGAAGAAGTATTGTTGGCCTTAGTTCTATCAAAAGGATGAGCTTTTAACCATAATAAAGAAAGCTCTCATTTGGACTTGATGGAAATTTTTGGGAGAAGTAGGATTGTTGAATGGGCAATAACAAAGAATTTTAGATGGGAGAATAAGAGGAGAGAATGAAGAATTTTATTATAAGTATTTGCTAAGTAATTTTTATCTTAAGTTACAACACAATAGTCTTACCTATTTATAGATATTATAGCCAAATCTAGAGACTTCTATAATATTATAGCTCTTTCCATAAAAATATTCTCTGGAGTCTTCCTATTTATCATATACCCTAGAATCTTCTACTCTATATTAGTAATCCACCATAGTCTAGAGTATTCTTTTTTATTATAGGTGTTTTAGAGAATTCTTCTCTTATTCAAAATTTATATTATTAGTAGAATATTCTAGAATAATTTTAAAATGAGCATCAAACTATCAAGACTCTTGCAATAGAAAAAGTAAGGGAACTACTTCAATAAAAGTAATAATTTATTCTATCCACATCTAACCTAATATCCATAGTAGGTGATTGTATTTTTGTTCATTCAATAAAATAAACAATATATATATATATATTATTTTCAGCTTTATATGAAGTACAATTTGTTTATGCCCCTTTTAAGGCTTAAGGAGGTGTCCTATATCTTTGTGATTATGAACATAGTTGGATCTCTACAGCAACATAAATTTCAACTTGCTCTTAATTATTTTTTTTTTTCTAATTGATTTCACTTCTTCGCATGGCTTGTTCATCACTATTTTTCCTAAATAATTTGATAGCAAAGTGAAATGTGACATATGAAACAAAATAACTCTGGTACTGTTGAAGAGTTTATTCAAAAAAAAATTAACTACTGATCTAACAAGATAATATTTCATTTTTGTGAAGTGTGAAAGGAACCATTGACCGATACAAGAAGGCATGCACAGATAATTCTAGCACTGGATCAATATCTGAAGCAAATTCTCAGGTAAGTTAACATTTTTATGCACAATAGTTATATTACAAATTCCTCTCTTCTTTCTCTCTCTCTTCTTTTCTTTTTAAAGAAATTCATCTCCCTTTTCTTAAAAAGTTAAATTTTTATTTAAATGGCTTCATGATCTATCTGTAAAATGTTTTTTCACACAACTTATTCTCTAAGTATATAGAAAACATTGCAGTTGTTTTCGTTCTTATTTCAAAATATTAATGCTTATAGGCAAATAATAGTTACTCTTAACAGCTTTTTATTGTTCCCCAAAACAAATATATATAAACCAAATGGTTCAAACTAACTCAGTGATAACTGAGTGTGTTAAAACTACGAAAGAGCCAATGGTTTTCACAGAAGTTCATCCTATTTATCTTTTCCACTGAAGTCATTTGATGATTTGAAGAAGTGTTGATAAGAATATTCCATTCACTAGTGGATTAAGTTTTAACTTGGGCCCTTGACATTCCAACTCACTATGGTAAGATTTTGAGTGGAGCTAAGGGACAGCTTGGGATCATTTTTATTTTTTATTTTTATGTTATTTTATTATATTTTATTTATGTTTTGATTCAAAATAAAATATATTTGATGTTTTAAAATATGTTCTTATTTTTATGTGGTGGTGGTGATTGTCACTGGTAATAGCGTCAGTAATGGCGGTGATAAAATCTTGACTGATTGATGTCGATTAGTTAGCTGATGGTGAATTAGTGATAGTTATTTTTTAAAATATTTAAAATACTCAAAAATTATTTAGAGTGTTATTAAAATAATGTGATTTATTTTAAATATATATATATATATATATATATATAAAAAATCATCAAACAAATATATTTTAAAAAATAACTTGAATAAGAAAGCATCAAACACAAAACAAAATTGATCTCAAGCAAGCTCTACTTAATTTAAACAACCATTTCGTACTTTATTAGAGAACATTAAATGAACTGGCATTAATATAATTTATTTAGAAAACAATTACTTGAAATTAAGTAAATTTTTTACTAAATTATAGTTTTCCAACTTGTCAAAAATGCCATGAAACCAGATCTGGTCATCAATAACCTAGCTTTCGTTCTACAATCATGATGATTTAACTCTTATTTTATAGGATTTTATCAAATATATCTATCAAATTTAAATATTTCTACATATTAATCATTTGATAGTCTGACATTTCTTTATTTCTGAACAAGTATTACCAACAAGAAGCCACAAAACTGCGTCAGCAAATCACAAACCTACAAAATTCCAACAGGTAATATATACAAATAACTGATCAGTCATCGTTTTTTTATTTTAATTTGTATTTCTTACATAATTTTAAATGCATTTTTAATCAGGAACTTACTGGGTGATGCTCTCACCACCATGAGCTTGCGGGACCTGAAGCAACTGGAAACAAGATTGGAGAAAGGCATCAGTAAAATAAGATCTAAAAAGGTTTCAATTTTCTTTTAAATTCTACTTAACAGGTTATTTGAATCTATCAACTAAATTTATCATATATGAAAAATTTTAATCTGTTCTGCTTTTCTCTATCAGAATGAGTTGCTGCATGCTGAGATTGACTACATGCAGAAAAGGGTGAGAACAAGCAAACATATTCAAATTTAATTGAATATTTATCTTGCTTCATTCAGAATAAATTTATTTTTCTTTGTTATTTTGCAGGAAATGGATCTCCAAACTGATAACATGTACCTGCGTAGTAAGGCATGCGTAAATAGTTCATTTAACCTTTTAAATTCTCATACCGGAAGCAATTTTCTCTGTAGTAACTCAACGCATGTTTCTGTGATATATTATATGTAAGAGACACAATAAAAATATATATATCAAAAAACTGTGGATTTTACAGATTGCTGACAATGAAAGAGCACAGCAGCATCAGCATATGAGCATACTGCCATCAACAAGCACTGAGTATGAAGTTATGCCTCCGTTTGATTCCAGAAGCTTTCTTCAAGTTAATCTATTGGATCCCAGTGATCATTATTCTCACCAGCAACAGACTGCTCTGCAGCTTGGGTATCCACTTATAAATATTTCAAGTTATTATTATTATTATTATTATTACTGTAATAAATTCTTTGATTTATTTTTTCAGGTAAGGGAAGATTGTTGCAGTGATAGTATGATGAGTTTCCTCAAGTATCGGAAGGAAATATATTTGGTATGTTTTGTAAGAAAAGTATGGATGGAAAGCTCGAGAGTTGGTGATACAGTTGTGTAATGGACTTTTCTCTATATTATTTTATGGAACTTTAATCTTCTGAAAACTGTGGTGTTTTAGGCTTATTGAACGTTGGGACTTTATAAATGATTAAGCATTAATATAGCTAATTTATAATCTTATTTGGGATAAATTCAATCATCTTTTGTTTCTTTAAATCATAGTTCTGTCACTATATATGGCGTGTGTGATATAGAGGAACCGATTGAAACAAACAAAGGTTGTTTCTATGACTTGAATTACTGATCTTCAGGTAACTATATGATAAGATAAAAGAAGAAGCTTTGAGCAATAATTTTGTTAAATTGTTACAAACAAAATGGGTCATTTATTTATTCTCAAGTGAGAAGAAAAATTTGGGTTCGCACATTTCAATCGATCATAATTTAGTTATGATGTATTTTAAAATTATGAGATTTATTTTTGAGATGAGTGCGACATATAAATAATAAACTAATATATCATACTCATCTTGAAAAAAATCTAAGAATTTTTTTTTTTTTTTTGATATTGGAATATCCATCATATCGATCAATTCTTGAAGATCAATTTTATTGTGATTGATAATTATCATTTTTTTAACAAAATAATTATCATTAATTAAATGACAATCACAAAAGAAGACCAAGGGGCCAAATAAAAAGTGGAAAGGTGAGAAGGCAAATCTAGTCGTGCTGTAATTTTCAATCCGATATATCATAAAAAGAGATAGATTTGAAGGAGGAACTAGTAATATGTGAGACATTCATATGGCTTTTCTTTTCGCCATTACCATGTGCCTTGCTAATATTGAGTGAATAAGTAGATTCCTCTAATGGACTGTCATCATCGAATCTATTGTTGAGGCGCACCTAGAGGAGCTAGAGCATAAAAAACTAGGGTTTTCTTGAGCATTAGTAGCCTAAGAAGATAAGGTGATAATTTGAATGGCTTGAATAAATAGAAGGATAAGAGGTGGGAAAAGAACTTCAAGAGAGAAATTAAATCAACATCTACATAATTGATGGTAGTGGTCTCTTAAATTTGTTGAAATGGTGAAGGAGCAACTACTTGAGTAACAAAGAAATGGTTAAGGAACAACTACTTGAGTAAAATCACCACCAAGAGAAAATTCATTAAAAGAAACTAGAAATTCAAAATGATTGGCCACGAAAAGAGAATAAGAGAAACGTCATATTCAAATTTTGATATTGACGAACTTATTGAAGACTAAAAAGTGAGCGTGGTTCATTTTCAATGTTGAGCTCCTCATTTTTAGTGTTAGGAGATAGATCAACAATAATTGAAGAAGGAAGTGATGCTCCATATGAACTTGGACAATTAGTGTGGTCTCTATTTTAAGTGAGAAGCCTCTTCAAAATTAGTGGTAATTGGTTGTTGTAGTTAAGTATTTGTGATATATCTATTGCTTGTCTTCAAAATTAACGAAGTCTAAATGAAATCCACAAAATGACTTATAAAGTGGAAAAGTGGCTTTCTAATTAACAAGTGAATTATGTTCTAATTCATATTTTTGAAATCAAATTGGAGAAATATAAATAAGACTCACAACAAATTGGGAAGCTCGCCAATAAGTTATTTTACTGAATGCATATATTGTAGTATCTCGATTCAAATGAATTGAAGAAGGCTTCAATTGAATTTAAGGTTGTAGCATATGGGATCTACAATATATCTGAATATCTACTTTCAAGTAGGAGTAGAACCCAAATGCAACCTTCGCAACACATAGTTATAAAATTAGGACGTGAATATAGTGGTGGATCGAGCTCACATGTCACTTCGTCCTTAACTTTTGACTTCGCTTCTGCTTCCACCTTCAACGCTACTGAATTCGCAATGCATCATACAAGCAAATAGAAGGCGTTAATTAAGACATTCTTAAATACACTGGGCCGACATCTTTGAATGCTTAAATTCAAGTGTCGAGGATCTGCTTTCTGTTTGTCTTACGATTGAAGTTAACAAAACCTAAAAATATATTATAAGAATTTTAACTTAGTAAAATATATGAAGTTAATTACGTCTGTGAGAATCCAATCTTACATTGGAGCTAAAACGAGTTGGAGGATCAAAAGTTCTCAAATATATTCGATTCAATCAATTAACTATCCCGATGATAGTTATATTGAATGATGATTTCAATCAGAGAGGATACTTCCATCAAAATGTAATTCTAATTTCAAATCAAATTAGCTTAAATCAAATATCAATCTAAAAACTGCATAAATAAAATTCAATCTATCCACCTTCCACAATTATTTGTCGGAGGTGACAAATTAAGAAAACTCTAGCTCACAAAGAAGCTAATGTCAAATCAAGTGTTCTGCTATATTCACTCTCAATCAATCTCATGCCCGATCGTGGTTCATGTCCCTAACAACTGGTAAGGCTCCACAGATGATGTAGTTATAACCAGAGTCCTCTGATCGGGTGGTTTGACCAATAAGGCTCCATTATATTACAATCACGACCGTATGCCGTATGCTCCCCAATGGATCTGCCCTTTGAGTTGTGAATCATATGGTATACTTGATAGGTAAAAGCCCTCTGATTAAGGTAGACTTAAGATTGTCTCCTTGACAAACACCACCCAGTCAAAGATTTCTTGGATGGCGTAACCCATGTGTTGTTGATTAGGATCCTTCGGGTTTTCTACCTCCTCCGACTGTAGACAACAACTGATACGAACCATGGGATCTAGATCGACATATCATCATTCCCCAACCATCCGGTTTACAAATGATGAATTTTATAATCTCAAATTCTAAAACTCTATATTCTTCTTACTCACGCATTAAGTGACTAATGCTAGCCTTTCGAAAGTTCTCTCTTATATTGGAGGTAATTAACTATAGGGGCTTACACTTATAAGAAACATGGAACTAGATCTAAAGTCCTCACCAAATGAGGATGAAATCTCTAGGTAGTGTCTTATCTACTATTCCAGCTGCCTTCTAAAAATTACACCGACACTTTCAAATCATACTTTCATTCAAATTGTCGAGAGGTCGGTGGCAAATTTTCGGTGCCCACATCCAAAAGCAAAAGATAGTAAGAATAAAAACTTGTCCTCTTATTAAAAACACTTTCTTCCAATAACCTCTACCTTATCAGCCAACCTAAATGATGTCCACATGATTTTGAGTCACATTAATTTTTATTATGACTCTAGTAATTGATGGTCTAAAAATAAAAGCAATAGAAGAGTCCATCAAAATAGGGTTGCCAAATAATAAGCCCAAAGAGAACATAATGGATTTATTAAACTTATGTACTCTTAAATGTAAAAAATGCAATCCATATAATGAAAGATTCATTTAGAAAATTTAAATTTAGGGGACCACTTTGTAAGCCTCATTATGGTGCCTTCAACCATCAAAGTTCTTCATAAAAAGATAGCCACATATAGTCCTGAATGTAAAAAACAAAAAAAAAATTAGTAAAATAAGATTTGGGTTAAGCAACACAGAAAAATTACCACAAATATATATATATATATATATATATATATATATATATATATATATATATATATAACTTGAAGAGATCTAAGTAGTTAAAGAATAAGTCTTTCAACCATCAATTTTCACTAAATATAATTTCAAAGAACATGACAATCTAAGAAGCACAATATTAGGTATAAAAGGAGTAAATTTACCATAGTGAAATGAAGTCAACAAAGATTATTGATTTGAAGGAAGGAATGTAGAGGGAGTTGCACGTCAGAAAAAACTTGAAAGGGGGAAAGAGAGATCATGAAGGACATCACCAAAGGAACAACAATGTAACGATGTTGAACACTCATTGATGATGGAATCAAATAAGGATAGCTTTGAACGATAATAAATCTTATGTAACATTTAGCATTTGCAAGACTAGGTTTAACATGACTACCTCAACTTGCCTTTTATGATCAGTAAGGTCTATTCAAATAATACAAACCACTTGATTAGCCTATTTTGTCAGAAGATGTGAAAGAATTTATATTGAATCAGAAAATAACCATTGGTATTTTGAAATTATTAAAAAAAGTTAATTTTTAAGGGAATAAAAGTGTTCAAAATAAACTTAATCTTACTCTTGCTCTTAGAAAAATTTAATTAAACTAGCTTAGCCCAAAATAAGTTAATATCTAAATGGAAGAGCCCAAATTAATCATAGAAATCATTCATGGCTTTGAATTAGAAAGTATATTTGTATATAATATCTACTCTAATCAATTTAAGATCCTTGTTTGGTGAAAAAAATATAAATTTGAAAATTGACAAAAACTAATTATTCCAAGAATTGTAAGAGAATTTTCAGCCTGAACTAATAATATTAAAATTAAAAAACCAAGTTAATATGTAAAAAATAATGTAGGCATAGGCAAAAATAAAGTAAAATAAAATTGATCAAGTTAGTAGCTCAAGTTCTACACTTTAGTGAAAAAAGAAAAAAAATCTCAACTCTAAGATAAGCCACAAAGTAGCCTAACTCACCATCAAACTATTGACCACTATCTTATTAAGTAATCTTCTAACACAAAAATCTTAGATCCACCATTGAGCTTCTTCCAAGAAGCCCCAAAGGCTAGCCTCTAATGTGCATCCATAGATGTTATTTTGGATCTCACTAATAAGAGAAGATTACAAATAAAACCTTATTGACCTCCATATATGCTACGTGAGTCGAGTCAAGCCTATAAGCTAAATTTAAAGAACTTCGGATGCGATAGTGCGTATATCAGAGCTAAAATGCACTGGACATCATTGAAATCAGTTGAAATGACCTCCGATCGATGCACGGACTTCGCCATTGCATTCAAAACATCAAAATTGATCAGAATATAAATATTGCACAATCCAACAGTAAATCGATCAAGAGATTGAGCACTCAATGTACCGACGTTTATACCGAAGTAGGGAAGCTATGACGATGTCCAAACGACCTCTATTCATAAAATTAATTATGTTGTTAGCTTCAAAACATCGAAACCTATCAAATGAGGTTGTGTGCTCAATTCAGACAAGTCTATGTGAATGTCGAGCGAACTGAAGCGATAATGCGCATGTTTAAACTGAAATTGGCTCGACTCGATGCTGACTTGAACCAAATAGCCTCCGAGCATGACTCGCCGTTAGAGGAAAATTAGCCCAAAGATCGTGGCTTTTCGAAACTTGGGCTCAAATCGAGATCAACTCAAGCAACTGATTTTGAGCCAAAATGTGGCTCATCAGCCGACTTAGCGAAATTCTCACTCACTTAGATAAGAGCGGGGCTGCCTCGGCGCCGAAGTCCACAGATCGCCGTCGATTAATTGACGGGCGAGATTAATTCCCCCGAGCGAACAACCCACGAGCACTCGTTTGCATTTTCTTATTGGATTCGACACTCGGTTATTGAGCTCGTTTCCGCTACGGATCGAACTCGAGTTCGGTCGGTACCGAACTACTTTCGAGCCACGACGAGCTCGAATTACCACGATTTTGAGTATGAACCAAAAATCACTCATTATATCGCCGTCAGGGACATCAAAATAATCTAGAATCAATATATATATATTAACTATATAATAATGGCACTGTAAAATCCATATTGGGGTTAATTAGACACTAAAAAAACAATGCCTATATCCATCGTAGCAAAACAATTCCTCTGACTCCAACAATTTCACGAGGTTCATCAATGAAAGGACTTCCTCTCTTTTCCCTCTTCGTTCCGTCTCCCTCTTCGTTCCGTCTCCCTCAGCCACAATAAAAGAAACGTCAACAATTCTAAAAAATGCATAAGAGCACGTATCTGCAATAGCATTCTATTCGTTCAAAAAAAAAAAAAAGAAAAAATGCACGGGCTCTTCGTTCCTTGAAGCCGCATTCACCCCTCCTTTCTTGGTTCTCACTCGTTCTCTCACGTCTTCCTTCAAGCCACGAGCATCCCTCCTCACATCGCCGACCAAGTCAAATTGTAAGCCCTATACACTTCACCAACAAGGGCGGAACCAACCTTTATTTTCGGGGTGGGCAAAAAGTAATTTTGAAAAAAAAGGTGAATTTAACAATGAATATACCAAAGGATGAATTATATTACATTATCATCAATCAATAAAAAATGTTTACAAATTTCTTAATCTATTTTTGCATTATCGATAATATTGCATGATAGATTCATTGGGAATCGATTCAAATACTTCTTTCAATATAAGGTATAAGGCAATCATTAGCAAATCATCACTCAACTACGATTGATGTTTAACAATCTTCATTAGAAAATGCTCTCTCTTTTGTTGTATTGGTAAAGTTAGTTACCAAAATAATAAGTCTCTAAATTAAAGGATACACACCATCCTTCTTTGTCTTGACAAGCTGTTTGGCAAGATCAGCAATATCATTTAAAGATGAGAAATCATCACTACTACGCACATCAATAATATAAGTGGAAAGCTGATGTTCAAGGGCCACAAGCTCAACTGTAGAAAAATCTGTAGGATATAACTCTGCAAGTCGAATAAGTTTTTTCTTATCAAAAGCAAAGAATGAATCACTTGGGTTTAAGCATGCCACATAAAGTGTACTTGCTTGAAAAATGATTATTTAGTTCTTGAAGTTGCATATCAATTATCTGTAGAATAACTCAATGCAATAGTGATGCAAATTTGTCATTTCTTCACCTCCCATATAGCTTTGAGTTTTAAAGGTAGAACTCATATCGGAATATCAATCTCAAAACATTACAAAAAAGAGACACTTCATGTAATAAGGAATCCCATCCACTATTTCTCATTATCACATGTCGTTGCTTGGATATATGCACTAATTTCATTGCATTTTCAATATCTTGGTCTTTTTTTTTGAGAGGATAATTCATTTGTGATACCTAAAATATCAATCATCAAATGCATAGTAAATACAAAATCAAAAGACTCCATTGATTAAAACAGCTTCAATTAATGATCATGTACTCCATCCTCTTTCACTATCTTAAGCACCGAAGATGCATACATCTTCATAAGACTAATTAAACTATGAAAATGTGAACTCCAACGAGTGTCACCACGTTGTAGGTTAGTTTCTTGATTCAAACCACGCATTAATTAAATCCCTGTTTGGAGATGTAAAATAACCTTTTCATGTTGAATAGTTTTTAAAATGTCACTTCTCTTAAAAGAACTTTCAATTGTGTTTAAAATTCTTGAAGTGATCTCAAAATGATGCTTCACTTGCCAATATTTTTTTGCTACAGCCACTAAACATAATTGAAGCTGATGGACAAAACAATGAACATAAAATGCCTGAGGATTATCATTAAGAATGAGTGCCTTCAAACCATTAAATTCACCTCGCATATTGGATGCCCCATCATAGCCTTGACCTCATATCCTATGCAAGCTTAATGAATGCTTAGCCAGTATAGCTTCAAGTGTTGTCTTGAGTGCAATTGCACTTGTTGAAGAAACATATTTAATGCTAATAAATCTTTCAATAACTTGACCTTTTTTATCAACATATCTCACAGTGATAGCTAATTGTTCCTTTGTTGATACATCACGAACTTCATCCATAATAATAGAAAAGTAAGAATCAGATATCTTTGATGATAAGTTAAAGTCTCAGATGATGCAGCTTGACAAAGTTATTTTTGTACCTTTGGTGAAGTCAATTGTAATTTTGTACTAGCATTTTCAAATGTAACTTTTTTAATTTCTTCATTATGATCTGCAAGAAAATGGAATAATTCTAAATAATTTCCTTGGTTAACTGAATTAAAAGATTCATCGTGACCACGGAATGATAATCCTTGTCGCAAAAGAAATCTAACACAATCAACTGCCGCTGTCAACATTACCCTATACTCTTTTTTGTTTCTCTCATCTTTAGTCAACCACATATTAGATATGTCTCAAAATACCAACCATTACACTCATCAGGGCATGACATGAAGGCCCAAAAATTATTAGATGTTGCACTCTTATGTCAAAATACTGTCAAAATTTTGACTAAAATTTGAGACTTAAATAAATTTAAATAGAAATCATCTAAACTTAAATTAAAAAAATAATAATAATACATGATAAATATGAAAATAAGCATTAAATTAAAAGAAAAGAAAAGGAATAGTACTTACAAAAAAAAAGTTTAAGCAAGTTGAAGGTTCACCCAAGCTTTGAGCCAGAATTCTTCTCCCTCTCCTTAATGATCTCAAAACATTTATTCAAGCAAGTAGAATGAAATGCGATGATCATCTCCTTAGCCTTATTTATAAAGATGAAAGGAATCAATATATGGCCCATTCTTGTTAAAACTTAATAATTAAGTACGATGACAGGACTGGATGGATAATTATCATAAACGAAAGTTATATGAGACAATATTTTTTTTCCTATAAATGCAATTCTCTATGGCTTAAATAGAGGCAAAACAACAAATATAAATTCCATGGTAAAGTGGGTTCTCTTCCTCTAAAATTGCTCAAAATTAAATAGGCTTTAATTGAAACTTGGGAAGGCTAATACTAAACTCACAAGAGACTCATGGTAAATTTGAACTCTAATTATTAAATAAATATGAAACTTGATGTGGAGTTAAAGATAAATCCATATTCGATTTGAAGTTTTCTTATGTGAATAAAGCTTCTCTTTGAATATTCAAAGTGTTAAATTCATGAACAAGTAATCAATATGAACAATATTAATTAAACATTTAAATAATCACATTTGATGTCAATGAAGTAAAGATTTAAATTGAATATCAAATGACTAATGATTGGTGGTAAATTTAAATGTCCAAATTCAAATTGAGTAAAAAAGTGTGCAAGTAATTTGGTAGCTTTCTTACAAGCACAAATTTAATTAGGCAACTCATGACCACTCATGAATGTAGCCTTTAAAAAGAACCATTTGGATCTTGCATTTAAAATCAAATTTGAAACACATGAGACTTATAGTGTATCTTAGTGTTTATCTTCAAAATTAGAGGTATCCAGATGAAATTCATAAAAGGATTTACACTATATCTAATCCACTTAACTTGAAATTGATATATAGAGCATCTAATAGGTAAAAGTCATAAAAAGGAAGTATTAAAATGAAACTCATAGTACATTTTAATTCAGAAGTACAAACAAATTTTTTTTGGTAAACCCAAATAGCTTGTTAACCAACATAAGAATTATTTCTCAACGAACGAATGAGTTATGCTTTGACTTGTGTTGAATAAGTTAAAAATATTAAAGCAGCTTAAGTGAATCTCATAAAAATTTGATTGTTCATTAATGAGCATGAACTATTCAAACTTAGAGACTTAACAAATAAGTTTAATGCAAACAAAGATGCAATATCTTAAGTGCAAATGTAAACCTAATTCTGCTCCACAATTCACCATCGAACCTGTAATTCTTCGTACAAGTAGAGAGAAGGCGATAATAAATTAAATTTTTGCATAAATTATGGAGCTTCCTTCAATCCAAAAATTAGAAAATTTCTATTTCAATTATGATTTTCAAAATCAATAATTTTATTAGTTGGATAAAATTATTTAAGCCAAAAATACCCGCATGGCCTTGACACAATGTTCAATGTTTGAATTCAAGTGTCTGAGGATGATGTGCGGGTTAAAATAGATAAATTTAGAATTATTATGTATTTGAGAATATATTACAACTTCATAATTATATCTCAAAATACAAATATTTAAATGAACTAATCATTGAATTTTCAAAATATAAATACATTTGTTGAAACACAAAAGATATTCAGTTGCAAAGTTATGAAATACAACTATGAGCTTTTAGCTAAAGATTTGATCCTCTATTAGAAATTAAATCGAGTTGATAGGATCTAAAGTTTTAAAATATATTTAAATTAATCAATTTACTACCCCGATGATGGCCATGTTGAATGGAGATTTCAACCGGAGGGGATACTTCCATAAAAAAAATGCGATTTTAATTTCAGATTAAATTAACTTAAATTGAGTATCAATCTAAATGTGAAATATAATATATCACTAAGCTATTAATGATTAAATAAAATTCAATCATTAAATACTTAATACAAACTCCATTCAATCCACCTTCCTCAAATGTTTATTAAAGGCGATGAATTAAGAAAACTCTAGCTCATAAAGGAGCTAATGTCAAATCAAATGTATTTCTATATTCACTCTCAATCAATCTCATGCTAGTAAGGACATGGTTCGTGTC
This sequence comes from Cymbidium sinense, assembly GCA_021442155.1. NCBI lineage: Eukaryota > Viridiplantae > Streptophyta > Magnoliopsida > Asparagales > Orchidaceae > Cymbidium > Cymbidium sinense. The sequence continues at coordinate 17,175,536 of CM038224.1, forward strand.
ATTTGTCTGCATGGTTTGGCCAGTAGGCTCCACTTATGATGCAGTTACGAGAAGAGTCCTTTGATCGGGTGGTTGTCGCCAAATGACACCATTATATTATGATCACAGCTGTAGCTAGTATACTCCCCAATGGCTTTGTACTTTGAGATGTGAATCATATGGTATATCTGATAGGGCAGAAAGCCCTTTGTCAGCCAAGGTAGACTTAAGCTTATCTCCTTAGACAAACACCACCCCATGTCTATAAGGATTACTTGGACGATGCAACCCATGGCTATTGACAGGGATCTTTTGGCCAGGTTGGGTTGACTACATCCTCTGACTGAGTCGACTAGAGACCATGATAACTCGAGATGATAGAACCATGAGTTCTAGATCGGGCATGTCATCATTCCCCCAACCATCCACTTTAAGTTAATATAATGAATTTCATAAGATCAAGATTTAAACTCTACATGCTGCTACTATACGCTACGCATTCAACGATCTAACGATTAGCCTTAATCAAAAGTTCTCTCTCAATATTGGGAGGGATAATTAACTATAGGTGCTTACACCTATAGGAAACTTGGAACCAAATCTAAAGTCCTCACAAAATGAGGGTGAAATATCTAGGTAGTGTCTTATCTATTATCTCATCTACCTTCTAAAAATTTCACCGATACTTAAATTACACTCTCTTCAATGTGAGAGGTCAGTGGCGAATTTTTAGAGCCCATAGATTTCTGACAACTCTACTAGGGATAGGTTTCTCTTTCCTTCTTTGGCTAGTCATATACATGCTATAGTAGCAATAAAATATCTAAAAATTCAAAATAAAAAGAATGGTTATTTAAATGTGTAATAAATTCAAATTACTAATGTATGAGACTCTATGTCAAATGATTTATTCTATAGAGTATATTTTTATTATGCTATTATTTCGTTCTATAGTACCTCTGCATTTTGAAACTATGGGGTAAAATAATAATTATTAATTACTAATCTCCATCTTTTATTTGCATAGAGTGGATCTATAGAGCACTCTTTTATTGTTCAGCTAGGGTGTGGTGCAAACATCTACTTAGCTAATGCTGTTATTAACACATGAGATGTTGGAGCTACCATTCAATTTGATAGCATGGATTTCCTAGCTATTGCAGTTGTAACTCCTGAAGTATGCACCCATGGTGCACTCGTCGAGGCCATGGTCAAGGCCTCAACTTATTGAAGCTTTTACTCATCATACTTGCCAACCAATCCAGCAACCAATCACTGTTAAAGAGTTCTCCTGAAATAGAACTTCAGTTTTTGAAAGACTAGGTCAATCCGAAGCCCTTATGATGAAGAGGACCGTCATTAAGCGTATTGTATCTCTAATGTATTATAAAGAAAATTAACTATAAGGCAAAGAAGAAGAAGAAATACTAAGCTAAGGGCTTAGCAAATCCCATTTAAATAACCTAGTGAACAAGCAATACTGTCACCAGAAGCGAGTATACCTACCCGTAATAACTTTGATATTCTAAAATGGGTAAAAAAGAATAGCTCTACTGGTGAGATAAAGCAGTATTTATGGACTCAACAATGTCAAGCCCTACCACTACTGAGGAGACAACTTGAAACACTATCTGCTGGAATACACAATATCCTTAAAGTATCCAAGGAAAGAGGTTTAATGAAATAAAAATTTCAAAGGCCTATGATTATTGAAGATACTGAGATTCCACCAAGAAGGTTGTCATCTCTTATAGTAATTAGTCATCAAGCTAAGTATGTTTCACACGGTAAGCATCAGAGCGTGACATTTGGACTGCATGCCCAAGAACCTATTGTCGAAAGGTTCCGACGAAAGGGTAAGCAGATATGGAGGCCAATGCTCTGCCATGAAATTCTGAAGAAAGAAAGAAGTGTGATATCTGATGCACATATTCAGAAATCCACCTCAAAAATAACTCATTAAAAGTGGATACCTAAAAGAAGGGATATTAATGATAAAATATATGATGGTCGACACCCTAGAGAATCCTCTAGGGGATCCCTTCATCAATCAGATTCACCCCCGTGGGAGAAACTTGACTCTGATTGTAGTCCCCTAATGGAAGATATGTTTGTTCCACACAATGAACCAGAGATTCAGTGGAGGCATCCATCAAAAATTCATGTGCAAGAAGAAGACGATGAAGATGACACTATGGAAGTAAAAGTCATCTATATGGTAAGACATATAGATGATTCTGCTCAGCATCATCAATAACATGAATCCAGTGAGCTTGAACCTAAATTCAATGTTTACGAAGGAGAGTCATCACAAAAGAGAGTAGAAGATGGATCTTCAATCCCTACTGAAGAGGAAGAAGAAGATGATCAAAATGAAAAGGAGGTCATGGGAGTTGAACCTGTTTATATGGTTGAACCAGGAAATAATTAACCTAGTACACGCTTTTACAATCATCGCATTCACTCAGCAACAAGCCCTTCAAATAGGAGAAGGACAATCATGTTCTTCCTCTGAAGATGAGTAGGGAGGAGAACAACAAAAAGAAATAGATGAAGAAGAAGAGCCTGTATTGGTTGATGTCATTGCGCTGGCTAGAGAGCAAAGACAAATGCAACGTTAAATGAAAACCAAAGATAAAGAAATTTCACAGCTTGGTACTAAGATAAATGACATGATGACATAAATGAATATCATGATGAATATGTTAGAAAAGAATACCACATCAAATGTAACACTTGTTTCATCTGCTAGTCAATAGTAGTTGATAAAATAACTTTAATACCATCAGTCACTCTAATACTTCAAGCTCTTACAGTACAGACTATGCTTGAAGGAAGAAGTGAAGTTAATCAGCTAGCTCTTCAACCTATAATTCAGAATACGACTAGTACATCGGGAACAGTAACAACTGCTTAACTAAAATTAATAATTAATGAAAAAATAAATGCAGTTATAGCTTCATAGCAGGCTGAAAAGCTAGTGAGTAAGGGTCACCCTTAAACAACTAAATTTGATTAAGTGTCATACCTGCAAGATTACTCAGTACCAAAATTTATTACTTTTAGTGGGTATGGTAATCCAAAATAACATATAATCTAATTCAAGGCTACTTGTGGTAACACAGAAAGAATTGGTACACTGCTTTTCTGCCAATTCGTCAATAGCTTGATCTCAACTTCTTTCGAGTGGTACGCAGAACTGCCAAATGATTCGGTCAAAACTTTTGCTAAGCTAGAGATATTGTTCATGAAAAGGTTCACCGGTGCAATCAAGAAAATAAAGATCGCTAACCTTGCCTTGCTACAAAAGTTCATAAGTCGATTGGCATAACCTAAGCATGAAATGTGAATAATAATTGGAAGAAGAACATATGATCAAATTGTTAATGGGCAATGTAGATGATAAAATGGCATCATTTTTATGTATAACATCAATTATAATATTCTAAGACTTGCTTGATAGGGTGGCCAAATTTGAAGTTAAATCACTATAAGTCTGAAATCTATACAGATAAATCAAAGAAAAATAACCTTTAGACTTAAGAAGAAATTAAACTCATGTCACTTCCTATAACTCAAGTGGTAAAAAAATGAGTAATATATAATGTAGATAAAGAGAAACAACTAATGTATAATGATGATAAAGGAAAGAAGCTTGTTCATCCTAATCCACAATTAAAATTCGTATTAGGAGGTAATGATAAACCTCAAACTTTTCTAAGTGGTGAAGAGTGTCCAAAATAAGCAACAAGAGATGATGAGCGAATGTAGCCTTCTCTTAAGGAAAAGATGAATAAAGAATATTCCTTTAGAAGAGATAGTGTGGCTAAATTATTTTGACAAGTAGTTAATGATAATCTACAATTAACAGAAAGTAAAAGGCCTGAAGAAGCTAATCAAGTTAATAATCCAAATACTGTCTGTATCATCGGGTGATCAGCCATCTGATTAAAGATTGTTATTTCTTCAACGATTCACTAGAAAAGAAGTATCAATGAGGTGAATTTATATTATCTGATAGTGTTCTAGTCAACCCGAAAGGAGAGTTTACAAGGATGATCATGTCCTCTTCCGTATCATCTATAAAAGACAAAAAGAAAGAAAAAAAATAAATGAAGAATGGGAAACAGCAGTTTCTAAAAGATTATAAAGATGCTGAAGCAACTTAAAGGAGTTCCTGGTGTTAGCTGGAAATCACCTCTTGAACCAATGATTGATCTAAAAATGGTGTTGAGATTGTATGTGTCAACCTCCATGTCATCAACTCAGAGGCACCATAACACTGCCTACTCATCCCAAAGAGAAAAGCAATTGTCATAAATTTTACCAGATCTCTCAAAGAAGCTAGTTAAACTAAATAAAATAAAGAAAAAGAAAAAGAATACTACAACTCAAAAGATTATTAATAACTTAGAGGAATATCACTAGCTGACAAGACAACTAGTTAGCTTGTAGATTTCATGTCTAAACTTCATATTGTTGAGTTGGACGAAGAAGATAATTATGAATTTTGCCCAGAAGAGACAGGTCAAATCATTTATGTGATATCAGATATTCTGCAGCATCAGTTACTCCAAAATAATAATGGTAGTTAGACAGACTCGACCAACCCATCAAAATTCTTCTCAGAAAAGAAAGAAGGGCTTGAGGAGTTAACATCTGAATTTTATCTAATGACTCAACAAAAAGATAATAGTTCAGATGGAGATTTATATTTTTTCAGATGAAGAAGAGTCAGACTCATCAACAACATCACATATGAAATGTATGAAGTTGAAAAGTGAGTTTAACTCTTTCGGTCAATCCTCCAAAATAAAAAGTGAATTTGAAGAAATTACTTCTTCAGAGGAATCTGAGCAAGACAAGGTGATTCAAGTTTAGTTGAGAAGTTGTAATTCTTACCACCATCATCAAAGAAGAGGAATTCAAATAAAGACAAAGGCAAACAAATTTAAGTTAACAAAGATATCATTCCTAAAAATCCTAAAATAAAGTCTAAATCAAGCAAAAGATAGATTATAATATTCTATCACATGAAAAGATCCCCCAAATGTGCATGAGGCTCTCTTAATGTCAAAAGATCTTTAAGAAATTTTGATATAGACTCTCAAAGATCTAGAGGTTATGAAGCTTAATTTGCCAAAAAAAGTATGACTGAATCATTACAAACTCAAGATCTCATAGTAATCACATTTTCTGAAGAAAATCTTATGTCGGGAATAGCAGATCACAACCGTCCTCTATATGTTAATGTAAAGAGTGATTGTCCTCTATATGTTAATGTAAAGAGTGATTGGCATCTTTATCAATCGAATACTGATTGATCCATGTTCTTCTATCAATCTTATGAGTATAAAAGCATTAAGAGGATTATCACTTGATATCCAACATCTTGGGAGGGATAAATTGATGGTCCATGGTTGTTGACCTTATTTTTAGAATGAGCTCTCAACTTCCCCATCTTAGACATAGGACTCTTCTTAGACACTAAGAGTTCCTTAGTTTTAAGATACTTCTAGTGATTAGGTGAACACTTAACCTAACTTTAGAGACTTAGAAGAGTTAGACATATGAATAGGTTATGCCTTAGGAGTGTTAGGAAAACTTGCCCACCCTATAGCTTGAACAAAATCCTTACTTCCTTCTTTTAAGTCAAACTATAAATCCAAACTAACTTCAAACTCAAATCAATTCCAACTTAATTGATTTTCTCAAATCAATTCCAAATCAAACCTTAAATCAATTCCAACTCAATTGATTTTCTCAAATCATGAATCAATTCCAAATGATTGAAACCCATGATTGAATTCCAAATCCAAAATCTTTTCTAAGCCCCTTTGATTTCATCTTATGGACTTAGCTCAAATCAAATTCAAATCAGTTAAAAATCAAAAGATTTTCTCATAACCCATTTATATTCTCATCTATATTCACAAATATAAATGAAATATAAATTCAAGTAACCAAAACCAAATCCAAAACTCAAGTCCAAATCTAAAATCTTTCCTAAGTCACTTGGATTTCGTCTTATGGACTTAGCTTAAGTCAAATCCAAATCAATTCAAACTCAAGAGATTTTATCATAACCCATTTATATTCTCATTTATATTCACAAGTATAAATGAAATATAAATTCAAGTAGCCAAAACCAATTAAAAACTCAAATCCAAAACCCAACCTATGCTTCTTCAAGTCAAATTCTTGAACTTAGCCAAATCAAACTTAAATTAATCCAAACCCTTGGATTTTCTTCATGAGTCAATCAATCCTTCAATCAAAAATCTAAATATAAACATAAACTTCAATCATCAAACCAAAACTAAATTCAAAGCTCAAACCCAAATCAAACATATGTTCAACCTTTGAACTTGAAATTGTCAAATGAATCAAAACCCATTTGACTCCAAATCACTTGCAATTGGATATATATTTCAATCATAAGTCTATATGTGGGTTCAACCAAACTTGAATCAAGCCTTAATCAGGTCAAATGACCCAATTAAGCTCATTTGACCCAAAGTGACCTAAAACACCCTTTTGAGCCAAATTCTAATCCTATTTAAATTGGATTCAACTAAGCCCATCTAAGCCTCACATTGTGAGCAACAATCATCCTAAGATGATCAATCACCCAAATTAGGTCAAACTAAGTCAAACCTAGGCTTTTACCAAATCACAATTTAACCCAAATGAAACCTAAATTAACCAAAATCCACCATAGGCTAAATTGATTGAAACCATTAATCTAAACCAATCCAATATCAATGATTGAACATTAATTATTTCCAACCCACATGTGTGGGAAGGTTATGCAAGTACTTAATTAAACTCCTTAGTTTAATTAATCATTAATTGTGAGCCAATTGCATTAGGCCCCCTTTCTTTATTAAGAGAATTGCTGATTTAAATTCAATGTGGTTGCATATCATATGTTAGCTCACAATTGTTTGAATAATTATGTTAAGGAGGTGTATATAAGGGGTAATTAATGAACTTAATTTTCACCTCAATCTAAACAAAACATAAAATCAACTTAATGGTTCTAAAAAAAATAAACTAAAATAACACACACTTATGGGAGATGGGTTAGAGCCAGCAAACGTTTTCACATTTTCTAAAATCAAATCTAACTCAAAATTAAAACAAAATTCCTTTAAACAACTTTGATTCACTTTATATGATCTTATTTCATAGGATTGTCTTTAGGAATTAATTTGGGTGAATGAAGTTACATGCTTGCATCACTTTATTTCTTTCCAAGCATGTTAAATGGTGTATGTCACATGAACTCATGCATTCATATCTTTTAAAAAAAATAAATTAAAAATGAAATAATTTCTTTATGTCAAATTGCATGCTTTGTCTAAAGTAAGAATATGAGTGACTATTATCACTACTAAATCCAAAATTATTTTCAAAACTTATAAATCAAAGACTATAAATGAATGTATGCTACTTATAAGTATTTAGAAGCTTGCATGTGAATATAGCTTAAAATGTGTCATGTGGCTTTCTTCTCTTTGCTTAACATGGTTTGTATAGGATTTTCAAAGTGTATAGTTCCTTTGAAAAGAACATAACACTTGCTTAAACTTATTCTTATGCATTCCCATGTCATGAATTAAGAAGGATCTTCATATTACATATATAAATTGAACAATCAACAAATCAAACAAATAAACATCAATTTTTTGCATGATTCTTTTCCATTCATTTCTTTTTGTACATGCACATGCATTTAAGAAAAGTGGTATATTATATTGAACATCCTGGGGTTGCGAGGCTTTAAGTAGCCCCAAGTAGGTCTTATACCTTACACCCCTGGTGTAGAAAATAATGGCATCATACTCACTTATATCGTTCACACATGTAAAGTGCATTTGATTAATAGATAAAAGAATCCCTTTCTTTTCTACTTAAGAAAATCATGCATCATAAAACATCCAAATTTTCTTAAGCAGCATCTTTGTGCATTAATCATTAATATGTGCTAAGACTTGCATTTGTATGTATAACTATGCTTAGGATACATTCATAGGCATGATACACATGCTGGATAGAAATAAAGTGTTATGAATTTTATGATAGTAATTCACTTTAATTAATCCAAAAATGCCTTTCTTATTTGAATGGGTTTATTTAGAGCAAATCTAAACTTAGGATTAATTAAAACACATAATAAAATATTCACTAAAGAAAAATCACTAATGAATCTATCTTAGAAATTACTTAAGGTAGGAATGAAAGAGAAGTTCTCTTCTCTTTACAACACTTAGTAATTAAGTGTAGGTTCATTCAAACCAAATCAAATCATAAAATAAAATTAACAAATCAACTAAATCACTTGAATGAAACCACCCTCTAAGTTGAATCCTTCATACTTAGAAAATCTTAACCTTAAAGCCTAGCTAAGACATACCACACAAACCTTAAATGGCACACATATTAGGCTAAGTAACCATTTTTAGTCCTATGTTAGGGTGGTGCATGGTTTGATCTTGATTTTATTTTGTAATGTAATATTTTAATCTGCATGTTAGGGTGTATATGCGTAGACTGAATGGTAGGGTGATCTTTGTCTAACCATTATCTTCTATAGGGGATTGTGCTTAAAGTGCACTATAATAAAAATATAAATACTTTTGCTATGCAAGTTGCTTATACCCCTAAGCATAATCCAAAATAGGCAAGGTGGACTTGGTTACTTATGTGTGGGGTGCTAAGTCTAATTCTTTCATATACATGCTTGGGATTGTGTAGTTTGTTGAGCTAATCTCTGTTTTGTAGGTTATAGTTAGATTTACTTTTCCCATTTTCATGTAATTTTGTAATTAGGATTTGGAATGAATGTTATGGGGGATTAGAATGAACATTGGTCATAAGACTATGTCTTATGTACCATGTGAAGCCTTTATAATAATCACATTCTAACCAGCCGAAAGATGAAGAAGAAAGAAGAAAGAAAAAAGAAGAATGAAGAATGAAGACTCCCATAACATGAATTTTATTTTTGGTTGTAAGTAATTCATTTGTAATTTGAGTTATATAAGGGTATAGCTCAGCTAACCATATTTGTCTTTTTGGGTTTGTGCAGTGGAACCCAACCACAAAGGCATTTTATTCTTTTATGCTAGCTTCTTAAATTGTTTGGCATTTGTTTAACTTGTGCATTACGATAACATATTTTTCCTAGTCTCTTCCTTGCTTTGATGAATGGCCTGGATGCAGTTAGGCTCTTAAGAAAAATAAATAAATTTTTTATCCAATTAATCAACTCAAAATAAAAAAAAATAACTCATAACCTCACTTAAAGCCTAGGTTATAAATCAAGATAAAAGATTTAGCAACTTCTTTGTTGGATGTTGTATGTTTCACATCATGCAAAAAAATATCTTGCTTTACTCTTGCTTATGGAGGGCTTCCACCTTTGTCAGGAAACTTGGCTTGACCTTAAGAGCCATGGTGGAAACACACCTCATTCTTGCTAATTTTGGCCCATAACCAACTTCTCATTCATTAGGCATATGAATCATAGCATGTGTTAAATGAATTGTCCAAAAATAAAAATAAAACATAATAAAATTTGCATTAGATTATGTCATTTATTCATGCCCTACATGTTCTAGTCTCTTAGTGAGTGTGTTTAAGGACTTAGTCTCTTTCTAAATAAACAACAGCTTAGCTATCTTGCAAATATAAAAGACTTGCTTACATGAGTTCTTAAAATCGTAAGAGGAGTTAGTTGGTGGCCACCCCCAGGTGGTTGTAAGTCTAAACAGTCAGGTGGTTTATCCTCTCTTATAGAGGTGAATCAAATACCAATTTTTTGCCTTAGATTTAGGTCGTGCTTTAGCCCTCACCAAAGCTCCCTAGATTCAGGTTCTGAGATTGTTGTTTCCCTTCGCAGGCTACAAACATAAATCCTTACCTCTTAGGTATTTTCATGATCTTGTATTATGCAATTTCTAATATAAATTCAACTCAAACAAATAATTCCCCTCAACTTCAAAAATGTAAAGCCCAACCATAAGATATTTTGGGATGTTTACTAGGCTTCCTAGTATCATAAGCATCCCCTACTTATCTTCTTTTGGCTTCGATAATAACTCCCTCTTTTTGATTATTCCCACTTGATCTTCTAAAATTAACTAATTGATTGATAGTCCTATCTTTGAAATCTTTGGAGATAATAATCATTTATCTTAATCAAGAGTATTCCTAAGAAATCTCATTCCTTAGATATAACTATGCTTGCCTCATAGGGAACTCAACAACATGGTTTAAAATAAACCCTACTTTACTTTGTAATGTAAAAGTGAGAAAGAATCACATATGAAGATGTAGTCTTAGAGTCCTTAAGGTGATTAGTCCATAGGATAGTGACTTTGCCTCGAGATAGTACATCATTCCACAATGTCATACTAGATCACCTTAATAAGAACATCTACGGATCTACGTGGTGTCCAGCACAAGAAGTGTTATCTTTGTTCTTCATTTATTTTTCTCAAAAAGAAAGATAGATGAAGAGAGTGAAGATAAAAATTTCACCACAGATTTTTCTGGCGACTTCACTGGGGATGGTTCCTCTCTCCATCTTTGGTAAATGGTCATTATCTCCAAGTATCGATAGTGGATTCATAATTTGTATGAGTCTGAGACTATCCTTATTTTCTGTTGGCACTTAACTTATTTCATCCATAAGCTAAGCTAGCCAGCATCCTTTAGGTTTTAGGACCTCACACCGTGTAGGTCTTAAAACCCCTATTAGGTTTCCCAATAGGTGAGAATAAAATTTTAATAAAAAGAAATAATTAAAGACTTCCTTCTTACCATATCTATGGTAGGTTCATTCAAAAATAAAGAAAAATAAATCCTTTATAAAACATCAATTTCCAAAAGCACTTTTTCAAAATGCACATAATAAAATGTTTGCAATAAAAATTTTCATAACCCTCATCTAACAATCTTCATTATTGTTACATGTAGGATCATTCTCAAAAATAAAATTAACAATCACATTTTCAAAAGCACAAATGAACATCCTCATTCAATTTATGGAATGAAGATTTCATTTCCAAAAATCAAAATCAACAATCATATTTTCAAAATCACAAATGAATATCCTCATTCAATTTATTGAATGAAGATTTCATTTTCAAAACAAAATCAACAATCATCTTTTCAAAACAAAATCAACAATCATCTTTTCAAAATAAAATCAATAATCATCTTTCCAAAAACAAAGTCAATAATCTCCTTTTCAAAAATAAAACATCATGGATCCTTTATTTAACATACCTAAATTTGTTAAATAAAGAGTCCACTTTTCAAAATCACAATCACAAAATCAAAACACACATGGATCCTTTATTTAGCATACCTAAATTTGCTAAGTAAAGAATCCTCTTTTCAAAAATCCAAACATAAAACACATTTGGATCCTTTATTTGACATACCTAAATTTCCTAAGTAAAGAATCCTCTGTTCAAAAAATCAAAACACAAAACACATTTGGATTTCTTTAGCATACCTAAATTTGTTAAGAATCTTCTTCTCAAAATCACAAAATCAAAACACACATGGATCCTTTATTTAGCATACCTAAATTTGCTAAGTAAAGAATCATCTTTTCAAAAATCAAAACATGAAGCACATGGATTCTTTACTTAGCATACCGAAATTTGCTAAGTAAAGAATCCTCTTTTCAAAAATCCAAACATAAAACACATTTGGATTTCCTTTATTTAGCATACCTAAATTTGCTAAGTAAAGAATCTGCTTTTCAAGAAATCAAAACACAAAACACATTTAGATTTCCTTAGCATACCTAAACTTGCTAAGACTCCTCTTTTCAAAATCATCAAAATAAAACACATTAGGATCCTCTATTTAGCAAACCTAAATTTGCTAAAGTAAAGATCCTATTTTCAAAAATAATAAACTACATGGACTTTATTTATCATACCCAAATTTGCTAAGTAAAGATTCCTTTTTTTTTTAAATTCACACATAATTTACAAATAGGCAAACAAAAGAAAAAAATTATCTTCAGACACCTCACCTAGCATACCCAAATTTTCTAAGTGAGTAAATTCCAAAATCGTAAATCAAAACAAATCAATTGACCCTTTATCTTGACATACTCAAAATTGTTAAATGAAGGGTCCTCAAACATTAAAAAAATCAAATTCAAATATGAACCTATGGAAGAATTAATATCTTCAAAATATTTGAACCCATTTTCAACATACACAAATTTATTGAAAATGGATTCCAATTTCAAAAAATCTCTCCTCCAATTCTAAACTCAAAATCTCTCTTACTTCAAAGAGCCCCACTTAACATATTCAAATTGTTGAGTTGTGGGTTCAAAATTCTAAAATAAAAATTCAAAAGTCAAATTAAAATAAAAATTTGATTCAGGTTTGTTTTCCAATATTGTAGACTTTCAGCTTAGTCTCTCGCAGTTCAATTTTAAATGGTAGCTGGCACGTGCTCACATTTCCTTTTGGGGCAGATTTGGCCTTGGATCGATCCAGCCTCCCACAGTCTAAGTTCGCCCACCTCATTCATTTTGGTTGAGGTTTTGAAGAGGCTAGGATCACTTGTGAGGGGACCACCCTAACAACAACCAGCAGGAGTGTGGTGACCGGGCAGAAGCCGATCATCCAGGTAGATATTCCATCAGACTCAGAGTTTCCCTCACTGAAGAGGAAGGCTGTGGTAATTCCCACAACAATAATAGTTCCAGTGCCAGTGCGCTCATTGGTTCCCCTTTCTGCCCCAGTACAAGATAGCACCAACTCGTTAGCTTCCTCCAAGGAGAAGACTCCCCTGATCCCAGGAATAGTCTCCCCCACCTATGAGGTTGGGTTTAGTTCTCGTGCTGGCCCTCCTAGCAGGACTCAGAGCCATAACTGGTGTCACAAGATCAAGAGACATCACGATCGCATTGCCATAGAGCTAAAGAAATTTTCCCAGTCTGTAGTAAAGGAGTTTCCCAGGATAGTCTATCCTCTTATCACAGAGAACAAGTTTCACCCCCTCTCTAGATCTAATGGAGAGGAAGATATTAGAAGGATTTCAATTTCGCCTCAACTTGCAGTTCACTTTGAGGCTCTTATCAGTAGTAGGAGAAGGTCGTATGCTGGCCTTAGATTAGTTCTGCACTATGGAGCTTACGGATGGTCGAGTAGTTTGTTGATTTATGTTCTATCATTCCTCATAGTGTGGGTAGACACATCAAATAGGAGAGGGCCAAGGAGGTTTGTGTATCAGTACAGGTCTTTAGCCGAGAGAGGCGGAGGTATAACATGCAGTCAGTTACCTTAGCCCTCATGGACTTTCTCGATCGGCGCACTACCCGCATCATCATTCGACAATATTTTCATGGTACTACCACGGAGAGGAGCTCCTATCCAGAGAGAGTCAGTGGTGCTGCAACCACACCGCTCTACTCTACGCCCACCATCTCCAATATAAGTTCCATCATACAATGTTCTAGCAAAAGCCATGAAGGTTGCATCCGGGGAGAAGAGAGCCCAATTGGTGATTCAGCTATGATCAAGAGATCCCATTCCATATACACCATAAATTGAGGCGAGGCCGAGCTCTCCCGCTCGACCTCCTACCCCAGTTGTGGTGAAGAGGAAATGGCGACCTTGGAGCATTGTAGTTATTCCATCACCACCACCACTACAACAAGCTATAGATAGCAGTAGCCGAGAGAAAGAGATAGTACCACTGTTCCCATAGCCATAGATCCTCCTAGGAGTACTACTCCATCCATATTAAGTGACAACTAGGAGCATCTTTCTTCTAGTGAGCACCCTCATAGGGTTAGCTCTCCAGTAGCAGCAGAAGTTAGAGGTCTTTCTATTCATGATTGTAATCTTACTACCGGTCAGCCACAATTGTTTATGTCTGTGATGCTGGACCGTTCACTTGATGATATTGTAGCCTAGTATCTAATGGAGAAGAAGGAGATCTTAGGATATGAATGATCTATTGACCTCATTTTTAGGATGAGCTCTCAACCCCTCCATCTTAGACATAGGAGTTCTATTAGACTTTAAGAGTTCCATAGTATTAAGACATATCTAGTATTAGATGGACACTCAACCTAGAGACTTAGAAGAGCCAGGAATAGGTCATGTCTTAGGGGTGTTAGGAAATTTTTTCTACCCTATAGCTTGAACCAAATCCTCACTTCCTTCTTCCAAGTCAAAACTCAAACTCATATCAACTCCAACTCTAACTCAAACCTTGAACCAATTTAATGGATTTCCTCCAAATTCAAATCAATTTCATATGATTGAAACCCATGATTGAAAGTAATGATTGAGGCTCAAGATTGAAATTCCAAGTTCAAAATATTTCTTAAGTCCTTTGATTCCCTCTCATGGACTTAGCCTAAATCAAATCTAAATCAATTCAAATTCAAGAAATTTTTTCACAATCAGTTTATATTCACATATATAAATAAAATATAAATTCAAATCAATCAATCCAAAAATCAAATTCAAATTCTTAAAAATCTTTCCTAAGCATCTTGATTTCATCTTAGGGACTTAGCCTAAAATCAACAACAAATCAATTCAAATGCAAGGAATTTCTCATAACCCATTTATATTCTCATTTACATTCACAAATATAAATGAAATATAAATTCAAATATCCAAACTAAATCCAAAACTCAAATCCAAATTCAACCAAAATCCAACCTAAGCCTTTCAAGTCAAAATCTTGAACTAAATGAAATTCAAATCAAACCCTTGATTTTCTTCATGATTCAATCAATCCTTCAATCATGAATCCAAATATAAATATAAACTTCAATCATCAAACCAAAACTAAATTCAAAAATCAAATTCAAAATCAATCAAAATTCAACCTAAGTCTTTCAAGTCAAATTCTTGAACTTAGCCAAATCAAATTCAAATCAAGCCAAACTCTTGATTTCTCTTCATGATTCAATCAATCCTTCAATCATGAATCCAAATATAAACATAAACTTAAATCTTAAAACCAAAAGTAAATTTAAAAATTAAACCCAAGTCAAACTCATGTCACCCTTTTGAACTTGAAATTGTCAAGTGGATCAAAACCAATTTGACTTCAAATCACTTGCAAATAGATTTATATTTCAATCATAAATCCATATTTGAGTTCAATAAAATTCAAATCAAGCCTTGATCAAGTCATTTGACCTACTTAGGCTCACTTGACCCAAAGTGACCTAAAGCACCCTTATGAGCCAAATTCTAATCCTAACTAAATTGGATTGAACTAAGCCCAACTAAGCCTCACATTGTGAGCAACAATCATCATGGGATGATCAATCACTCAAATTGGGTCAAACCTAGGGTTGACCAAGTCAACACTTAGCAAAAATGAAACCTAAACTAGCCAAAATTCACCATAGGCCAAATTGATTAAAACCATTGATCAAAACTCATTCATGACCAATGTTTGAACTTGACCAAGTTATCATTTGAGCCTATCTAGCCCAGCCACTTGACCCAAGTTGACCCAACTTGACCTAAAAAGTCAAAATGTGCCAAACCTTGATCTAAGCCAATTGATTGAAACCAATGGGTCAAGTTCATTCCAAAATGATTATTGAACTTGACCAAAGCCTCAATTGGCCAACTAACCCAACCTAGTTCAATTGACCATGAACCCAACTTGACCTAAATGGTCAAATTGAGCCAAACTCAAACATAAATCAAATTGATTGAAAAAAAAAGATACCAATCCATTTCAAATGGCCAACCAAACAGAAACCAATCCATGACCTAATATAAATAGATCAAATGGGTCAATTGGTCAACTTGGCCCATTTGACCTAAATAAAATTAAATGAACCAAATTCAAATATAAATCAAATTGAACTAAACCAATGATGCCAACATATTTCAAATGATCATATGAACTTGACCCAACCCTTGGTTTGACCCAATTTGACCAATTGGCTAACTTGACTAAGTTGACCCATTTTGACCTAAATGGGTCAACATGATCCAAATCATATCAAATCAAGTCCAAATTCATTGAAACTTGTCCAAACTCATTTTTCAATCATGCCAAACATATTCAAATTTAAATCCAAGCCAAATTACCATTTTACCCCTAGGTCAAAGGGTAAATTTTGGCTAAATTCACTTGGAATTTGGTCAAATCCTCTCCATGAGCACTTATCACCCTCTTTGTGGACTAAGTGGATACTAGTGAGTGTGGTGCACCTAACCCATTGGGTTTGCATCAACCCAACATAACCCAAGTTCAAAATCGACCACCCTCATAGAAATAAGCACATGGGGATCATCCCTCCTCTCATTTTCCACATGTGCAACTTCTCCACTTTCTCCGCCAAATGACCATGTCCAAACCCTAAACCTAACAAACCATTGCAGAGGTCAATTGATCAAAAATGACTAAGCTCGTCGATTGCTCAGAGGAGATATACTCCCCTAATTTCATTTGAATTCACCCCTCCAATTGAAGCTGGGGAAGCGAGAACCATTTATCCCCAAGCTTCCTAGAGTGAGTTTGAATATCCCATTTCATTTTCTGATCAAAATGTGGGAGCTCCACTAATCCATCTCACTCAATACCCAAACCAATAAATCCTTCAAGTTTCATTGTGAACCTCAATCAGCTCACCCAAGTCTTCACACAAGTTCTCCAAGCAAGGGAGGAGCCCACTTGAAGGTGAACTCGTTCTATAGGAAGATCCATCCAATTCTAACACCTCAAAACTTCAACAAGTCTTCATCTCCACTAAACAAAGCTACTTCAAGGGATTCAAGCACTGGTGATAGCCTTCGGCGAGGTATGCCATTAAACTGAGCTTAAATTAGCCATGGTGTGATCCTTTGTGAAGTGAAGTCTCATCCCATGAGGATCTAGCCGTTAGATGTGTTCCCCTTTACTCTTAGATGGTGTGGGTTAAATCTTGTTTCAATCCAAGCTCAATCGAGCTCAAATCTTCGCCTAGAAGATGGACGGTGGCCATCTCCAGAGAAGATCAAGGATGGATCATGGGCCATCCATCTGCATGTTTTGGATGAACGACCATGATCAAGACACGTAGATCCATCATTTTAACCGTTAAGAACCGCAGGGTTGATCTCAACCGTCCGATCCTTGATCGGACGGATGGGGAGAAAGCGTGTAGCGCCGCCATTGACACAACGCTATGATGTGACAACTTAAGTGGCCTATCCCATCAAGCCATGTGGAAAGCGCACGCCGCATCAGCCTCCACGTGGCACCGATGAGATTAACCACTTATTTAATTAAGAAAAAATCATGGAAACTTCAAATATTCATATCTAAGTGTAGAAAAATTAGAAAAATATGAAGTAAATTGTATATAAAAGATAATTGAATGTAAAATATTATTAAAATTGATTTTGATAGATTTTGAATAGTGTTATTTTCTGAATTTAGGTTTTATTGGAAATATAATAGGTTAATTACCCTCTGATTATTCCAATAATTAATCTCAAACTTCTCTTGTGTGTTTAGTGGGATGACTTCTACCTCCCCTAATTTTCTTGGGATTTATTAATGGTTTAATTAGGATAATTATTGGATTCATTTCTAATTACTCTCTAATATAATTAAGCCTAATTAAGTGTGTAATCAGTGATTTAATCCCTTGATTGAGTTAATTAAGATTTGTTTAAATGAACATGAGGTTTAGAGAATACTTTTGGGATATTTTTCCTAAGCTATTCCTTAAACCCCCTCTTTCTTCCTTAATCCAAATTTAATTAAGGATTAATCCACTAATTACCCACCTAATTAATTTGATAAAATTCTAAAACCTTCCAAAACTTAACTACTTCATCTTGGGTAGGTGCTTAAGTGTTCAATAACCTAAGTACATTAAGAAAATCAAAATCTAACTCACATGTGTGGGAAGGGTTATAAAATTACTTAAATTAAACTCCATAGCTTAATTAATCATTAATCATGTGCCAATTGCACTAGACCCCTTTCTTTCTTAGGTGCATTGTTGATTTAAATTCTTTGTGTGGTTTTATGTCATCCATTGGCTCATAATTATTTGGTTATATGCTAAAGTGGTAGGTAAGGGGTAATTAACACACTTAATTCACACCTTAACCTAAATAAAATATAAAAAATCACCTAATGATCCTAAGAACAAACTAAATTAACTCACATATGGGGGAAATGGGTTAGGACCAGCAAAAATTCTTTCACATTTCCTAAATCAAACATAAAGCAAATTCAAAAAAAAATCACATTAAACAAACTTTGATTCACTTTGAACTTTCTTATTTCATAGGATTGTCTTTAGAATTAATTAGGTGAATGAATTTACATTGCTTTCATCACTTTATTTCTTTCCTAGCATGCTAAATGTGTATGTAATATGAAAATCATGCATCACCCCTTTCAAAATCAAATTAAAATGAATGTTTTCTTTATGTCAAATTGCATGTTGGCTAAAGTAAAAATATGAATGTATTATTATCAATTAAATCTAAAATTATTTTGAAAACTTATAAATCAAATATAAAAACTGAAAGGTATGCTACTTATACTTTATTTATAAGCTTGCATGTGAATACAAAAATATGTCTTATGTTTTCTTCCTTTCTTTCCTCTTAACATGGATTTGAATAAGGTTTTCAAAGTGTATAGTTCTTTTAAAATAATATAACACTTGCTTATAATCTATTCTTATCCTTTTCCATGTTATAACTTAAGAAAAATCTTTACATTTACACACATAAATTTCATAAACAAACCAAAAATTAAATAAACATAAACTCTGCATCTTTCTTTTTTTTTTTCCATTTATCTCTTTTGTACATGCATATGTATTTAAAGAAAGTGGTATATTACCGACAATCCCGGGTTGAAGTTTTTTAAGTAGCCCTAAGTAGGTCTTGTGCCTTACACCTTTGGTGATAATAATGTCATCGTACTCACTTATGCCTTTGTACATACTCATGTTCATATGAATGAAGGATAAAAGAATAACCCTTTTCTACTTAATGAAAATTATGCATCATAAAGCATTCAAAATTTTTTAGGTAACATTTTTTAGCATTGATCATAAAGTGTGCTAAACATTTTTATTTGTATGTATAAATATGCTTAGGATTCATTCATATGCATGTTATACATGTTGGGAAAGAAAAAATGGTGTGTGTTTTGTAATATTATTTCACTTTACTTAATCTTAAAATGCTTTTCCTTTTTGAATTTGCTTGTTTAGAGTTAATCTAGACTTAGGATTAATTAAAACACATAAAAAATATTCACTAAACAAAATCAAACATGAATCTACTTTAGAAATTACTTAGTAGGGAAGAAAGAGAAGTTCTCTTCTTTTCTCTCTCTTTACAACTTAGTAATTAATTATAGATTCACCTAAACCAAATAAAAAATACAAAATAAAATTAACCCCATCAACTAAACAACTTGAAACCATCCTCTAAGTTGAACATTTTCATACTTAGAAATCTAAACCTTAAAGCCATAGCTAAGCATACACAAACCTTTAAAGCACACACATTAGGCTAAGTCACTTCTAGCTTTAGGTTGCATGGTTTGATGTTTACTTTTATTTTGTGATATTTTATTTTAGTCTGGATGTTAGGGTGTATGTGCGTAGACTGAATGGTAGGATGATTTAGTCTAATCATTATCTTCTGCAGAGGATTGTGCTTAAGGGGCACTATAATAAATAAAAATATAAATACTTTTGTTGTGCAGGTGCTTATACCCCTAAGCATAATCCAATAGGCCAGGTGGACTTGGTTACCCATGTGTGGGTACTAAGTCCAATATACATTCTTGAGATTTGTATGGTTTATTTATCTAATCTCTATTTTACAGGTGTTGTTAGATTTACTTTTCCTTTTCATGTACTTTATAATTAGTATTTTTGAATGATTGTTATGGGGGATTAGAATGAGCATTGGTCATAAGATTTCATCTTATATATCATGTGAAGCCTTTGGAGCAACCATGTTCCAACCATCCAAAAGAAGGAATTAGAAAGAAGAAAGAAGAAAAGAAGAAATGAAGAAAACATGAAGAAGAAAGAAGAAAAAAGACACCCAATCATTTATGAATTTCTTCATAACATAATGTAGATCAATATGAATTCATTATAATTATGTACCAAATTGTCATTTTTCTTTCGATAATTTATTTTCGTAGACCACAAAATGGCTTTTATTCTTTGTGTTAACTTTATAAAATGTTTGATGTTTTGTTTAGCTTATGCATTAGAAATGACATTTTTCCTAGTTTCTTCTTGATGTATGGCCCGGATGATGATTAGGCTCTTAGGGAAAAATAAATTTTCTACTAAATTAATCAACTCAAAATTAAAAATAAATAACTTATAACCTTACTTAAAGCCTAAGTTAAAATCAAGATAAAAGAATTAGCAACCCCTTAGCTAGATGTGTATTTTCTTTTCTAACATCATGCATAAAAGGATATTATTTCACTCTTGATTGGAGGGCTTCCACCTTTGCCAAAGAACTTGGCTTAACCTATAAGAGCCATGAAAACACACCTCATCATCTAGCTAATTTTGGCCCATAATCTAATTTCTCATACATTATGCATATGAATCCTATAGCCTGAGTCAAATGATTGTCCAAAATGAAAAATAAAACATATGAAAAATTTGCATTAGATTTAAGTCATGAATTCATGCCTTACATGATCTAGTCTCTTTAGGAGGAAGTGTATTTAAGCATTTAGTCTCATTCTAAATAAATAACAACCTGCTATCTCGCATAAATATATGACTTGCCTATATATTTTAAAATCATAGGAGAAGTTAGTTGGCGGCCATCCCCAAGCGGTTGTAAGTCCAACATTTAGGTGGTTTATCCTCTATTATGGAGGTAAACAAAAAACCCATTTTTTGCCTTAGATTTAGGTCATGCTTTTGGCCCTCTCCAAAGCTCCCTAGGTTTAGATTTAGAGGTTGCTACTTTTCTTTGTGGGCTATGAGCATAAATCCTCACATCTTAAGCAATTCTATGATCTTGTGTGATGGAATCATAAGCCCAAGAATTCTAATAAAAATTCAACTCAAACACATTAATTCAATTTCAAAAAAAAATGTAAAGCCCAAATATAGGGTAGTCTGGGGTGCTTACTAGGCTTCCAAGTATCTTAGGCATCCCCTTCCTATTTTCATTTGGCTTCAATAAGAACTCCATCTTCTTGATCGATCCCACTTGGCTTTCAAAAAATAAAGCAATCGATTGATAATCCTACCTTTTTGAAATTTTTAGAGACAACGGTCATTTACCTTAATCAAGAGTATTCTTAAAGAATCATGTTCCTTAGGATATAATTAACTATGGGGGCTTTCCCCTATAGGGAACTTAATGAACTTGGTATTAAAATAAACCCTGCTTTACTTCTCCATATAAAGTAGGGAAAAACTCTCTAGTTCATTCTAAAGACCCATAGCCCTTAGGAGTCCATATTGAGGTGATTACGTCCATTGTAGGGTGGTGACTTTTATCTTTTGAGATAGTACACCTCTTCTCAATGTTGTACCCGATCACCCTAATAAGAATATCTACAGATTTATGGCATCCTGACAAGATGTATTTTTTAAATATTTCTATTTTCATTTATCCCTTCTTTTTTGAAAGGAAGGGGATATATGAAGGAAGGAAGATTAAAAAAATTTCACCACACACCCCCAGGCCATTGTAAGTCCAACAGTCGAGTGGTTTATCCTCTCTTATGGAGGTAAACCAAATACCCATTTTTGCCTTCAATTTAGGTCATGCTTTTGTCCCTCACCAAAGCTCCTTAGATTTAGGTTCAGAGGTTACTACTTCCCTTTACAGGCTACGAGCATAAACCCTCACCTCTTAGGCATTTCCATGATCTTGTGTCATCAAATAGCTTTCTAATAAAAAATTCAACTCAAACAAATCAATTCAATTTCAAAATATAAAGCTCAACCATAGGGTAGTTTGGGATGCTTACTAGGCTTCCTAATATCAAGCATCCCATACTTATCATTTAGCTTGATAAGAACTCCTCCTCTTGATCGATCCCATTGGCTTTCTAAAATAAATAATCAATTGATAGTCCTACCTTTCAAAATCTTACAATGATCATTTATCTTAATCGAGTATTCTAAGGAATGCTTTAAGATGTAATTTATTATGAGCTTGCCTATGGGAACTTAATGAACTTAAAATAAACTTTGCTTTACTTTTCCATGTAAAGTAAGAACTCTAGTACATTAGAAATATAGTCTTGGAGTCCTTAAGGTATTAGTCCATTATAAGGTGATGACTCTATCTTTGAGATAGTACACCTCCCTGTCATACCCATCACCATAATAAGAGCATCTCATGATCTGTGGTGTCCTAGGTGTTTATATTTCTTTTTTTCATTTATCTCTTCCCAAAGAAGAATAGGAGAATATTTAATTTTCACCACATGGTCTGACTTGGAGGAGGAGAAGGTCAATTTTGATCCTAATGAGATGATGAGGATTAGAGTGCACATGGTTGACAGGGTTCTTCCTTCATGATCAATAATTTGAAGGTGATGTCGAAGGATGATAAAC
Organism: Cymbidium sinense; assembly: GCA_021442155.1. NCBI lineage: Eukaryota > Viridiplantae > Streptophyta > Magnoliopsida > Asparagales > Orchidaceae > Cymbidium > Cymbidium sinense. Next base: position 17,198,124 of record CM038224.1, read on the forward strand.
TACCCGACTTAACACCTCCTTCAGCAACTAAAGAAAAAGGATGAAAAAATTGATAGGATGTCGAAGAACCTTGATGATTTGCTAGCAGCAGTCTTAGCACTTCAGAACCAAGCCCCGACAGTGCATCCTACTATTGCAGAAATAGATCAGCCTGAGTTATTTCATGTCTTGGATCAACCTAAGAGTTTGCCTTCAGTGGAGTAGGGCAGCACAAGCTTGTATAGGAAGGTAGTGGATAGTACCTCCGTATAAGAGAAGAAAATTAAACTCATGGTTGAGTAATAAGTGAGGGAAGCAAGCAAGCTAGGAGGATCATCGCCAAAGGGACCACCTGAGGAATTGATGTCATCCAAGATCCTAAGGGTTTTGTGCCACCTTCTTCAAGATTTGATGGCGAGAACCTGCAGACATAGCTTTTTCATTATTGCAATGGTGGTAGTGACATTACTATTCGCTCTTCGTCATAGCTTAGGTGCATAGCCTTGATTGGAATGAACTCAACAAGAGAAGACTTTTCGAGTTGGAGCACTCTTTATTAAGAGGTTTCTGGAGCTCAAAGGTCAGAAGGATCTAGTTGTGGCTCAACAACACCGTGGAGTCCTCATTGATTATATTCTCGATGTAATTTGAGTATGAAATGAACCGCATTTAATAACATGCCATTGAGATTCTACTAAAGAATATCCATGGCTGCATTCATGCTCAAAGGTTTTACCATCAAGACATTTGAGAAGCTAATCAACAAGGCTAGCTTATAAGGAGAAGCTACATTTTTGATCAATCAACAAAGCCAAAGTAGAAAGCTTATGAGAGAAACCAGAGGGATGCAATAGACAATGGGAAGCAGCCAGCCAGAGAGCAGTATGTGAGACCTCGAGCTCCACAGCCATCACTTCCACCTCACTTACCACAACCATCCCCAGACCTGGCTGACCTCATGGCCTTCACCTCCTCTTCACCAGCCACATATAGCATTACACATACCCACCGGTAGCTACCATCCACCTACTCTTATGGATAAAATAAACAAATCATATTCATTTAAGAGGGAGGTAGTTAGGAAAATCTTTAAGAATCTCTTAAAGAAACTTAACTTTCAGCTACCCGAGCCTAGAAGGCCGGAGGAAGTGGGCAAGAGCAATGATCCTAACTTTTGCTCCTACCACCACATGCTAGGCCATGTTTTGGAGGATTGCTTTACATTCAAGGACCGGCTTGAGCATAGCTCTAGACAGACACCATAGTTATTTCAAAGGAATACTTAGTGGAATAACCATCCAGTTCCATTAGGGTAATCCTTGGGGATAGCTCTGATCCTCTCAAAACCAAAGAAGGTTGGGATATCTCCTTATCCCAAACCTCTAAAAGGATAGTATAAAAAATCAAGAAACTTTCTTTGCAGGTGCTGAGGCAGTTCGAATCTCCAACATCAAAGAAGGTTTACAAGTTTTCGAAGATAACTTGGGGAAATGGGGAGCTCAACAGAGCGATGCAACACCGGGATAGCCAAGTAACACCAACCCGTGAGCCCTTGTCCTATTTGTAAACTTCTAGCACTCTACTCTTCTTCTAGTAGACATCTTGTAACTGTGGATGAGGGCATCAAATCCCTCACCCCACTTACTTTGCTAAATTTCTACTATGTACCTCCTTTAAAATCTAAGAAATCAAGAAATAAAGCTAGTTTGAATTATATCTGTACTTCTAATGGGTTATCTAGCTCTACTCTTTTAGAAAGCTCTCCAAGTTTATACAATAATTATAATAATTTCAATCTTCCCTTTTCTGATTCAGAGTTGGACTTTCCTACTCTGAATAATATGGGTTCACCTCTTGAGATAGACTTGGAATCATCTAATTTCTAGGGTCCCATAGGAGAAGCTGTAGGTGAGCTTGATGAGCAGGAGGAACCTTCCACTAACCTCCCAAGAGATTCAAGTCAACCTAGTGGCAAGGTTCTACCTCCTAGAAACCTCAAGATAAGAGAAAAAGTCATTGGATTTAGATGATCAGCCCTCCATAGATGCTCCACCCTTGGATATGCTTGTGGAGGATCCCCAAAGTTGGATTACAATGTCCTCTCTCACCTAAGAAAGTTGCCATCTAAGTTAAGCATATATGATGCCCTTATCTTATCCAAAGAGATGAGGAATCATTAATCAAGGCTCTTCTTGATCTAGAAATATGCTTAGCTCAGCTGACTATTGTTAAAGAGGAGGCACATTATTCTAGAGAAGCCCAAGGAGTCACTTTCACAGATGAAGACCTTCTTATGGGGGACATGGAGCACAACCATCCCCTCTACATTACAGTGGACATGAGAAGATTCAGACTCTACAAGGTTCTTGTTGATCCAGATGCATCGCTGAACATTATGAGTCTAAAGACCATTGCCTACTTGAGGATTGACATCTCTACACTTCAAGGAGATCAGATGATGTTGAGAGAATTCAATAAACAAGGTGAGAGGGCTTTAGGTTCCATAGTGTTACCTTTGGAGATAGGTGGTGGAAGGCTGAGCCAAGTTCTATATCATTGATTGAATACTTCATTCACTTTGCTCTAGGCCTTGGATACATCGAATAAGATGATTCCATCCTCCTCCATTAGTGCATCAAGTTCAAAAGGATGGATTGAATACTATGTCAAAGGAGATGAAAAGTCATTTTAGTTAGAGGTTGAGATATATGAAGATGCACTATCATCCTCAAAATACCTTTTCTCGAGAACTTGGTCAAAGTTTAAATGCAAAAAAAAAAAAAAGAATAAAAAGAAAAGAAAAAAGAAAAAGAAAAAAGAAAATACAAGTGAACGAGAAAAGGATATTAAGGAAGAAGTAGAGCCACATATCACATTCCACCCACAATTTATTCTATCATATGGACATATGGGTAGGATGACTCGACCTCTACTAGGCAAAGGCAGAGGTAGAAATAGAGGCAATTCCAGAGGTGGAAGACCCTGGTTGGCGATACAGAGGTTATGTTCAGTTCCAGTACCCTACTATTCACATAGACTTGGAATCCAGCTCAGAGGATGAGTCTCATGTGATTAGCATACAACCAACCCCTCTCAGCAGGTTTCATTGGAGGTGACACTTAAGCAAGAGCGGTGATGACCATGCCTCCAAGCAAAGCATGAATGTATTCAAATCAAGCTTATGTGAAACTATCAGGCAGCAGTTAGGAACCTTAGCTCTAACCTCACTTTTCTCTCAAAAAGTTAAAGGCTTAGTAATTAAAGAATCCCCTCAATCTTCCATGTACATCAAGCCAAAGAGATTTCTATTGGGATCATCATCCTCAAGTCAGAAGCTGATGTAGAACTTGAGGATAATTCATATAAAGAATTAATGGAATTGCCTTTCGATTGGTACTTGCCTTGTGTTCTTAATCTTGCAAAGAAAGGTTTGATTCCTAATACATGGTCTAGGCACAGGTCAGAATACTTTGAAAAGCTATGGAACAACAGAGGCAGGATGCACAATCAAGATCAAGATTAGGATTTGGTATAGTGGGTCTAGTCGATGACGTCGATTACTATTTAGTTGTTATCAATCATCTAGAATCTAATAGGTTCTTCTCAAACCACACTAACTCTTATGAGGATGTGAGTTAGAAACTTTAGATGATCAAGATGATCTCTAAATCAAAGATGCATCGCCAGAATTCAAAGAAGAAATCCATTCAACAATCGACATGCTTAAAGAAATCAACCTCGGGACAGAAGAAAATCCACGCCTGACATACATCAGCTCATTGCTGAATGAAGAAGAAACCAATGACTTAGTTAGGCTATTGATTGAGTTTAAGGACTATTTTGCATTGAGCTATGAAGAGATGCCTTGATTATCTCCTGATGTAGCAGTCCATAAACTAGCAATAGACCCTGACGCTAACCCTATCAAGCAAGCTCCTAGATGCATGCGATTAGAAATCAAACAACAGGTCATTTCTAAAGTCAAGAAACTTATCGATGTTGGTTTCATCAAGGAAGAGAAATACTACAGTTAGCTATGTCATCGGTTAAGAAAAAGAATGGCCAAATTGCATATACATCAATTTGAGGACTTAAATAAGGCATGTCCTAAGGATGAGTTTCTCTTCCTATACCAGAATTAATGGTGGACATCGCCTCATCTCATGCAATATTCTTTTTCATGGATGGGTCATGTGGCTACAACCAAATCAAGATGGCCCTCGAGGATGAAAAAACACTACTTTTTGAACTTCGATCAGAATCTATTGTTATAAGGTCATGCCTTTCGACCTTAAAATGCGGTGCTACATACCAATGACTCGGATCTTCAATGAACTCATTCATCATCAAGTTGAATGTTATGTTGATGATCTAGTAGTCAAAAGCAAGAAGACCATCTCTTTGACTTGAGAGTAGTTTTTGAGCGGTTAAGATAATATAACCTCAAAATGAATCCAAGTGTGCATTTAGAGTAGCTTAGGAAGTTCCTTGGGTTTGTTGTTGACATCGGAATAGAGATAGATCCAGAAAAGATCGAAGCTATTTTAGAATTGTCACTACCTAAAAGTTTAAGTCAAGTCAGATCTTTCCAAGGGCGGTTGGCATATCTAAGATGCTTTATCTCCAATCTATTGAAAAGATGGAAACCATTTTCAGCACTTATCAAAAAGGATGCCAAGTTCAAGTGGGACGACAAGTGCGAGCATGCCTTTGAAGACATCAAGTAGTATTTGGTGAAGTCGCTAGTTCTAGCAGCCCCTATCCCGGGAAGGCCACTCATCCTCTACACTACTACATTGGATGACTCCCTTGGAGCTTTGTTGGCTCAAGCCAATGCGAAAAGGAAGAGTCTCTCCATCCTCGATCCTCTGAAGCAAACTACCCACCTATTGAGAAACATTTCTTAGCTTTGATCTTTGCATCCCAAAAGCTATGACACTATATGCTTTCTCATAAGGTGAACTTGATTTCAAGAACCAATCCACTGCAGTATCTCATGACACGGCCAACACTATTCGGATGTTTGGCATGTTGGTCCATGATTATCTCATAGTTTGATATCACATTAGTACTCCTCCATAGCAGACTTCTTAGCATCACACCCACTACCTACTAATTCTCCGCTTAGTGATGACCTCCCTGAAGAACAAATCATGAACTTAGGGGAGGTTGACAATAGACGTTGGAAGATGTATTCTGATGGTGCAGCTTCTTTTCATAAAAGAGAAGAACCACAATCTACTCTCCTAGGAGAGGCTTGGGTAAGAATAGTTGTCTTAACTCCAGATTGTGATGTGATGAGATTCTCATACCATCTCTCCAATCTTTGCACCAACAATGAAGTCAAGTATGAGACTTTGATTACCGGTCTGGAGTTAGCCATTATGGTTTGTGTCAAGAGCATCAACATCTATGAGGATCCTCAGTTGGTCATCAACCAGATTGCTAGATCCTATAAGCTTCTAAAACCCAAGCTTCGTCATTACCACGAGTATACCATGAAGCTGTTGGCCCAAATCCCTGAGGTCACCATCTGTAAGGTCCCTCGAGGAGAGCGATGCTTGATGCTTTGGCCAAACTTGCCAAGGAATTGGCATGTCTAAAGATGAGTCATTTCAATAAGGGTCCAAAATAGAATAAGTCTATCCCTTATCTTGAACTCATTGAGAGACTTTCTCTTGAAGGGGAGGTTCTATTGCCATAAAGATGAGGAGTGGAGGTAGCATTCATAGATTACTTGAACTGAACTACTCAAGAGAAGTCACAAGCCCGTGAAAGCAGTGCTCTCTCTATGCTCTCATGGATGGTTCCTTTATGTACGGTCCTTGATCAAATGTGGTTATTATTTAGACAAACATGAAGCATAAGTCATGAATGAGGTACATTCGTTCATGTGGAGCATCAATCGGTCAAGATGAAAGTAAAGATCAAGAGACTAGGATACTACTAACCTTTGATGATTACAAACTACATAGATGTATCCAGAAGATGCCATCAGTGTCAGGTATATAGTGTGGTCCTACATCAACCAACATTCTATATCCTACCTTGGCCTCATGGTCATTTGAGTGTTGGGTATCGACATTGTGGGTCCTATCGATCCTCCTTCTTCCAAGGGTCATCGGTTCATCTTAGCTGTCACTGACTACTTTTTCAAGTAGGCGGAGGCAATCCCACTAAAAGAGGTCACAACATAGCAAGTGCTCTAGTTTTTTAGGAACCATATCATATATAGGTTTGGGGTGCCTCGATGAATTATATCGATAATGGTGCTGCATTCAAGAGCACCAAGATCAACAACCTCGCTAGAAGACACGATATAGATTGGAGATACTCTACCATCTACTACCCTAGGGAAAATGGCCTAGCAGAAGCATTCAATAAAACTCTCATTCAGATATTAAAGAAGACAATGATAAAAAACAACAGTGGCATGAGCAGTTAGTTGAAGCTTTGTGGGCATACCATACCACATACAGAACTCCAACCATATTTTAGCCCATTCTCCTTAGTTTATGGGTCTAAAGCCATTCTACCATTAGAAGTTCAACTTCCATCACTAAGGATAGAAATGGGTAGCCAAATCACTATAGCAGAATGTCAAGTTGCGGTTAGAAGAGCTTGAAGGATTGGAGGAGAAATGCCTATAGGCGTGCCAAAACCTTGAGTTGTACAAGGCCAAAATGATTCAAGCTCACAACAAGCTGGTTTGCCCTAGAGCTTTTCAAGTAGGATATCTTATTTTAGTTCTAAGGAGACAATTGTTGCCCGTCGAAAGATGGGAGGCAAGTTTGAACTTACTTGGGAAGGCCTTTTTTCATAAAGATGACCTACCAAGGAGGATCTTATCAGCTTATTGATTGTAAAGGGGAACACCCGATGCTTCCAATTAATGGGCTCTATTTGAAGAAATATTACCCATAAAAATATGTTTGAAAATAATTATCATCAAAAGAATAAAATTTCATTCCAATTCATCAAAATCTTCTCTTCATTCAAAGTGTTGTTTGCTTATTTTGTGAATCCACCATGGTGTAAGAGAACCGAGGAGGCATCCTATCCTTCTTTCACAACACAAACATAATTAAATATAACTCCCCGATGCTACTAGAATAGGTGTGAGAAAACCAAAAAGTCATCTTATTTCGACTATCCCAACTAAGTTAGGTGTAACAGAACTCAAGCGACATCCATTCTTAGCGAGATCACAATTGTCATTCATGGCACCATTTCATCAAATCCCCTAACCTATTTAGGATAGGTGTAAGAGTACCTGAGTGACATCATATTCCCTTTAACACGAGCATAAAAACAAAAACACATATTTTATCAATTCCCTCATTGTTGATGGGAGGATGTGAGTCCAGCTTTCTTCTAGGTGATTGTCATAAATCGATAGGCACCTAGATTGGTTGATGTTTACTATGCACCAACTCACGGTACACCACTCTTGGCATGTGAGTCCATGATTTCTCCTTGAGTTGTACCAGAATACCTATGTAAATTATCTTCTCCAAGGTTTTAGATAAAGCCCTTAAGGGCCCCTTTCCCTACGGGCATTCTATTTAGATCATGTCCTTTGTGACTCCATTTAGCCACTACCCGGGTTACTCTTGAATTAGACAGTCCCCCTTTCCTAGTAGCCACCCCTGTGATTGAAGAATCCATTCAGCGGATGCATAGATTCTCCCTTGGTTCAATAAATCTGAGATTGGTCTAGGCTGATATAAGCGCCTTCTTAGTATGATCCCTCAAAACTAATAGGGTCCACGATAAACAAAATAAATAAAACTAACAAATTATTTCACTTATGGATTAGGAATTCAAGCTCCCAGTGGCCCCTTTCCTAAGCACACATCCTATCTTTATGGTAGTGTCAGCAAAACTCATTATAGGAATTGTTTAACTACGCTTGAGTTGAGATAAGTCCCTGGGTCGGCACTCTTTCCATAGTCATCCTTAGGTTGGATTTAATCTATTTTCCATAAGAAAGTTACCCCGACAGTCATTTCACTTTAGATGATGTAATTCCACTATGCATTCTTTCTAGCATTACTATCAGAAACCGACAGGTAGCCCCTAGGTCAAGTTGACATGTTACTTGGCTAATGTGTCAACCTAGTGGTCCTTTATTCAAGAAAGATGTGAGTCCCTAAGCTTTCTTCCCTGAATTAACCACTGCAAACCAAAATTCACCCCTTTGGTTCCTGTCAACCGAGAAACTACTCCAATTAGATTGGTAAATCTATGTTAGACCAAGGCCAACATGGCCCCTACTCAGTGTAGTCCATTGCAAACCGATGGGATCCATAAAAAAAATTTAAAATAAAATTAATCTTAACTATCTTTGAGTTGATTTAAGTCTCATTCCTCAATAATTATTGGAGTTCAATTTGATTTGTACCTGTGGATCATTTAAGGTTCTACTTTGGAAGATGTCTTGAGCTTTCTTCTTAAGCTTGACCATTACAAACCAAAGGAAATTCCTTTGGTTGGATGAATCCTACTATGTGGTTGGTAGACTACCCCTTTGGATAGTAAATGCGAGGTTGGCCCAGGCCAACATGGCTCTCTTATGATCCATGTGAAACCAAGACCATCTCGAAATTCAAAATTTGAAATTTTGAAAGAAATTAATCAGCCTCCCTAGTGGAGTAAAATCTAAAATAAATTCAACCCTCCTAGTGGAGTCAAATCAAACAATCAAATCAATCAAATTTAATCAAATCAATCTACTTATCCTCAGTGAGACAAGTCTTTTTGGTTCCCCAATGGATCTTAAATTCTAATCCCTCAGCGGATTTAACAACCTCTTCTCCCTAATGGATGACTTGAACTTGCTCCCTTAGTGGAGAGTTACTTTTTCATCTAGTGGAGCACCAAATCCTAAATCAACAAATCAAATCAAATTTCTCTTAGTGAGACTCAAATCAAATCAAGCCTCTTATTCCTAGTGGATGACTTGAACCTTTTCCCTAGTGGAAGGTTCACATATTCAATCCCTAGTGGATTCCCCTTCACTCTCTTATGTCTTTAACATGAGTAGAGTCACATTGCATTAAAGCTCTTGATTCCTTCTACACCTTGGGTTATGAGTAGATCATTTATGTTAGTTCTTGTGATCATTCGGTGTTGTTGATCATCCGTTGCTATAGTGTACCTTGTCAGTCACACTATTGGGTGCCCTTTGTTGACCTCATTTTTAGAATGAGCTCTCAACTTCTCCACCTTAGACATAAGACTTTTCTTAGACACTAAGAGTTCTTAGTCTTAAGACACATCTAGTGATTAGGTGAACACTTAACCTAACCTTAGACTTAGAATAGTTAGACATAGGAATAGGTTATGCTTTAGGAGTGTTAGGAAAACTTGCCCACCCTATAGCTTGAACCAAATCCTTACTTCATTCTTTCAAGTCAAACTCCAAATTCAAACTAACTTCAAACTCAAATCAATTTCAACTTAATTGATTTATTCAAATCAATTCCAAATCAAAACTTAAATCAATTCCAACTCAATTGATTTTCTCAAATCATGAATCAATTCGAAATGATTGAAACCTATGATTAAATTCCAAATCCAAAATCTTTTTTAAGCCCCATTGATTTCATCTTATAGACTTAGCTCAAATTAAATTCAAATCTTCAAAAATAAAATATTTTTTCATAACCCATTTATATTCTCATTTATATTCACAAATATAAATGAAATATAAACTCAAGTAACCAAAACCAAATCAAAACTCAAGTCCAAATCTAAAATCTTTCCTAAGTCACTTGGATTTCATCTTATGGACTTAGCTCAAATCAAATCCAAATTAATTCAAACTCAAGAGATTTTCTCATAACCTATTTATATTCTCATTTATATTCACAAGTACAAATGAAATATAAATTCAAGTAACCAAAACCAATTCAAAACTCAAATCTAAAATCCAACCAAAACCCAACCTATGCTTCTTCAAGTCAAATTCTTGAACATAGCCAAATCAAACTCAAATCAATCCAAACCCTTGGATTTTCTTCATGATTCAATCAATACTTCAATCATGAATCCAAATATAAACATAAACTTCAATCATCAAACCAAAACTAAATTCAAAACTCAAACACAAATCAAACCTTTGTTTAACCTTTTAACTTGAAATTGTTAAATGAATCAAAACTCATTCGACTCCAAATCACTTACAAATGGATCTATATTTCAATCATAAGTCCATATGTGAGTTCAAGCAAACTTGAATCAAGCTGCGATCAAGTCAATTGACCCATTTAGGCTCACTTGACTCAAAGTGACCTAAAACACCCTTTTGAGCCAAATTCTAATTCCACCCAAATTGGATTGAACTAAGCCCATCTAAGCTCACATTATGAGCAAAAAACATCTTAAGATGATCAATCACCCAAATTGGGTCAAACCAAGTCAAACTAGGCTTTGACCAAGTCAACACTTAGCCCAAATGAAACCTAAACTAGCCAAAATCCACCATAGACCAAAGTGATTGAAACCATTGATTTAAACCAATCCAACATCAATGATTGAACATGATCAAGCCATCAATTAAGCCAAACCTAGCCCAATTGGTCACTTGACCCGAGTTGACCCAACTTAACCTAAGAAGTCAAAATGGGTCAAATCTTGATCTAAGCCAAATTGATTCCAACCAATGGGTCAAATTCATTCTAAATCAAGAGAAAATCAAACCAAACCAAAATTGATTGAAACCAAAGGTTGAAAAATATTTCAAATGACCAACCAAACCTAAACCAATCCATGACATAACCTAAATGGGTCAAATGGGTCAAATTGGTCAACTTGACCCATTTGATCTAAGTGAAATCAAATGAACCAAAATCAAATATAAACCAAATTGAACCAAACCAATGATACCAAAACATTTCAAATGGTCATATGAACTTGACCTAACCCTTGGTTTAACCTAATTTCACCAATTGGTCAACTTGACCCAAGTTGACCCATTTTGATCTAAATGAGTCAACATGAGCCAAATGATATCAAATCAACACCAAATTCATTGAAAATTGGCACAACCCATTTTTAATTATCTTAAATCTGCAAATAAAATCAAAGCCAAATGACCATTTTACTCCTAGGTCAAAGGGTAACCTATTGTAAAATTCACTTGGAATTCGATCATACTCCAACTCAAGACCACTTGGAGACCTCACTTGGTGCACATGACCCAATGGGTTTGGGTCAGCCAAACCCAACCCAAGGCCAAAATGACCACTGATGGAAAATTCTCCACTTGGAATAACTCCCACACTCATTTTAGCACATGTGCAACTCCTCCACTACACTTCCCTACCAAAAATGAACCATGTGAAACTCCTAACAATCTAACAAACCCATTCCAACTCATCAATTAATCCAAAATGAAAAAAGAGCTCATGGCCGTCCGGTCCAAGTAGGGGGAGATATACTCCCCCTAATTTCATTCCAATTAACATCACTTGCTATTGATTGAGCTCTAGGAACTCAGAGGAAGCATTGCCAAGCTCTCCCAAGCATTCCTAAGCTTGATTGAATTCTCCATTTCTCGGTTGCTTAAGCCAAAAATAGGAGGTGAGTGAGAATTCCAATTTGCTCAACTCTTCACCATAGTCCAATTACTCTTGTAACCACCATTAAGGAAGCAAGTCAAGCTCACCCAATGTGTTTTCCAAGCAACCAAGCCATGGGAAGGAGGAGCTAGACCAAAGCCTTAAGTCATTGAAGGGAGCTTTGGCCAATAGGAAGATCCACTTCACCTCAAGCCTTCAAACCTTCAACAGGGCTTCGTCTCCACTAGACGAAGCTACCTTAATGTTTGGGAGCACTGGTGATAGCCTCCGGTGAGATATGCTTCAAAATTGACCATCCATCTTATGGTGAATTTTCGTTGGTCCTTCATGAAGGGAAGTGTCATCCCAATCAAAATTGACTGTTGGATGTTCTTCCCCACACCTCTTGATGGTGTGGGTTGAATCTTAGCTCAATCCAAGCTCAAGTGAGCTCAGATCAAGCCATGGAGGATGGACGACCTCCATCTCCCGTAGGCGAGGAAAGCGATGAATCATTGACCATCCATCCCTCATGTTTTGGATGGACGATCCTGATTAACCCAATTAGATCTGATGATTAATCCTTTAGAAATCATAGGCTTGATCTCGACCATCCGATCTTTGATCGGACAGTCCAAGCGAAAGCGCGAGTGCCACCGGTTGACACGGTATAGGATGTGATAACTTAAATAACCAATCCTGTCGCACCACATGGAAAGCGCGCACCACGTCAGCAGTCCACATGACGGCGATGGGATTAGTTATATAATTAAGGGAATTAATGACCTATTAATCACAAAACTTCAAATATTCATAATTAAATGTAGAAAAATTAGAAAAATATGAATAAAGGCTCTTTTTAAAGATAATTCAGTGAGGAATAATATAAAATTATTTTTAATTGATTTTGAACAATAAATTTTCTTAATTAGGATTTGTTTTAAATTTTAATAACCCTAATCATTTCATTAATTAATTTTAAATTTCTCAAGTATGTTTTGGGGGATGACCTCTGCCTCCTCTAGTTTTCTTGGAATTTATTAATGAGTTAATTAGGAAAATCAATTAATGAATCCTTAATCACTCTTAATAAAATTAAGGGTAATTAAGCATGTGAATAGTGGTTTAATCATTTAATTAAAATTATTAAATATTATTTAAGTGAAGAGGAGGTTTATGGAATGGGTTTGGGGAATTTTCCTTAAGTTATTCCCTAAATTCCCTTCCTTCCTTAATCCAAACCTAATTAAGGGTTAATCCACTAATAATCTTTTTAATTAGCTTAATCAAATTTTCAAAATCAAGTTGAACTTAATCAATCCTTTGCTGGGTAAATCCTTAGGTGTTCAAAAGCCTAAGGTAAATTTGAGAAATTATTTCCAACTCACATGTGGGAAGGTTATGAAAGTACTTAATTAAAGCCCTTAGTTTGATTAATCGTTAATTCTGAGCCAATTGCATTAGACCCCCTTTCTTTATTAGAAAATCAAACTCAAAATTAAAATAAAATTTCTTTAAACAACTTTGATTCACTTTAAATGATCTTATTCCATAAGATTATCTTTAGGAATTAATTAGAGTGAATGAAGTTACATGCTTACATCACTTTATTTCTTTTAAAGCATGCTAAATGGAGTATGCCACATGAACTCATGCATTCGTACCTTTCAAAAAATCAAATTAAAAATGAAATGTTTACTTATGTCAAATTGCATGCTTTGGCTAAAGTAAGAATATGATAGCTATTATCACTACTAAATCCAAAATTATTTTCAAAAATTATAAAGCAAAGACTATAAATGAATGTATGCTACTTATAAGTATTTATAAGCTTGAATGCAAATATAGCTTAAAATGTGTCATGTGGCTTTCTTCCTTTTCTTGACATGGTTTGTATAGGATTTGCAAAGTGTGTAATTTCTTTGAAAAGAACATAACACTAGCTTAAACTTATTCCTATGTTCCCATGTCATGAATTAAGAAGGATCTTTATATTACATATATAAATTGAACAATCAACACATCAACAAATAAAGATAATTTTTTTTGCATAATTCTTTTCCATTCATTTATTTTTGTCATGCACATGTATTTATGAAAAATGGTATATTAGTCTAGACATCATAGGGTCGCGAGGCTTTAAGTAGCCCCAAGTAGGTCTTGTACCTTACACCCCTAGTATAAAAAATAATGGCATTGTACTCACTTATGTCTTTCATACATGTAAATGTGCATTTGATTAATGGATAAAAGAATCCCTCTCCTTTCTACTTAAGAAGATCATGCATCATAAAACATCCAAATTTTCTTAAGCAGCATCTCTATGCATTCATGATTAAGTTGCGCTAAGACTTGCATTTGTATGTATAACTATGCTTAGGATACATTCATATGCATGATGCACATGTTTGAAAGAAATAAAGTGTTGTTTATTTTGTGATAGTAATTCACTTTAATTAATCCAAAAATACCTTTCTTATTTGAATGAGTTTATTTTGAGCACTAATGTAAATGTGAATTTCAACATAAAACATCAAATTAAGTGAAGGTTCATTCAAATATGTAAATGTGCATTTAATTAATCCATAAAACATCTAAATTTGTACTCACTTATTTTAAGCCTTTCTTTTATCTTGATAATATATAATAAAACATTCACTAAAGAAAAATCACTAATGAATCTATCTTAGAAATTACTTAAGGTAGGGATGAAAGAGAAATTCTCTTATCTTCTCTTTTCTTTACAACACTTAGTAATTAGTGTAGGTTCATTCAAACCAAATCAAATCATAAGATAAAATTAACAAATCAACTAAATCACTTGAATGAAACCACCCTCTATGTTGAATCCTTCATACTTAGAAAATCTTAACCTTAAATCCTAGCTAAGAGATACCACATAAACCTTAAATGGCTACACACATTTAGTCATCATTTCTAGTCATTAGGGTGGTGCATGGTTTGATGCATGATTTTATTTTGTGATGTAATATTTTAGTCTATATGTTAGGGTGTATGTGCATAGACTAAATAGTAGGGCGATCTTAGTCTAACCATTGTCTTCTGCAGGACATTGTGCTTAAGGGACGTTGTAATAAAAATATAAATGCTTTTGCTGTGTAGGTTGTTTATACCCCTAAGCATAATCCAAAATAGGCTAGGTGGACTTAGTTACTCATGTGTGGGGTGCTAAGTCCAATTCATTCATATACATGCTTGGGATTGTGTGATTTGTTTAGCTAATATCTATTTTTCAGGTTTGAGTTAGATTTACTTTTCCCATTTTTATGTAATTTTATAATTAGGATTTGGAATGAATGTTATGGGGGATTAGGATGAACATTGGTCATAAGATTATGTCTTATGTACCCAACCAAAAGAAGAAAGAAGAAAGACGAAAGATGAAAGAAGAAAGAAGAAAGAAGAAAGAAAAGAAGGAAAGAAGAAAAGAAGAAAGAAGAATGAAGACCCCCATAATATGAATTCCATTTTTTATTGTAATTAATTCATTTGTAATTCATGTTGTATAAGGGTAGAGCTCGGCTACCCATATTTGTCTTTTTGGGTTTGTGTGGTGGAGCCTAACCACAAAGGCTTTTTATTCTTTTGTGCTAGCTTTATAAATTATTTGATGTTTGTTTAGCTTGTGCATTAAGATGACATATTTTTCCTAGTTTCTTCCTTGCTTTGATGAATGGCCTGGATGTGATTAGGCTCTTAGGAAAAAAAATTTTCTATCTAATTAATCAACTCAAAATCAAAAATAAACAAGTCATAACCTCACTTAAAGCTAGGTTGTAAATCAAGATAAAATATTTAGCCCTTAGCTGGATGTTGTATGTTTCACATCATGCATAAAAAGAATATTGCTTCACTCTTGCTTATGGAGGCTTCCACCTTTGCTAGGGAACTTGGCTTGACCTTTGGAGCCATGATGAAAACACACTCCTCCTTGCTGATTCTAGCCTATAACCAACTTCTCATGCATTAGGCATATGAATCCATAGCCTGTGTCAAATGAATTATCCAAAAATAAAAATGAAACATAACAAAATTTGCATTAGATTAAGTCATTTATTCATGCCCTACATGATCTAGTCTCTTAGGGAGTGTGTTTAAAGACTTAGTCTCTTTCTAAATAAATAATAGCTTAGCTATCTTGCAAATACATAAGACTTGCCTACATATGTTTAAAATCATAGGAGGAGTTAGTTGGCGGCCACCCCAGGCGATTGTAAGTCTAAACAGTGGGTGGTTTATCCTCTCTTGTGGAGGTGAACCAATACCCATTTTTTTTCTTAGATTTAGGTCGTGCTTTGGCCCTTGCCAAAGCGAGGTTGTTGTTTTCCTTTCTAAAGCATAAATCCTTATCTCTTAGGCATTTTCACGACCTTGTATAATAGAATTGTAAGTCCTAGATTTTAATAAAAATTTAACTCAAACAAATAATTCCCCTCAACTTCAAAAATATAAAGTCCAACCATATGATAGTTTGGGATGCTTAGGCTTCTAGTATCATAAGCATCACTCTTACTACTTTTTTATTTAATAATAACTCCCATCTTTGATCAATCCCACTTGATCTTCTAAAAATAACCAATTGATTGATAGTCCTATCTTTGAAATCTTTGGAGATAATGGTCATTTACCTTAATCGAGAGTATTATTAAAGAATCCCATTTCTTAAGATGTAATTAATTATGGGGGGCTTGCCTTGATAGGGAACTCAACAAACCCAATTTAAAATAAACCCTACTTTACTTTTTCATGAAAAGTAAGGGAAAAAATCTCTGGTATATGAAGACCCATAGTCCTTAGGAGTCCTTATTACAGTGATTAGGTCCATTGTAGAATGGTAACTTCTATCTCTCAAGATAGTACATCATTCTTCAATATCATCCCACCCTAATAAGAACATCTACAGATCTACATGGTGTCCAACACAAGAAGTGTTATCTTTGTTCTTCATTTATTTTTCTCAAAAAGAAAGATAGATGAAAGAGTGAAGATAAAAATTTCACCATAATGGTTTGAATAAGAAATGGCAAAAAACATTGGGTTCTTTTATTCTCCCACTCAAGTTTCAAGATTTATATACAGAAGCCAAGTTTCATGTAATCGATGATGATACATCATTTAGAGCTCTCTTGGGTTGGCCATTGCTACATGAGCAAGGCATGGTCCGATCAACTATGCATCAGTGTATGAAGTACCTAAAAGATGGAGAAGAGTTCAAAATTCCTGACAACATACAACCATTCTTCATCCATGAAGTAATGATTTATGAAGATGCAAAATATTTCATCCCTAAAGAGCCTAAGCCAATAGAGCCTCTTAATGCAATAGAATCCACTTTAGAAACTAAAAAGTAACTTCAAAAGGTGAAAGAACAGAAGCAAAAAAAGAAGAAAAAGGCAATGCCAACTCTCCCTAAACCACTTGATTCTACACCTAAATTAAGAAGATCAATTTTTCATTTGGGAAGTGATACACAAGAAGAAGAAAATATTCATGCCAAATCTAAGGGAACTTATAAGCTTTCAAAAGGCAAAGTATAAAATAAGTGATTTTGATTTAGACTATGACTTTGAATCTACTTATAAAAATAAAGTTCAAATGGTTGCATCAAGAAGAATAGCAAATTTGGTAGTGTTAGATGACTCCTTCAAAATTATACCCATCCCTCAGTAGTACTTTAAAAAATCACTCCACTGGAGGTCCATAACATTGAAGAATTGATAGCATTCTATATGTCATTGTTGGTGATAGTGGCGGAACAAGAACTTTATTTTATAAATCTAAAGAGTCTCAGCCTCACAATTTTGACCGGCCTACTCAACATGAAGATTCTGATGACATGGTGCCAATAAGAATACCAATATACTATCCACCAAAATTGTGAAGAATGATGCATAAGCTTGGAATTCATATTGGAACTACTAAACATAGAACTCAAATCTTTAACAGGATGTGGAGCCAAAGAAGTCCTCAAGCATCATGAAGAAGTGATAAGTTTGTTATAATATAATAGAAGCTTAGATTGAAACTAATAATGATAAAGAAGATGATATCTATGAAATTCTTCTTACAAACGATGAAGAAGTAGAAGCCAAGCCTGCACCTGAAGAACTCGAAGATGGTGGACAAACAGTTACTATAGATGAACTTAAAGAAATCAACCTAGGACCTGAGGATGATCCCCGTCCAACTTTCATCAGTGCCCTTCTACCTGATGAGAAAGTTGAAGTGCTAAAAGTGCTACTTTATGAATTTAGGGATTATTTTACTTAGACATATGCTAAAATGCTAGGCTTGCCCCTTGATGTGGAAGTTCATAAATTGGCAATCAAGCCAGAGACAACACCTGTTAAACAAGCTCAGGAAAATGAGATTAGAAATTCAAGAATAGGTGATCATTAAAATTAAAAAGCTAATTAAAGTAGGATTCATACATGTGAAGAAAAGTATCTTGATTGAATAGCTAATATAGTGCCCGTGAGGAAGAAAAATGGTCAGATTTGTATCTGTATTGACCTCTAGGAGTTTATTAAAGCTTTCCTAAAAGATGACTTCTTGCTTCCTATATCAGAATTATTAGTTAATAATACATCCAACTATGATATATTTTTATGGATGGATAGTCAAGATATAATCAGATCAAGATGACACCTGAAGATGGAAGACATACATCATTTAAAATACCTATTAGCATCTATTGTTACATAGTCATGCCTTTTGGTTTGAAAAATGCTGGAGCTACATACCAAAGGCCATGATGCATATTTTTGATGAGTTTATTCACCAGAAGTTAGAATATTATGTTGATGATTTGGTGGTGAAGAGCTTAAATCATGAAAATCATTTTAAAGACTTGAGAATTATGTTTGAGAGAATCATAAAATATGATCTCAAGATGAATCCTCTAAAATGCACATTCAAGGTGTCCTTTGAAAAATTTCTCGAATACATTATACATCACCGAGGAATTGAAATCTATCCTGCTAAAATCAAGGCAAGAGATACCTCTGCCGAAGAGTTTATGTCAGCTCCGTTCTTTATAAGGATAACTTGCATTCATCGATAATTTATCAAACCTATTAGATGGTGTTAGCCATTTACAAAGTTAATGAAAAGAATGCTTTATTCAAATGGGATAAGGAGTGCTAAGAAGTCTTTGATAGCTGTAAAAGATACTTGTTAAATCCATCAATCCTTATAGCACCTACTCCTGGGAAGCCCCTCATTCTATACACAACTGTATTAGAAGAGTCCCTCAAAGTATTATTAACACAGCATAATGAAAGATGCAAAGATAATGCTCTTTATTATATCAATCGAAGGTTGATAAGAGCAAAAATGAGATACTCTTTGATAGAGAAGCAATGTTTAGCATTGATCTTTGTAATCCAAAAGCTCCATCATTATATGTTATCTTACAAAATTACCCTCATCTCAAGGATCAATCCGCCGAAGTACTTGATGACAAGACTAGCATTGACAGGTCGCTTGGCAAGATGGGCGGTATTGCTTTTACAATTTGATATCACATGCGTTTCGTAGAAAGTAGTAAAGGGGAAAATCTTAGCATATTTTTTCATGCACATTCCATTCTCTGACTCTTCTCTTAACGATGATTTGCCTAATTAGCAAATTATGCTCATTCACGAAAGAAAAAATCACAAATTTAGAAAATGTACTTTGATGGATCCTCATCAATCAAATAAGTCCAACCTCCAAATGTCTCAAGGGCAAGTGTAGGAATCAACATCATCTTCATAACACCAGAGGGAGAAATAATGAGATAATCATATGGGTTGACTGAGCAAGAATTAATAATGAAGTTGAGTATGAAGCATTGGTAGTAGGTCTTGAAGAATCTATTTTCATAAGCATTCAAAACTTGCATATTTTCAGTGATTCCCAGCTTATTATAAATCAAGTGCTGGCATCTATAAAATTAACAAGCTTGAGTTAGCTTTCTATCACAAGAGAATTCTTGAGCTTATGAAGAAAATATCAAATGCCACACTAACTCAAGTCTCTCGATCCAAAAATAATAAATTTGATTGTTTAGAAAAATTAGCTAAGGAGACGGCAAGTATGAATGGTGATTATGTCATGATCAGGATATTTACTCGATGAGTTCTAAAGCCAACAAAGTAGCAATCCCCTCAGGTAGAGGGGTTATCAAATTCAACCCAGTAAGATGTGACTCAGGTTGCTCCTCTTTCTCCCCAAAATTAATAAGGAGTTATACCCAAAAGAGCTAAGAAAGTTGTTGCTTCAAAAAAGCAATGGGAAAACTTTATAGTAAAAGAGCCACATGATTGGAGGCAGCTCTTCATCGATTACTTTAAATAAGGTGAATTACCAAATAATAAATCATTGGCAGCTCAAATTGAGAAGAGAATGTTATGTTATGCTTTCATCAACAATACTTTATATTGGATATCCTTTGAACAAATGTGGCTACGATGCCTTAATACAGATGAAACTAGCAAAATAATGGTTGAAGTTTATGAATGACTTTATGGGACACATCAGTCAGGTCCCAAAATGATAGTAAAGATGAAGAGAGATGAGTTATTATTGGCCATCTATGGTTGATTGTATCAATCATGCCAAGAGGTGCCATGAATGTCAAGTACATGGGAATATAATCCACCAACCTCCAAATCCACTACACCCAATAATAGCATCATGGTGTTTTGAATGTTGGGGTACAGATGTAATTGGACGAATTTATCCACCATCATCAGCTGGTCACTACTTCATCCTAGCAGAGACTGATTATTTTTCTAAGTGGGCTGAAGCTACCCCATTTAAAGAAGTTACTGATTGGTGATCAACTTTTTCACGCATAATGTAGTCTATAGATTTGGAGTGCCTCGCCGAATAATTTTTAATATTGACACAGCTTTCAAAAGTACAAAGATATATAGATTCATTGATCAACACAAAATTGATTGAGGATATTCTTCATTATATAATCAAGGGAAAATGGCTTAGCAGAAGCTTTCAACAAGACATTGGTCAAACTGCTCAAAAAGATTCACACTAAAATACAAGAGAGAATGACATACCAAACTGATAGAGGCATTATGGGTGTATCAAACTACTTACAAGCATCGACTAAAGCCACTCCCTATTCATTATTATTTGGAACTAAAATGGTTCTTCCACTTAAAGTTGAGTTGCCATCACTCCGAGTAGCCATCCAATACAACATAACTAAAAAATCAAAATGCTCATTTGAGAATGAAGGAACTCGATGCACTTGATGAAATAAGATTGCAAGCTCATCAAAATCTGGAAGTTTATCAAGCAATGATGTCTAGGGCATTTGATCATACAATGCAACCTCGAACATTCCAAAAAGGGGAGTTGGTCTTAGTGCGAAGAAGACCAATTATTCCTAATCAAAAATTTGGTGATAAATTTGAGCCTAATTGGGAGGGCCATTTTGTCATTGAGAATGTGTATCAAGGAGGGGCATACCAACTCATTATCATAAATGATGAAGACCAATGCCATAAATTAATGGTCAATACCTGAAAAAGTATAATACATGATAAATATATTTTTTAGGTACTTTAAAAATTCCCACAAGGCAGGCAAATAGATATATATATATATACACACACACACACACACAATATATATATATATATATCTATATATATATATATATAGTTGACATCATGCTTCAAGCTGAGATATTTAAATAAATATACATAATCAAGAGAAAAGGAAGGTAATCTTTGACGATGTATGATAAAATTTCTTTTAAAAGAACCGTGAAAATCCCCCTATTACATAGGGGCATTTTTAGACTTTATATATAGATTAAATCAATATTATGTATTAATCTCTCTTAAAAGCAAATATATTAACTCAAATATTGATGTATTTGTTTAATTTTATCTTAAAATTCTTTCAAATGTGTTTTAGAATTTCTCGTGCAAGACAGGGGGCATTTTTTATTTTCATATGGGTTGACATCGTGCCATAAGATGAGATCCTTGAATATATTTTGATTCGGGTAGACATCATATTTTGAGCTAAAATTCTCATTTGATTACTCTAATATCCTATTGTTAAAGATACTTTTAGTTATCTTAAATAGTAAAAATGTATCTTTAAACAAGCTGAACATAATATGATTATATAGTTAAAGATTCATCTTATATACTTATAATAGTTCTAAAAGCAAGTGAAAGGATTTTAAATTTTTAAACTTTGATATTGTTAAGTTGGAAAGCTCAAGTCCATTCATAGCTCAAGTCTAAGACTCAAGTGGGTCCTTACCATTGGACTCAATAAGCCCAAATGTGGTTGAGTCATTGACTGTTCTTCTTACTCAACAAGCCGTAAGAAAAGACTGTAATGGTAGAGTCCCCGCTTGCTCTTGACAACAGCTATTCTGCCTAAAGTTGACTTGACTTGACATACCCAAGTGATTCAGAATCAAAAATTATCCTAAGTGACTAATGGATTATAAATAAGATTATAAAAGATGCTTTATCTTTAAAATAATAACTGTATAAAAATATCTCGAAGATATACAAAGATGAAGATATAAAGTCTCAAGTGTAGTATAAAAAAAGGGAAGACAAGAATGTTGATTTTCCATTAATACAATAAGATAATACATGATTGATAAAAGGAAAAAAAAGAAAAGGTACATCATGGAAGCCTAGATTGAATCTCAAGCTATGCTAAAAAAACTACCAAAGATTGATGCTCTCTCTTAGCCAACTGTAAAGTATCCGCAACTCTGGTCAAAGCAATCTTAGCATTCACCATAGCTCGATGGCATATCTGCTAACGATTACTGCTGCTGCTCTATAGCTCAAGCTCTCCTATCATGCTCAATCTGCAAGTCTGACTTGCAAGATATCGCGCTCTCGAGATCCCTCCATAACTCCTTGATCCTAGCAATCAGTCTGTCTAACTTAAGTGGCATCTATTGATCTCTAACGTTAGTGTTGTAGAGCCTCAACTCTTCTCAAATCATCACTTGCTAGGTCAGCCACATCCCTATGGAGCCTGACCTACTCCTAAGCTCTGCTAGTGAAGTGCTAGAATGGATGATACTGAGTGACCTCATCTGGTGGATCAAAAACTCTACATCTCTACAAAGAGCCTCCCAGTACCTGAGAACCTGCTCTTCCAAGCCAGTGCGAGCTAGAAAATCCAGAATGGTGTTTGTGTTTGGTGTGAAGCATTCTAGTGACTCTGGTGAGCCTAGAATAAGCCTAAAAATCACATCCCTCAAGAACATCAAGCTATAATCCTGCATTCCTATGTTGCATGGATCTGGTGTAGATGGATACCAGTGGCAGATCTCAAACTTTAACCCACATCAAGAAATACAAGGAATGAATGAAAATAATCAGTATAAGATAAAATAGTAAATATAAAGAAGTGTGAGTAAAAAAGAGAACAATATGGTGAATCGAATGTGTATCATAAGTTGCATAGTCTCGGTGATCTTCTATCTCGATATGCTCGAGGGGTTATATGTTGGCTCGGCAGAAACTCCACTAGGTACAAGCTCTCTCACCTCAGTCTCCACGAGATAGTGAAAAAGTAAGCTCAGAGAGAAAGGTGACTCCACAAAGGAATTAGTAAGTATGAGGTGGTAATATCAAAGCGGACACACTCGGGGATGGTGTGATGGATACCGATGGCGCAGATCTCGACTCTTAACCCACAACAGCGCAAAGGAATGAATGAAAATAATCAGTATAAGATAAAATAGTAAATATAAAGAAGTGTGAGTAAAAAAAAGAGTACCTGAATATGGTGAATCTGACTGAGCTGGTGTATCATAAGTGGCATAGTCCTCGGTGATCTTCACTATCTGATATGCTCCGGCTATATGTTGGCTCGACAGAAACTCCACTAGGTACAAGCTCTCTCACCTCAGAAGTCTCCCTGAGATAGTGAACAAAGTAAGGCTCTGTAGAGAAAGGTGACTCCACAAAGGAAGTAGCAAATATGAGGTGGTAGTATCAAAGGTAGACACACTCGACGGCCCAACTCAAAGTCATCAGCAACATATATAGTACTAGATGACACTTATGGCACCTCATCAGGAATCAGAAGGCATTATGGAAGTGGACTCATAGAACAATCAACTAAAGTTTGAGTGGGCTCCGTCAATTGACTACACCTACTTCTACGAGCTGGTGAAAGAACCTCAGTATAGCTAGGAGCATAATCCCCTTCTAACTCTGTATGAGGCCCTCGACCATCAATCACTACTACATCTATCACAAATCAAATTAAAATATCAGACATGCTAAATATATCTTAATGATATAACAAAGGGAGATGAAAAAAGTATTGAAAAAGAGAATGATAGTAATTATAACTCTAACTTTCTACTCACTTTATGACCACGATGGGTCCTCTGACCTCAAGGAACTCTTAAAAATCTCACTCTATACTCATATCTCTTCATGCCACTCTCCAAGAAAGGACCAAAAGACAGTGATACTCAAGTGAGATGAGTATAGCTGACCCTTGTGTGACTCTGTGGAGCTATTCAAAAATAAGAGCCAGTTCCAAGTCTCAGTAAATGTAGCCAAACTATAGAATCAACATAGTAGCGTGTTTCAAGGGGCACTGGCCTAGTCTTCATGACATCTACTATCTCAGGGATAAATGGTCGGCCATCATGAGAGGTATATTAAGAAAATCCAAACAAGCGTGCAACACGGTTTAATATCCCTCAATGATAACTAACTGACCAAACATGTAACACAACCAGCTCGGATGTATATGCTGAAAAAGTACTAAGCCATTCTTAATGACCATCGACTACAAAGTAGTGAAGTTCTACCACTTTCATCGAAGACATCAGTAAGGTTAGCCTCTATCAAGTTAGGTGGCAAACCAACTATATCAAGCTAGTGGACTAGCAAGAATCAATCCTTGACCAATATATGATCCCTCTCAAACGTAGATGATGCTCGGTACAGCTGAATAACTATGGGATATCCTCGCTCTGAAAAGTATACTGAGCACTCAAAATAAGTAAAATCACATGTATGTGAAGGTGAATCCATGCTTTTAAGTAATGCTATGAAAAGTAACATCTTATCTATCGAATGAATCTACCTCAGAAATCACCCCAAGAACTCTGTAAACACTAGCTAGTACTACTGGAGCTAATGAGATCCGCTCACCTCGTGAAATCCTATTGGATACTAATAGAACACCTGGGCGCATGGACCTCTTTGTAATCGGGAGCACAAAGATGCAAAGCCATGTAGCTATGAACCCTGCTACAAATATATTCTCACGCAAGTCTTGTATAGCTAGAGAAGCATGTCCAACTAGTAAAGAAGGTTCAACAATATCCTCAAACAAACTACTAGCATCAAACACTCCCAATCCAAAAGAATCATGTAGCAATACAGACTCTTTAGACATAGTGCACTCCTATAATAAACTCTAAATTCATGTACTCACTGGATGTATAGCTCGTGAAGGCCTAGGATATCAAGAAGCCCTGAATTTCTTGTGATAGTGACTTAAAGATCAATATAAATAGGTGGCATGGCTAACCTATCTGATCGCTATCATCTGAAGGCTACCTATGGAATAACTCTTCGTCAAAAGGAACACACTCCTTATAGTAGTAGCCAAATACTAAGAGACCTGATATAGCCCATAAGTCCCAATGGGTAACTGTCAACTCCTTTGTTCCTATCCAATGTGTTGCAGCTCGTATCCCAAAACTTTGCAACTCTATGAGCCCAAATAGAGGGAATGCCACCAAAATAAAACATGGCCACATAAATTGCCTCATATATGCTAACTATTCATAGAGTATCTCTGTGTGCTCGTAAAATGTATTTAGCCCAGTAACATAGCCATATGGAAGAATAGAAATGACCCACTAGTGAATCTCTAAGCCAACCAGACGAGCTAGATTGTAGCTGATGATGACTCAGTAATTTAGATTCTCCTTTTTTCTCAACACTATCAGTAGCAGGCTATAAAATATCACAATATCTTAAACACGAGCAATTGTAGGATTGTAGTTAGTCCCATTTGCTTAATGGCGCACCAATCTAGGATCCTCAAAAGCAAAGTATCTGAAGTACACTCAAGAAGTATGGAGCATCATGCCTAGTAAAGATTATGTCCTCTCAATATATCAGTGTGATGCTCAATCATATCCCTAATATCAACATCTCCATGAGGATCAATGTCTGTCAATCTCCAACCAAATAGCTTCCTCGTTAAGCTCAATAGATGATAAATCGTCTCCTCTAGCTAAACATCCTCCTTTCAAGTGATCAGAGAAAATGCATATAAGAACATAAGGACATGAAAACATAAGCAGGAAGAAAATAATGAGCTACAATAGGAAGCAATAATAAAAGAAAAATCAATGAGGTCAATCAACTCACAACAAATATGATTCACATCATGAGAGAATCACATTTATTGGGGGGCATTTATTGACCTCCTCATATGATATATGAGTCGAGTCAAGATTATAAATAGTGCATAAATGAGAGCTGAAATGCCCTGGACATCATTGAAATTAATCAAAATAACCTCCGATCGATGCACAGACATTGCCTTTAAAATGTCAAAATTCATAATATAAATATTTCATAATCCAATGGTAAATCAATCAAGAGATTGAGTAGTCAATCTACCGATGCGCATATCAAAGTAGAAAACTATGATGATGTCCAAACAATCTTTATTCATAAAATTGATTGCGATCATTAGCTTTGAAATATCAAAATCTATCAAATGAGTCTTTTCGCACTCAATTCGGATAAGTCTATGAGAATGTTGAGCGATCTAAAGTGATAATGCATATTTTTAAACTGAAATTGGCCTAACTCGTCGACTTGAATCGAATAGCCTCGATCATGAAATAACTGTGTCATTGCATCTGGGACATCAAAATATTCTAAAATTGATAGATATATTAACTAAATAATAATTTCATTATAAAATCTATATTGTGGTGTGGTGTTTATTTTTGATTATATGTATGGGGACACCATATAGATCTGAGGGTGTACTTATTGAGGTGATCGGGGACGATATCAAGGAATGATGCACTATCTCAAAAGATAGAAATCACCACCCTACAATGGACCTAATCACCTAATAAGGACTTCTAAGGCATGATGGGTCTCCGAATATACTAGAGATTTTTTTCCTACTTTACATGTATGAATAATGTAGGGTTTATTTAAATAGGGTTCTAAAGTTTCCTATGGGGGCAAGTCCCCCCATAGTTAATTACATCCTAAGAAAGGTGAGTTCCTTAGGAATACTCTCAATTAAAGTAGGCAATTATTATCTCCAAAGATTTCAAAGATAATACTATCAATAAATTGGCTATGTTTGGAAAATCAATTGGGATAAATAAAAAGGAGAGACTTATTATCGAAGCTAAAGGGAGATGAGTAGGGAATGCTCATGATACTAAGAAACTTAGAATAGCATTCCAGCTTATCTATGGTTGGGCTTTATATGTTTGAAGTTGAGGAAAATTATATGTTTGAATTAGAATTTTATTAGAAAGCTATGACTTATAATCTCACAACACAAGGTTGTGAAAATGCCTAAGATGTGAGGATTTATGCTTGTAGCCTTAAGGAAATAAAAACCTCAGATCCTTAATCTAGGGAGCTTTAGTGAGGGCCAAAGCACATCCTAAATCTAAGAGAAGATGGGTATATGGTTTACCTCCACAAGAGAGGGTAAACCACCCCATTATTTGGACTTAGTGGTGACTAACTCCTCCTATGCTTTAAAACCATGTGGTCAAGTCATATGTTTTGCAAGGTGGTTAGGTTGTTATTATTAGAAAGAAAACTAAGGTCCGTAAACCCACTCTTTAAGAGACTAGAGCATGAATGGTATGAATAATGACTTAGTCTATTGCAAATCTTATCAATTTTTATTTGATTTTTGACTCTTTATTTTGACAAAGGCCATAGGAGTTTTTTTATATGTCTAAATGCATGTAGAAATGAGGTTATTGGCTAAATTAGAGAGAAAGAGGTGTTTTTCACTACATAGGAGACCCTCAAAGGTCAAGTCTTCTCCTATCGTGCAAGGATAGAGACTCTTAGCAAAAGTAAAACAAGATGACATGCATGATATTAAGCATACAACATCTAGCTAAGGGGTTGCTAAATCTTTTAATTATCTTGATTTAATATCTAGGCTTTATGTGATGTTATAAGTTATTTATAAAACTTTGTTATGAGTTGTAGTTGGGGTAGAAAATTTATTTTTCCCTAAGAGCCTAATCGGATCCAGACCGCACATTAAATCACCAAATAAATAAGAAACTAAGAAGAGGCATGCTATTTCTATTACAATTATAAATAAAACATCAAACAATTTATAAATCCAATGTAAAAGAATAATAGGTTGGTGTGGTCGGGTACCACCGTACAACCCAAAAAGATAAATGGGTAGCCGAGCTCTACCATTATACAACCCGGTATATGAAAGAATAATTACAATTACAAATAAATAAATGCTATGGGGGGTCTTCATTCTTCATATATCTCTCATTTCTTCATTCGGTTTGCTTGCTTTAAAGGCATCACAGGGCCTCCCAGGACAAAGCCTTCTAGCCACCGCTCATCCTAATCCCCCATAACACTAATCTAATTCTTAATGCAAAATTACATTAAAAGTAAGAAAATAAAATCTAATTACACCTACAAAATAAATATTAGCTCAACACACTATACAACCCAAGCAGTTATATGAATAATTTAGACTTAGCACCCTGCACATGGGTAACCAAGTCCACTATCCTAACATAGATTATGCTTAGGGGTTAAGCAACCTGCAAAAGATAGCATTTATATTTATTTTAAGCACCCCTTAAGCATAATTTCTTGTAGGAAATATGATTAGGCTAATGACGACCTAACATCCAGTCTACGAAGCATACAACCTAACATCCAGTCTACAATAATACATCATAAAACATACATCACGCACCACCCAACAGCTAAAAAAGTGGTGAATTAATTCTAAAGTGTGTGTATTAAGGCTTCTGTGGTATGCCTTAACTAGGCTTTGTTGTGATTTTCTAAGTATGAAAGAATTTAATTGTAAGGGATGGTTTCGCTTTAAATGATTTAGTTAATTTAGGAATTTTTATTTAATGTTTTCTTTTGTTTCACTTGACTTACTCTTAAAAACTAAATGTTATAAAGAGAAGAAAAGAGAGGACCACCCTCTTTTATCCCTATCTTAAGCCACATCTAAAGCATATTAATTAATCACTTCTCTTTAGTTAATATCTTATTACATATTTTAAATTAATCATATGTTTAGGTTCATTTTAAATAGACTTATTCAATAAGAAAGGCATCTTAAGATTAATTGAATTTAATTACTATCACATACCACATGTTTTTTCATTTCTTCCCATCATATGTAACATGCATATGATTAAGTCCTAAATATACCTATACATGCAATATGTTTTTGGCACACGTAAATGCGGGATGCATGAATGAGTTTAAAAAAAAAAGGATTCTCATTCATTAGCTAAATACACATTCATATGTATGAAAGTTCTAAGCAAGTACATTGTCATTGTTTGACCAAGGGAATGAGGTAGGAACCTCCTTGAGGCTTCTTAAAGTCGTGTGTCCCCAGTGTACAGACTAGTTATACCCACTATTCTTAAATACATATGGATGTACAAACAACTATAAGAATAGAAAATCATGCAAAAATTATAATTTTGTTTTGAATTATGCATATGGAATAAAGTGAGATTTTCATTCATTAGCCAAATGCACACACAAGTGTATAAAAGTTATAAGCAAATACTTCACCATTGTTTAACCAAGGGAACAAGGTAGAAACCTCTTTAGCGCTACTTAAAGCTGTGCATCCCCGGGTGTCCAGATTAGATATGCCCGCCATCCCTAAATACTCATGAGTGTACAAACAACTATAAGAATGTAAATCATACAATAATTGTATTTTGATTTATTTATACATGTGAGATAAAATTCTATCTAAATTCTGACATGGATATACATAAGAATAAACCCAAACAAGTGTTGTGTCCTTTTCAAATGAACTATACACTTGTTAATATTCATATCCTTATGTAATTCATGAAGATTAAAGAAAAAATAACTTTATATCACATGCTCTAAAGTGTAACATATGCAAGCTCATAAATATTTATAATTATCATCACTCCACATGTTATAGGTGATTTATATACTTTTTACAAAATAATTTTTATTTAATAGTGATGGTAGCCACACATATTTTTAATTAGGTCAACACATGAAAATAAAGGAAACAATTTATTTTAATTGATTTTTAAAAGAAATGAATGCATGACTATAAGTGGCATACAATATTTTAATATGATTAGAAAGAAATAAAGAAACACAAGCATGTAATTCCATTCAATCCAACTAATTCCTAAGGACAATCACATTAAATAAGTTTATTTAAAATAAACCAAAGTTTCTTAAAGTCACTTTTGATTTTATGTTTAATTTGATTTAAGAGAGATGTGAGAAAGAGGTGTAATCTAATCCCATTCCCCATATGTGTGAATTAATTTAATTTTTAAAAAAAGCAATTATATGATTTTTATGGATTAAATCAGTTAATTAACTCTTACCTATTTTACCTTAAGATAATTGATTAAATGATTATGAGCTAATGTAATGTGCAATTGAATTGAAAAGTAAATAGAAATGCTCCTATGAAATGAAAGGGCTAATGCAATTAGCTCATAATCATTTAATAATTAAGCTTAAGAAACCATTTTAATTACTTTCATGATTTTCTCACATATAGGAACTAATCATAATTTCATTAAGCTTCTTTAGGTTCTTGAACACCTAAAGCTCTACCCAAGATGGATTAAGGAAAAAATCAGATTTAATTAGATTTTTCAAATCAATTAAACTAATAATCCATTAATTCACCTCTCCAAAAAAAGAGACTAACCAAAGTTAATAATTATCTTGAAGTGAGATGGGCTTAAGGGAAAAGGTAGGGAAAGAGGTCCTATTTCCATAAGCCATCCGATTAAGCATGATTTAATATGGTTTGAATTTAATTTAGCTAATTAAATTTCTAATTGTTAATTAATTAATAATTAGGACTTTAGTTGAAAAGAGAGGAAAATAGAAAGGATTAGGAGAGGCTCCTTACTTTCCAAGTCTCCTTGTGTCACATGATTAGAGTCCAAATAATTAATAAATCACTTGTTCATATGCTTAATCACCCTTAATGAAGTTAAGATGGTAATTAGGCTTTTAATCAATCCTCTAATTTAACAAGTAATTCTCAAAAAAAAAGGGAAGTCATCCTCTCAAACATTCTCAAAATTTTGGGATTAATCACAGAGATTAGAGTAATTAAGCTAATTAAGTTTTAATTAAAACCAATTAAGCTCTATTACTATTCAAAATCTTGAAAATATTTTTTAAAGTCTTCTGAAATACCTTTAAAATGAGCCATTGTTTGTATTTTTTTAGAATTTTCTACAATTAGTTATGAATTATGAAATTTTTAGCTTAATAATATATTAAAATTAAACCAAATCCGCCCATTGCCATGATGATGTGCACTTTTCATGGTGCCATCAGTTGGTTATTTAAGTTGTCACATCCGTGTGTCAGTCGGCGGGCGAGGCATCTCGCCATCATCTCATCGGTGGCCGATCAAACCCGAGGCATAAAGGGAGAAATCTCATTTGATAACATGATTTGATCGGCCATTCTAATCATGAGCAATGTAGCCCATGATCCTCCTTCTGCGATAAGCGATAATGTTCGTTCCATGGATCAATCCGAGCTCACGGCTGGATGAACTTCAAAATCAATCCACACCATTAAGGAAGGGAGATGAGTACATCCAATGGTCAAGATCGCATGCAATAAAAATTTTCTTCAAAAAAGACCAACCACACTTAAGTTAGAGATCAGTTTTCATGGAAATACCTCAGAGCTAAGGCAGGTGGCTCATGAGGAAGCTTCATAGTTGAGGCATTGAGAATGGCATTGATTTGGTGTGAATTGCTTTGGAACCAAGATCCTCCTCCTTGGAGTTTGACTTTGATTGAACTTGAACTTGGAGTTGATTTGGAGCTCCAAAAATGATTTGGGTAGCCTCAACGAGGTGTGGGGAAGGTGTAGGAACGAGCAATTAAAGTTTGATGGCTTGGAAGTTGGATCACAAGCGCCTCCTTTTTTCTCGATGAGGAAAATCCAAAGTGGGGAAGACTTGGGATATCTGGAACTCACAAGAATCTTGGGAATGTCTCTTGAGCTTGCATGAAGTGAATTCGTGAAGTTCTCATTCGATTTGGGGGAGTATAACCCCTTGATTTGTTGAGTTGGAAGGACGGGATGGCCTCTCATTTTTTTGTCGACCACCACCGTCAAGTGAGTGTCTCATCAGTCCGTGGCGATTGGGTTGGAGAACCATGGGAGGTGGCTCAAGGCGATGTGAGGAGATCTCTTAGCTTGGATACATATGGTGCTCAGCTTGTATGGGAGGTGAGTAAACTTACCTCCCCTTGGTCCATGGCTGATGTAGTTTGGGTTAGGTGATCTAGGTGGGTTAAGTGCACCCTCATTTGGAAGTTGGATGGTTGTCAAGGTGATGGGAGAGTGGACTTTGCCATTTATGGGTGAAATTCTATGTAAAGAGGGATTAATCAGTGGATTATGGCTTGGGTGGAGTCCACTTTGCTTTTGGGATAACTTTGGGCTGACCTAAGGTCAATTTGGATGGGTTTGGTCAGCCACCAAAGTCCCATGGGTTGGTTTTATGAGTTTTAGCTTCATTTGGTCAAATGGGTTCATATGGGATCATGTTTGGTTGGGTTAACCAATTGGTCAAATTGGTTCAAACTAAGGCATGAGTTAGATTCAAATGATGATTTGAAGAGTTTTAGTTCAAATGGTTTCAATTAATTTGACCTGGGTTTGATTTTGGTCACTTGGATTCATATAGGTTAAATGGGATAAGTTGACCAATTTGACCAATTTGAGCAAATTGGGTTGGGTTAAATGTTGATTCATGTTCAATAGGTCAATTCAAAATGATTGAAGGCTTTGGTTTGAATCAATTTGCATTTAATTTGGATTTTGGCCAACTTAACCCTTTAGGTCAATTTGGGCTAGGTTGGGTCAAGTTGACCAATTGGTTAAATTGGGCTTAATTGTAGCTTTGGTCAAGTTCAATAATCAATTTAGAATGAACTTGAGCCGTTGGTTGCAATCAATTTCGGTTAAATCGTGATTTGACCCATTTTAGCTTTTTAGGCTAATTTGGGTCAACTTAGGTCAAATAATCAATTAGACTTGGTTTGGCTCAATTGAGGGTCAAGTCATGTTCAAACATTGATCATGAGTTGGTTTGAATCAATGGTTTGAATCAATTTGGTGTATGGTGGATTTTCGCTTGTTTAGGTTTCTTGGGCTAAAGGTTGACTTGGTCAAAGGTCCAAGTTTACTTGCTTTGACCCAATTCAAGGTGGTTGATCATCCTAGGGTGATTGTTGATCATGATATAAGGTTTGAATGGCTTGGTTCAATCCAACTTGGGTTGAATTAGAACTAGGTTCAAAAGGATTCTTTAGGTCACTTTGGGTGAAGTGGACTTAAATGGGTCGATTGGTTTGGTTTTGGCTTGATTGAAGTTTAGTTGAACTCATATATGAGCCTAGAATTGAAATATAAATCCAACTGTAATCAATTTGAAGTCAAAATGGATTTTGGCTCATTTGAAGTTTTCAAGTCAATGGGCTAACTTAGGCTTGACTTGGGTTGACTTGAGTTTGGCTTGATAATTGTAAGTTTCATTTATATTTGGATAAATGATTGAAGGAATGATTGATTCAAGAGAAAATTCATTAGTTTTGGCATGATTTGGATAGGATTTGACCAAGTTTAAGAAATTAGCTTAAAAGACTTGAATTGGGTTTTGGTTTAATTTTGGATTTATTTTTGGCTATTTTAATGTATATTTCATTTATATTTGGCAATATAAATAAAGATATAAATGATTCATGAGAAAATCACTTGAGTTTGGAGTGATTTGGAAGCAAATTGAACAATGTAGGTCAAAAGGCTTAAGTAGGGAATGATTTAGTTTGATTTATTTTTGGTTATTGGAGGGTGGGTTTCATTTATATTTATGAATATAAATAAAGGAGTAATTGGTTTATAAACAAACAAACTAATTTTGGTTGATTTGTATGAGATTTAGCTAAGCTTGTGGAGGTGGGTCCATAAGACTCAAGAAGGGATTTATTTGGATTTAGTTTAATTTAGTTTTTGCTATTTGAGTTTATATCTCATTTATATTTGTGAATATAAATGAAGATATAAATGATTCATGAAGAGAACAATCAAGTTTCGGTTGAATTGGGTGGAGGTTTGGCTTAGTTTATGAGAATGGGTCATATGGCTTAATGAGGAATTTTGGAACTTTGGAATTGATTTTGGGATTGAATCATTTGGTTTGGAATTTGGATTTGGATTCAGTAAATGATTGAGGGATTGAATTGATCCTTGATAAAATCATATGAATTGGGGTTGATTTGAATTTGGTTGAGGCTAAATCCATAGGATGAAATCAAAGGGCTTAGAAGAATGTTGATCTTGGATTTGATTATGGGTTTCAATGATTTGGTTTAGAATTTGGATTTAAATTTTGTATTTGAGTTGGATTTGAGATTTGGCTTAAGTAAGAAAGCATGGATTGGTTTTAGACTATATGGTAGGCAAGTTTTCCTAAGTCCCTAAGGAATAACCTATTATGGCTAATTATAAGTCTCAGGCTTGGGTTAAGTGTTCACCTAATCACTAGAAGTGTTATAAGACTAAGGAGCTCTTAGTGTCTACAAGAGTCTAGATCTATGATGAGATAGTTGAGAACTCACTCCAAAAATGAGGTCAACATGGGGTTAATTAAACATAAAATTTGGAACAATGCTATATCCTAAATAATGCCTAATTCTCATTCATAATCACTAAAAAATTGAATAGATTGGAAATTGACAGAGAAGTTGAGGCTTCCTCTCTTCCCCCTTTTCATTATGTCTCCCTCAACCGCAAATGATTGCACGCTCGATTCTCAAGCAAGCGCAAACAAAGATGTCTCATTGCACCAGCAAGCATTCTCGTTCGTTCCCCTTAAAAAAATAAAAATAAAAAATAAAAAAATACTGCACGAGCTCTCCATTCCTTGAATCCACATTCACCCCTCCTCTCTTGATTCTCACTCATTTTCTCACGTCTTCCTTAAGCCATGAGCATCCCTCCTCACATGTGTCAGGTGTAATCCTATACACTTTGTGATTCCTTTTAAAAAAGGGTAGAGAAATCTTCACCATCGGGTTACTCTATTCCTCTTTTCTTCTACTTTTTTTGGTGATCGTTCTTCTTTTTTTATTGACAAAGCGCTAGCCTCCATTCTTTATTCATACCTTTTTCTTGCTTGCTAATCCCATAAAATATGATTTATTAAACAGAAATTTGAAATCAAAATTTCAAAATTCAAATTTTGAAATTAGATTTTAGCAAACCTAAAATTTGAATTCCTCTTGTACCTTTAACAGGCTAAACTCCTAGTTGGGCAACTATTCTCATATCAATTCCCTCCCTCTCCTCCAAAACAGAAAATATAATATCAAGATATAATTTGTGGAGATATGATTTCAAGATGTGTAAATATGTGCAAAAATTATATGCATATGCGTACGTTTATTTTTATGCAAGTTTGAAGACCTTGTTATACTCATCAAGGCGTGATGAGATAAAAAAATTGAGGTGTCTCAAATACCACTGATTGCTCATTAAGTGAGCAGCAAAATGGTTAGATGTTTTACCCACATCAAATGCTCTTGGTTGGACTAAAATTCAAGACTTAAATAAATTTAAATGAAAATAATCTAAACTTAATTAAATAAAAAAATAATACATGATAAATATGAAAATAAAAATTAAATCAAAACGAAGAAAAGGAAGACTACTTACAAAAAAAAGTTTAAGCAAGTTGAAGGTTCACTCAAGCTTTGAGCCAGAATTCTTCTCCCTCTCCTTAATGATCTCAAAACATTTATTCAAGCAAGTAGAATGAAATTTAAAGATCCTCTCCTTAGCCTTATTTATAAAGATGGAAACAATCAATATGGGACTCATTCTTGTTAAAACTTAATAATTAAGTACAACGACATGGCTAGATGGATAATTGCCATAAATGAAAGTTGTATGAGACAATATTTTTTCCTCGAAATGTAATTCTCTATGGCTTAAATAGAGGCAAAACAACAAATGTAAATTCCATGATAAATTGGGTTCTCTTTCTCTCAAATTCCTCAAAAATAAACAAGTTTTAATTGAAACTTGGGGAGGCTAATACTAAACTCATAAGAGACTCATGATAAATTTGAAGTCTAGTCATTAAATAAATATGAAACTTAATGTGGAGTTAAAGATAAATCCATGTTGGATTTG
Organism: Cymbidium sinense; assembly: GCA_021442155.1. NCBI lineage: Eukaryota > Viridiplantae > Streptophyta > Magnoliopsida > Asparagales > Orchidaceae > Cymbidium > Cymbidium sinense. The sequence continues at coordinate 17,234,197 of CM038224.1, forward strand.
AAGTCTTCTTATGTGAATGAAGCTTCTCTTCGAATATTCAAAGTGTTAAATTCATGAAAATAAATCAATATGAACAATATTAATTGAATATTTGAATAATCAAATTTGATGTCAAATGAAGTAAGGATTTCAATTGAATATCAAATGACCAATGATTGGTGGTAAATCTAAATGTGCAAATTCAAATTGAGAATAAAAGTGTGCAAGTAATTTGACAGCTTTTTTACAAGCATAAATTCAATTAGGGAACTCATGACCACTCATGAATGTAGCCTTTAAAACGAACCATTTGGATCTTGCATTTAAAAACAAATTTGAAAACATGAGACTTATAGAGTATCTTAGTGTTTATCTTTAAAATTAGATGGATCGAGATAAATTTCATAAAAAGAATTTACACTATATTGTGGGATCCGAAAATTCGCCACTGACCTCTCATAAATGTAAAGAGAGTATGATTTTAAAATGAAATTTTAATAATAGTATATAAGAAACTACCTAGATATTTCACCCTCATTTTATGAGGGCTTTAGATCTGGTTCCAAGTTTTCTATAGGTGCAAGCACCTATAGTTAATTACCTCTCCCAATAAGTGAGAGAGATCTTTCAATTAAGGCTAGCCATTAGATCACATAATGCGTAGCGTACAGTAGCAGCATGTGGAGTTTAAAATTTAGAATTTATGAAATTCACCATTTTAGCTTAAAGTTGATGGTTGGGAGAATGATGATGTGCCCAATCTAGATCCCATAGTTCCGTCATCTCGATGCGGTCCCAGTCACTTGGTTAGGTAATTGACCCAATTTAATGATCCTTAGACAAGAATGGGTTACATCATCTAAGAAATCCTTGTAGACACAGGGTGGTGTTTATCAGGAGACATGCTTAAAATTTTACCTTAGGGCTTTTTGCTATCAAGTATACCTATGATTCATAACTCAAAGAGATCCATTGGGAGCGAGCATACATCTATCGTGATAATAATATAATGGAACTTATACTTTAAACAAGATTAGAGGACTCATAAATTTATCATCTATGGAGCCAACGGCCAAGCCACATTGTTAGAGGACATCCTTACTATGAGATTGATTGAGGTGACATAGTAGAATACTTGATTTCCATAGCTCCTTGTAGTTAGAGTTTTCTTAATTTTCACCTCGACAAATAATTATGGAAGGGGATAGATTGAGTTTTGGCTTTAAGCTTTTAATGATTGAATTTTTATTTAAGCATTTTTTTTTGATACTTAATTTGAGTTTTTTATTTGAAATTAGAATCACATTTTGAGTATCACCTTGATTGAAATCACCATTCAACACGCCATCATCGGGTGGTTAATTGATTGAATCAAATATATTTGAACTTTAGATCCTTGTCAACTCTATTTAGCTCCTACAAGGATCGGATCCCATCACATGAGAATTAGCTTCATATATTTACTAATGCAATTCTTATAATAAATTTTTTTGTTAGCATCTACTAAACAAAGAAAACAGCGCATCCTAGACACTTGAATCTAAATATTCAACATAGTGTACATGTATGTTTTTTGAGAATGCCTTAATTAATTTTCATGCGATTTGTTGCAAATCTGGCGTGATTTTAACTTTATATATTTGATTCAAAGTAGTGTAACTTTTCTTATACTTGATAGCAAAAATAAAATGGCTATTTAGCTTACGCATATTGCTAAGATTTTACATCTTTGCTAATTCTCATATTCAACTTTCATTTTGAATTGCATTTGTATTTGAATGCTAGCTTTCAAGCTTATTATAAGAGTCTTATGATTTTGATTATGAATCTAATTAGATTTTCTCTTAGATCATTTAAAGTGACACATTGTAAGAATTATATTCGTGGTAATTAACTATGTATTAAATTATTTATATATCTCACTTAAACTTTCTCATTATCTTCATAGCTATCAAGCTTCATTATAAGTTCTCCTATTTAATTATGTTCAATGAAATCATTTTTAATTTGCTTGAAATAAGTTATAATAACTTTAGTGTTTATTGTGTGAGCCATTTAATCTTTCAGTGGATTATCAATCATTTTTAATTATTTCAATGCTTGAATGTTCATTGAAAGGTTTTGTAGGCATTTGATGAAATTCTAAAATCATTTCAAGCTTGGCTTAAGATTTTTAATTCATTCAATTTAATTATTGAATAATTATATTAGGATGATCACTAAAGGTTATATTTGTCTTTTTAAATATGGTTGTGTTTATAAGCAAACTATCATACTCCCTATAAGCACTTATATTTATTTTATGTATTTATAACTTCACATTTTAGCTTGTTATAACCAAAGCTTTGATTTAAGTTTTTTTATTTAACTCTATTTAAGCTCTTTGATTTTTTCTTTTTTTTTCTTTTTTTTCTAAGTCAAAAAAATTTGATAAAATTTTGGACATTTTAATATTTCATCCTGTAGGGGCTACATGAAACTATTTTTTTCGGTATCTATTAAAGCGTAGCGAGTGGTTTCTTATCGATACATCTCTTTTCTTTATTTATGGGCGTTAAGTTTGAAACCATTGGTGTCCAAACATAGGGATTATAAAATAAAGTCGACAAAATTTTGGTAACATTTCGCATCAGAGCAACATCTAACAATTTTTGGCTTACTCGTATGAATAACATAGCAGTGGTGTCTTGTGACATCACAATTTTACACTATGCATACTATTGGGCATTATGTCTTGAAACTGCAAAAGACATAAGCACATATCTATTTCCACACATTTCATAAATTGACTTGAAACTCATTTCCTATTTTGGATGGGAAAAAAGAGAGAGAGGAAAAAAAACTTTCTTTTTTTCTTTTCTTCTTTTGAATCAAAAGAGAGAGAGAGAGAGAGAGAGATAGAGATAGAGAGAGAGAGAGAGAGTGGCAAGGGATTATTATTTTTTTTCTCTTTTTTTTCTTTTTGATATGAACAGAAAGATGAAGAGAATTGAGGATTATTTTCCTTTTTTCTTTGTAAAAACTCAAAGAGAGAGGAGAGGAGAGAGAGATAGAGAGAGAGAAAAAGAGAGACGAAGAGGTGTGAAGGTGGGCTGGAAGGAAGACGAGGATTACCTTCATGACATCTTCTTTTTTTCTTTTTTTTTTTTAGGTAGTAATAATGAGAGAGAAGAAGGAAAGCAAGGAGAGATCAAAAAAATCTCTAGAGTAAGGGAGGGCTTTCAGTTTTTAGGGAGGAAGGAGGCATGGAGCTACAGTTCTTTGTGAAGCGGCGAGCTTTCATGGAGTTGAGGGTCAACAAATGTGAGTCGTATATAGAGCAAGTCACATTTGTTAAAAATTGGTTGATCCTTTGAGCTAGTCAGATCTTGACTCACTTCATCTTCAATTTCAAAAGCTTATAGAGTTTTGATAGGATTTGCCATTATATGATGCTTTATTTTGGACGAGTTAAATGTCATGATTGATCGATTTGTCAGGCTTAACTTATCAGATGGATAAAAGCTTTTCCACCATCTACTCTCTACTTCAATGGGTTTATTGAAGATCTCTTTCTTATCTTGTTGCAAGTCGGTTTTCGACCTTAGCTTCAAGCTTGGTAGTTGATGGAACGGTTTGCTTGGACCATTTGAACCTAGCCAAGCTCATTGGTCTACTAGGCAGATGATAGGTGTGCTACCCATGGTCTGATAGCTTATGGCTCTATTCGGCATGTGGTCGATAATGCCACTTTCACTTTTGATATTTGTATACAATTTCTTTAACTTGGTATGTGATATCGATTGGCAATAGCTTTTTCTTTGAGATGTTAATTATGATCTACTAGATTTTAGTCCATAGTGTTTTTTCAAAGCTCGACTACTATAGAAAATAAGACTTGTATCGGATCTTACATTTTCTCAAACTATACTACTTTTTTAGCGTTTGGTTTCTCGATAGATAACATTCTTCGACCCTCAGAATGATTCCATTCTTCTAGCTTTGCTTTTCTAGAAAATAGATAGAAAAGAGACATCTAGAAAGAACTTTTCATTTCAGCGAAATCTCATAAAAAAAGCTTTCTAGCTAAACAAGCTTGTATACAAGAAGAGTGAATGTCAAGATGTGACTTCGTGAACATCACAATGAAATTAGCTATCAATTCAGCCGATTATGTGCTCTCTTTTGTACTCAATTTTCTTATTTATGAATTCCTGATTCTTTTATCATAAATATACATCTATTTGCTTCGCAACCTTTCCATACAACTAACTTCTCTCTCTTTTCACGCTCGGTGATATCGGTTCCTTTGCCCTCTTTACACCTTTCCTTGTTAGAAGCTCTCTATCTATAAAGATTTTCATTTGCTAGGCTCTTGGATTGGCTTCTTCTTATGACTAATGTCAATGTAGACTACATCCATAGTCTTTATTTTTCTGGTTATGTTCTTAACAAATTTGTGTGTTGTATGTTGTGAAAGTCGTTTAGCCGAATGCGATTTGGAATTCCTTTTGTCCTAGCTTTAAGCTTGACAAACTTGATGAAAGACTGACCTGATTTGTCCATATTGACTTGTCAGGAAGTGTATGTATGCCTTAAATCCTGTGCTTGCTACTTTAATGGATTTGTTGAAGGGTACGTACAGATGACCCAACCTTCCAGCTTATACTAGGTCTATGTTAAGTTATCAGCCTAGCAATATGTGCTTTAACAAACTGAAACCCTTTAGTTTGACCATCGACTTTGTATGAACTATGGAATTGTTCCCTCGGTCCTATGCTTTCTACTTTGATGGACTTGATGAGATTGGCTTTGATTTATTCTTTGTGTTTGATCAGATCATTTGAGAATAGATTGAAATATCACCAGCAATATAAAATTGACTTAAGGCGACTCACGGGTGAGAGTTTCCTCATATTGTCTTAGTCTATCGATCAAGTAGAAATATTTCATAGATTCTGGTTACTCGTAATCACTAAGCTAGATCCAGTTTGAGATTGGATAGCTATCATCATTAGATTGACAAGCAGGGGCTCTTTCACAGTGACCTTTTTTTACGGCTTATCGAGTGAGGAGAGCGTCAGCAACTTGGCCATTTATAGGCTTGTTGAGTTCAACCTTTAGAACATACTCGAGTCTTCGACTTAAGCTATAATGGGTTGGTGGTTTTATCATCAAATGCCTAACGAAAACTCTTTCACTGTGGCCTTTGCTTATAGCTTGTTAAGTTAGGAGAGAGTGAGCAACTCGGCCATTTGTAGGCTTGTTCAGTTTAACCTTTAGAACCTATCCTTGTCCTAGACTTTAGGATGTAAAGGTTGATATTTTTCTAACTCAGTTGATTGAAGCTTCCAAGATTGGGAGTTCTTTTGACTTGATCTTTGACATTTGACGAATATGGGAGAAAATTTTTCTTAACATTTATGGCTATATTTTTATGCAGAGAAATAGATTCTTTTTCACCTACAAGAACTTGTAACTTAACAATAACAATTATAGATGTATTCACAGATTTTGGTGTAAAGCTCGTTGTCAATCTAAATAAGAATATATTCAAGGATCTCATCTTATAGCATGATGTTAACTCAAATAAACTTAACATAAAATAAAAATGCCCATGTCTTGGGAGAAATTCTAAAGCACATTTAGAAGAACTTTCAAGATGGAATTAAGAAAATACATCAATATTTGAATTGATATACTCTTAAGAGGGTTTTAACATGTAACATTGATTTCATCTATGTATAGAAATCTAAAATGCCCCCTGTGTAACAGGGGAATTTTCATGAAAAAAGTTTTTCATGTGGAGTGAGTATAATTATTTAGAGATCTCGGCATGAAGCATGATGTTGACATAAATAGATATACTAAAAAATGCTCCATGTCTTGCGAGGGGATTTCTATTGTACCTCGAGAATGTATTTATCATGTATAATACTTTTTTCGTAATGATCATTAATTGGCGGCATTAGTCTTTTACCCTTTAAGTCAATGAGTTGGTATGTCCATCCTTTATACACTTTTTCAATGACAAAAGGGCCCTACCAATTAGGTTTAAATTTGCCACCAAATTTTTGATTAGGAATAATTGGTCTTCTCAGCACCAAGACCAGTTCTCCTTTTGGAATGTTCTAGGCCTCATCGTATGGTCAAAAGCCACGGACATCTTTGCTCGATAAACCTCCAGATTTTGATGATCTTGCAATCTAACTTCATCAAGTGCATCGAGTTCCTCCATTCTCAAATGAGCATTTTGATCTTCAATTAGATTATATTGGATGGCTACTCGAAGTGAAGGAAACTCAACTTCAGTGGAAGAACTTATTCCAAATAATGAATAGAGTGGTTTTGAGCATCTTGAAGGTAGTTCAATATGCCTATAAAGCCTATATTAGTTTAGTATGTCATTCTTTCTTATTTTTAGTAAGGATCATTTTGAGCAACTTGACTAATGTCTTGTTGAATGCCTCTGCCAAATCATTTACTCTTGGATTGTATATTAAAGAGCATCTCCAATCAATTTTGTGTCAATCGATGAATCTATAAATCTTTGTATTTTTGAAAGTTGTGTCATTATCAAAATTATTTATGGCGCTCAAATCTATAGAATATATTATGGAAGAAGTTAATCACTCGATCAACTAACTTCTTTAAATAAGTAACCCACTTAGAGAAATAATCGTCGGCTAGGATGAAGCGATATCTGATGGCAATTGGTTGTTACATACGTACCCCAACATTGAATAGGATGCTATTTATTGGGTGTAGTGGATTTGGAGGTTGATGGATTATATTCCCATGTACTTGACATTCATGACACTTCTTAGCATGATTGATACTGATCTCTCACCATAGATGGCCAATAATAGCCATCCTTTTGATCTTTATTGCCATCTTGGGACTGATGGATATACCACAAAGTCCTTCATGAACTTCAACCATCACTTTGCTAGCTTCATGCATTTTAGGCCATAATACATTTGTTCAAAGGATCTACGATATAAAGTATAATTGACAAAAGCATAGCACAACATTCTCTTCTCAGTTTGAGCTACCAGTGATTTATTATTTGGTAATCTGTCTTCTTTAAAGTAGTCAATGAAAGGTTGTCTCCAATCATGTGGCTCTTCTAAAAGGCTTCACCTTTGCTTTTCTAAAATAATGTCTTAGCTCTTTGTATAATTCCTTGTTGATTTTGAGGAGTATGAGGAACAACTTGAGTTATCACATTGTGTCAAATTTGATAACCCCTCTGCATTGATACTTTTTAGAACTCATTGAGTAAATATCGATCATGACATAATCACCATTCATACTTGTCATTTTCTTAGCTAATTTTGCTAAGCAATTTGCTTTGCTATTCTCGGATCGAGAGACTCGAGTTAATATGATATTTGGTATTTGCTTCATAAGCTCGAGAACTCACTTGTGATAGAAAGCTAACTCAAGCTTGTTGATTTTATAGATGTCAAGTACTTGATTTATAATAAGCTAAGAATCACCAAAATATGTAAATTTTGAATGCCTATGAAAATAGCTTCTTCAAGACCTACCACTAATGCTTCATACTAGACTTCATTAATATTTTTTGGCTTGTTCAACCCATATGATCTTCTCATTATCCCTTCTTTTGGTGTTATGAAGATGATGCTGATTCCTGCTCTTGCCCTTGAGAAATTTAGAGGTTGGACTTGTTTGATCGATGAGGCTCCATCAAAGTACATTTCCCAAATTTGTGATTTTCTCTTTCATGAATGAGCATAATTTGCTCATCAAATCATCATTAAGAGAAGAGTGATGGATGTGCGAAAATCTGACTTGTCCCTTTCTACTTTTCTGAGCGTATGTGATATCAAATTATAAAAGTAATATTGCCCATCTTGCCAAGCGACCTATCAACGTTGGTCTTGTCATCAAGTACTTCAGTGGATCGATCCTTGAGATGAGAGTAATCTTGTGAGATAACATATAGTGATGAAGCTTTTGAATTTGTAAAGATCAATGCAAATGCTTCTCATCGGAGTATCTCATTTCTAATATCGACTAATATAATAAAGTATTCTCTTTATTTTTTTTCATTGTGTTGTGCCAATAATGCTCAAGGGACTCTTCTAATGCACATGTATAGAATGAGGCTTCGAGTAGCCGATTGGTGGATTTAACGGTTGCTTTTAATGCTTTGAAGGCTTCTTGGGCTCCCTGTCCCATTTGAATGGAGCATCCTTCTTCATCAACTTTGCAAATGGTTGACATCGATAGGTTTGATATAAATTGATGGATGAATGCAAGTTCTTGTAAAGAAGCGGGACGAAACTCTTGGTGGAGGCATCTCCATAGCCTTGATTTTAGCATGATCAATTTCAATTCCTCTATGATGTACAATGTAATCGAGAAATTTTCCAGAGGACACTCCGAATGCATATTTTAGAGGATTCATCTTGAGATCATATTCTCTCCCTATAATTCTCAAGTCTTCAAATGATTTTTTATGATTTAAGCTCTTCACCAAATCAAAATAAAATTCCACCTTTGGTGAATCAACTCATCAAAAATATGTCATGGCTCTTTGGTATGTAGCTCAGCATTTTTTTTAAACCAAAGGCATGAATGTAGCAATATACTAGTATCTAAATGATGTGTCTTCTCATCTTTAAAGCCATCTTGATTTGATTGTATCGATGATCATCCATGAATGAGAAGATATTAGTTGGAAGTGTTGTCACTAGTAGTTCGATAAAATGGAAAGTCATCTTTTGGGCACTTATTTAGGTCTAGTCAATGCAAACATGGATTTGATATTCTTCTTTCTGGGACAATGTTGGCTATCCAATTTTACATACTTCTCCTCCGGATGAAGCACCTTGATCGCTTCTTAGTTTATAATTACTATTCTTCAATCTCCAATCTCATTCACAGAGCTTGCTTAAGCATTGCATCGGTTTAATAGCTAGTTTATGAACTATCGAGGATAAGCAGCATTTTAGAATATGTCCAAGCAAAGCAATCATTGAATTCATAAAGTAGCATTTTTAGCTCTCTTCAACTTTCACATCAGGTAGAAGGGCATTGACAAAAGTTGGATGGGGATCATCTTACTCTAGGTTGATTTCTTTGAGTTCATCCATAGTAGTTATTTGTCCACCATCTTGAGTTCTTCTTGAGGCTTGCTTGGCTTCTACTTCTTCATCATTTGTAAGAAGAATTTCATGGAATCATCTTCTTCATCACTATTAGTTTTGATCTTACTTCTATTATATTATAACTTTATTTTGATGAGATTTGTGATGAACCCAAGATCTTTAGTGATAAACTTATCACTTCTTCATGATGCTTGAGGACTTCTTGGCTCCACATCTGTTAAAGATTTGAGTTCTATGTTTAGTAGTTCCAATATGAATTCAAGCTTATGCATCATTCTTCATAATTTGTGGATAGTATATTGGTATTCTTATTGGCATTATCTCATCAATTTTCATGTTGAATATGATCAATTATGAGGTGAGACTCTTGATTTGTAAAATAGAGTTCTATTATTCACTCTCACTCAATGGCACATAGAATGTTATCAATTCTTCAATATTATGAACCTCCAGTGGAGTGATTTCTTTGAAGTCACGAGGGATGGGTATAATTTTGAAGGAGTCCTCTGACACTACCAAATGAGCTATCCTTCTGATGAACCATCTAACTCTATTTCATAAGTAGATTCAAAATCATAGTAAAATCGAATCACTTATTTCATACTTTGCCTTTCTTGAAAGCTTATAAGTTCCTTAGTTTGATAGAATATTTTCTTCTTCTATGTGTCACTTCCCAAATGAGGAATTGATTGATTTAGTGTAGAAGTGCTTTAGGGAGAGTCAACATGGCCTTATTTCTTCCTCTTTGCTTCTGCTCTTTCACCTTATTAAGTTGCTTTTTGTTCCTAAAGTGGATGCTACCGCCTCAAGAGGCTTTATTAGATTAGGCTCCTTAGGATAAAATATTTTACATCTTCATAGATCTTTGCTTCATTAAGAATGGTTATAGGTTGCGGAATTCAAACTTTCTCCATCTTTAGGTACTTCATACATTGATGCATAGTTGATGGGACCATACCATGCATCATACCCCAAGAGAGCTCTAAATGATGTATCGACATCGATTACATAAACTTGGCTTTATATATAAATCCCAAACTTGAGCGAGAATAAAAGAACCTCATTTTTACCCTTTTTCATTGAAACCATGGACCATCAACTTATCTCTCCCAAGATGTTGGATATCAAGTGATAATCCTCTTAATATCTTTAGACTCATAAGATTGATAGAAGAACTTGGATCAATCAATATTCGCCGAGATGCCATCACTCTAACATATAGAGATGGGGATTGTGATCATTCCCAACATAAGATCTTCTTCAAAAAATATGATTATTGGGAGATCTTGAGTTTGCAATGATTCAATCATGCATTTTTCAACAAAGTAAGCTTCATAACTCTTTGAATCTTTGAGAGCCTGTATCAAAGTTTCTCGGAGGTCTTTTGACATCAAGAGAGCCTGTACATTAATTGAGTAGGATCTTTCTGTGATAGAATATTATAATCTATCTTTCTCAATTTAGGCTTTATTTAGATTTTGAGAATGATATCTTCGTTGACTTCAATTTGTTTGTCTTTGTCTTTATTTGTATTTCTCTTTGAAGGTGGTAAGACTTTACCACTTCTCAACTAACTTGAATCACCTTATCTTGCTGATTCTCTAAGAGGTAGTTTCTTCAAATTCACTTTTTCTAGGATTGACCAAAAGGGCTAGACTCATTTTTCAACTTCATACATTTCATATGTGATGATATCGATGAGTCTGACTCTTCTCCATTGAAAACATAAATCTTCATCCAACTATTATCTTTTTTGTTGAGTCATTAAACAAAATTCAGATGTTAACTCTTCAGGCTCTTATTGCTTTCCTGATAAGAATCTTGATGGCTTGGTTGAATCTGTCTGATTACCCTTATCATTTTGGAGTGACTGATGTTGAAGAACATCTGATATCACATAAATGATTTGACATGTCTCTACTGGACAAGATTCACCATTATCTTCTTCATCTGATTCAACAATGCGAAGTTTAGGCATAAAGTCTGCAAGCCTAAATGGTTTTCTTGCCAGCTGATGATACTCCTCTAAATTGTTAATAATCTTTTGAGTTGTATTTCTCTTCTTGATCTTCTTTTTCTTAGCCAGATTCTTTGATTTATGAGGCTTACATTTAGTAGACTTATCCTCATGTTATGATGAAGTAGCCTTATCAAAATGTCGTTGAGAAGCCCAAATACTTGGTTTAAGTATCTCTTTTTAAGTCCAATATAGGTTCAAGTGGTGATTTTCACTTAAAACTAGGGCCACATTTTAGCTGCTTCAACATTTTCACGATTTTCTTAGAGACTATAGTTTCCCATTCTTCAGTCTGAATTAATTTTTCTTTCTTTTTGTCTTTAATGGATATGGAAGAGGACATAATCATCCTTGTAAACACTCTTCTTGGGTTGACTAGAACACTATTAGATAATGTAAATTCACCTCATCGATACTTCCTTTCTAGCCAATCTTTGAAGACATAATAATCTTCAAAAGGATGACTGATCATTCGATGATATGAACAGTAATTTGGATTACTAACTTGATCAGCTTCTTCAAGCCTTTTAATTTCTAGTAATTATAAACCAGCTTTGGCTGCTTGTCAAAATAATTTAGCCACACTAACCTTTCTAAAGAAATAGTCTTTGTTCATCGTTTCCTTAAGAGATGGTCGTATTCGCTCATCATCTCTTGTTATTTATTTTGGATGCTCTCCACCACTTAAAAAAGTTTGAGGTCTATCATTGCCTCTCAATACCAATTTTGGCAATAGGCTTCTTTCCCTTATCGTCATTGTACATTAGTTGTTTTCTTTTATTCACATTATATATCACCCGCTTTTTACCATTTGAGCTATAGAAGACATGAGTTTCATTTCTTCTTGAGTCGAAGGTTTATTTCTTTTATTTATATGCATAGATGAGACTTAGATTTCAATTTTTCAGCCACCCTATCAAGCAAGTCGAAATGTTATTGATTTCATACATAAAAATGGTGTCATTTTATCATCCATATTGCCCATTAGCAATTGGATTACATGTTCTTTTTCTAATTGTTGCTCACATTTCACACTTAGGTTACACCAACGACTTATGAATTTTGTCATTGACTCATCTTTTCTTCTTTTTGGCAAGGCAAAGTCAACAATTGTTACTTTCTCGTTTGCGCTGGTGAACCTCTTCATGAATATTATCTCTAACTCAGCAAAGGTTTAAACCGAATCATTCGGTAATTCTGCATACCACTTGAAAATAACTCAGGTCAGGTTGCTAACAAACTAATGAAAAAGCAGTGCATCATTCCATCCTATGTTACCACAAGTAGCCTTAAATTGGGCTAGATGTTGCTTTGGGTTACCAAGCCCATTGAAAGTATTAAATTTTGACATCGAGTAACCTTTCTGTACAACTTGATCATATTCGCCGTAAGGCACTTACTCACCAACTTTAGCTTGCTCAAGCTATAACGCTTTTATCTTTTCATTAATTATTGTTAGCGGCTATTACATTCAGCTAGCCATATTTTGAATTATCACCAAGAGGTAGTTGGTTAACTTCATTCCTCGTCAGTGTAGTATGGAGAACAGGTATTATAAATGAGGTGGTATAGAAGTTGTATTATTAGTTTTATTGATTGATAAACAAAAGTGCATTTGATGTGATATTCTTCGCAATATATCCATCATGATATTCATTTGTACCGCTATGCAATTTCATATCATGACTTTCATTTGACGCATTTTGTCTTTTTTCTCTAGTAGCCACGTCAACAAGTATAGACTCTTCTTCTTCCTCTATTTTTTTATTGTTATTCTGCTCCTTGCTTATCTTTAGGGGAAGAACTTGACTATCCTTCTCCTTGTGCATTTGCAAGGCGGTTGTTCTATGATGACGGCGATCGATTATAAAAGTGTACCATTTAATCATTTTAGTTCAACCACATAAATAGCTTCAACACCCATAATCTCTTTCTCATTTTGATCTTCTTCTTCTCCCTCTTCAGTAGAGATTGGAGATCCATATTTTACTTGCTTATGTGAAGACTCTCCTTCATAAACGTCAAATTCGGGGTTCAGGATCCCTGGATCCATGTTGCTGGTGTTGAGCAGAAAGTTCATCTATATCCCTGCCCATATAGATGATTTCTACATCCATAATGTCCTTGACATCACCTTCTTTTTGCATATGAATTTCTGATCTATGTTTCCAGTGGACCTCTGGTTGAGTGTACGGAACAAACACTTCTTCCACTAAAGGACTGCAATCAAAGTCAACCTTCTATTGTGGGGGTGAATCTGATCAATGATGGGATCTTGTAGAAGATTCTCTAGGGTATCGACCATCATGTCTTCCATCAGTGATATCCTTTCTTTTAGGTATCCATTTCTGATGAGTTATTTTTAAGGCAGATTTATGAGTATATGTATTAGATGTCACACCTCTTTCTTTCTTCAGAGTTTCATTATGGGGCCTTGACCTCCATACCTACTTATCCTTTCACCAGGACCTTTCAGCAACAGATTCTTGGACACGTGGTCCAAGTGTCATGCTCAATGCTCATCGTGCAAAGCATATTTGGTTCGATGACTAGTTACCATAAGAGATGGCAACCTCCTTAGTGGAGCTTCAGTATTTTCAATCACCACAGGCCTCTAAAATTTTCTTTTCATCACATCTCTTTCATTGGCTACTTTAAGAACTTTATGCATTCTAGAGGACAATGTTTCATGATGTCTCCTCTGTGGTGGTGGAGCTTGACGTTATTGAGTCCATAAAGATTGCTTCACCTCACCAATAGAGCTATTCCTTTTTATCCATTTTAGATTATCAAAGTTGTTATGGGTAGGAATACTCTTAGTGTGTATTGTTCTAGGTCATTCAAATGGGATCTGAGCTCTTCTCAATTTTCTTCTTCTCTCTTAATTTGCTTCCTGATGAGGAAGCTTCATAATCATGCTTTCTAAGTACGAAAGGTTCAATCGACAATTGTACCATGAGGCATTAAAGTGACAGTTTGCCCACTAATGGTTCTTTCATCAGGGAGATTTAGATTGACCTAGTCTCCTTTAAAAACTAAAGTTCTCTATCAAGAGAACTCCTTAATAGCGGTTGGTTGATGAACTGGTTGGCGAGCATGATTAGTAGGAGCTTCAGTAAACTGAGGCCTCTCGGCATGACCTCAGATGAGTGTACCACGGGTAGGTACTTCAGGAGTTGCAGCTATAATAGTTGGGAAATTCAAGCTACCAAATTGAATGGTACCTCCAACATCTCCTGTGTTGATGATGGCATTGGGTAAGCAAATGTTCGCACCACGCCCTAGCAGGATAGTGAAAGGAGTGTTATGTAGATTCATTCTATAAAAGTGAAAGATGAGGATTATTAATTAGTAATTATTATTTCACCCCATACTTTCAAAATGCAGAGGTACTACAGAACAAAATAATTGTGTAATAATGATATACTCTACAGAAAATTCATTCGACATAGAGTCTCATACATTAGTAATTTGAATTTATTATACATTTAAATCACCATAGTTTTGTTTTAAAATTTTCAAATATTTTATTTCTACTATAACACATATATGACTAGCCAAAGATGGAAAGAGAATCTTGTCCCTGGAGTCACCAAAAATCCGTAGGCTCTGAAAATTCTCCATCGACCTCTCATAAATGTGAAGAGTATGATTTTAAGTCGGTGAATTTTTAGAAGGCAGATGGATTAATAGATAAGATACTATCTAGAGATTTCACCCTCATTTTATGAGGACTTTAGATCTAGTTCCAAGTTTCCTATAAACACAAGCACCTATAATTAATTACCCCTCCCAATAAGTGAGAGAGAACTTTCGATTAAGGCTAGTCATTGTCACTTAATATGTAGCATATAGTAGCAACATGTGGAGTTTAAAATTTAGAATTTATGAAATTCACCATTTTAGCTTAAAATGGATGGTTGGGAGAATGATGATGTATCTGTCATCAGATGTTCTCCCATCTACTTAGGGAGGAGGGTCAAACAAAGATCCTTATAATAAATGGGTTACATCTTCCAAGAAATTCAGACTTGATGTTTATCTAAGATACTTAAGTCTTAACTAATATTTTTTTTTGCCTTCAACCTATGATTTAACTATATAACAGCTCATAATATAATGGAGTCTTATAACACTGATCGAGAGGACTCTAGTCATAACGCATCATCATGGAGCCTACCAACCATCATAGGACCACCATCCTTACAAGTATGAGATTGATTGAGAGTGAGCATAGTAGAATACTTGATTTGACATTAACACCTTTGTGAGCTAGAGTTTTATTAATTTTTCACCTCCAACAAATACTTGTTGAAGGTGGATAGATTGGGTTTTTCTTTAAGCTTTTAATGATGAATTTCATTTAAGCATTTTTTAGATTGATACTTAATTTGAGTTAATTTGATTTGAAATTAGAATCACATTTTGATGGAAGTATCCCCTCTGGTTGAAATCACCATTCAACACAGCCATCATCGAGGTAATTATTTGATTGAATGAAATATATTTAAGAACTTTAGATCCTATCAACTCTGCTTGGCTCCAAACAGAGGATCAGATCTACTATCACATGACAGAATTAGCTTCTCATATATTTTACTAAGTTGCAATTCTTATAATAGATTTTTAGATTTTTTTAACCCAACCCCTAAGACTAAAGCGAAAGCAACGCGGCATCCTCGGTTTTGAATCTAAATATTGATAGTGTCGGGGCCATGCAAGTGTTTTTGAGAATGCTCTTAATTAACGCCTTCAGTTCGCTTGTATGATGTGTTGCAAATCCGGTGGCGTAGATTTCAACTTTATATTTTTTATTCAAAGTAGTGTAACTTTGTTTATACTTAACTTGATAGCAAAAAAATAAAATAGCTATTTAGATTATGCATATTGCTAGGATTTTACATCTTTGCTAATCCTCATATTCAACTTTCATTCTCACCCATAGATAAGCTAGCATACCTCTTTCAATGTAGCTTATTAAATATAAGTCTTGTTACTTAAGTCATGCTTGAATTGCATTTGTATTTGAATGCTAGCTTTCAAGATTACTATAAGCATCTTGTGATTTTGATTATGAATCCAGTTAGATTTTCTCTTAGATCATTTAAAGTGACACATTATAAGAATTATATTCATGGTAATTAACTTTGTATCAAATTATTTGTGTATATCACTTAGACTTTCTCATCACTTTTAACTAGCTCAGAAGTAAGCTATCAAGCCTCGTATAAGTTCTCCATATTTAATTGTGTTCAATTGAAATCATTTTTAATTCGCTTGGAATAAGTTATAATATCTTCAGTGTTTATTGTGTGAGCCATTTAATTGCTTTCAAGTGGATTGTCAATCCTTTTTAATTATTTCAATGCTTGAATGTTCATTGAAAGGTTTCGTAGGCATTTGGTGAATTTCTAAAATCATTTCAAGCATGATTTAAGATTTCTATGTTATTCAATTTAATTAATGAGATGAATAATTATATTCAGATGATCACTAAAGGTTATATTTGTGCTCAATGGTAAGTTGTATGGTTGTGTTTATAAGCAAACTATTAGACTCCCTATAAGCACTTGTATTTATTTTATGCATTTATAACTACACATTTTAGCTTGTTATAACCAAAGCTTTGATTTAAGTTTTTTTATTTAATTCTATTTAAGCTCTTTGATTATTTCTTTTTTCTTCTTTTTTTTCTAAGTCAAACAAAATTGACAAAATTTTGGCAACATTTCGGATATTGCATCATCCCGCGTGAGCTCATGAATTATTTTGGCTTACTCTCATACATTGAGCGTAGTGGTGGTGTCTTTGCGACACCACTTCACCACTATGCTGTTGGAGCAGTTTGAAACATTGGTGTCCAAACATAGGGATTAGGATAAAATAAAGTCTAATAAAGCTTTGGTAGCATTTCGGCATACGGGAGCAACATCTAATAATTTTTTGGCTTACTCGGTATGCCCTATTGAGCGTAGCAAGTGTTGTCTTGTCACACCACAACCGCCTTCACACCCGCTACGCCCTATTGGGCATTAGCAAAGTCTTGAAACTTACAAAGAAAGACATAAGCACATATACTATTTCCACACATTTCCATACACATCTACCAATTAAATCTTGAAACCTCATTTTCTATTTCGAGCAGAGAGAGAGAGAGAGTGTGAGGGATTATTATTATTTTCTCTTTTGTTGTGAACTGAGAGAAGGAGAGAGAGAGATCTGAGGATTATTATTTTATTATTTTTTCTTTCTTTATGAACGAAAGAGAGGAAGAGAGAGAGAGAGAGAGGGAAGATATTCCTCCTTTTTTGGTGTTGTGAAGCTGAAAGAGAATGAGAGAGAGAGAGAGGGGGGGTCTTTTGCTATGAACCAAAGAGAGAGAAAGAGAGAGATGAGGAGGATGGAAGGAAGATGAGGATTACCTTCGCGACATCTCCTTTTGTTTTGTTTTATTTTTTTTATTTTTTTTTTTTTGCCAGCAAGAATGAGAGAGAACAAGGAAAGCGAGGAGAAATCAAAAAATCTCGAGAGTAAGGGAGGGCTTTCAGTTTTTAGGGAGGAAGGAGGCTTGGAGAGAACAGTTGCTGTGAAGCTGAGTGGGAGTGGTTGCTATGAAGCTGAGCGGGAGCGGTTCCTTGTGGGAGGCCGAGGGTCAACATATATCTAATCCACTTAACTGTGAAATTGATATATAGTGCAATTAATAGGTAAAAGTCATAAAAAGGGAGTATTAAAATGAAATTCATAGTACATTTTAATTAAGAAGTACAAACAAAAATTTTTGGTAAACCCAAATAGCTTGTTAACCAACATAAGATGGGTTTCTCAACAAACGAATGAGTTATGCTTTGACTTGTGTTGAACAAGTTAAAAATAGTTAAAGCAGCTTAACTGGATCTCACAAAAATTTGATTGTTCATTAATGAGCATGGATCAACTATTCAAATTTAGAGATTCAACAAATAAGTTTAATGCAAGCAAAGATACAATATCTTAAGTGTAAATGTAAACCTAATTATGCTCTACAATTCGCTACCAAATCAGTAATTCTTTGTACAAGCAGACATAAGGCGATAATAAATTAATTTTTTGCACAAATTATGGAGCTTCCTTCAATCCAAAGATTAGAAAATTTTCATTTCAATTATGATTTTCAAAATCAATAATTTTATTAGTTGGGTGAAATTATTTAAGAAAAAAATACCACTAGGCCCTGACACAATGTTGAATGTTTGAATTTAAGTATATGAGGATGTTGCGCGAGTTAAAAATAAATAAATTTAGAATTTATTTTGTATTTGAGAATATATTACAACTTCATAATTATATCTCAAAAATACAAATATTTAAATGAACTAATCATTGAATTTTCAAAATATAAATACATTTGTTGAAACACAGAAGATATCTTGCAAAGTTATGAAATACAACAATGAGCTTTAACCTAAAGATCTGATCCTCTGTTGGGAATTAAACCAAGTTGATAGGATCTAAAGTTCTCAAATATATTCAAATTAATCAATTTACTACCCCGATGATGGTCGTGTTGAATGGAGATTTCAACCGAGAGAGACTTCCATAAAAAAATGTGATTTTAATTTCAGATTAAGTTAACTTAAATTGAGTATCAATCCAAATGTGAAATCTAATATATCACTAAACTATTAATGATTAAATGAAATTCAATCCTTAAATACTTAAAGCAAACTTCATTCAATCCACCTTCCATAAATGTTCTTTAAAGGTGATGAATTAAGAAAACTCTAGCTCACAAAGGAGCCAATGTCAAATCAAATATATTTCTATATTCACTCTCAATCAATCTCATGCTAGTAAGGACGTGGCTCGTGTCCTCTGTGTGTGTGGTTTGTCCAGTAGGCTCCACCTATGATGCGCACGAGTGAGTCCTTGGTTAAGGCCAAACGGCACCATTATATTACAAGATCAGAAGACGTATGCTCCCCAATGGCTCTATGCCTTGAGATGTGAATCATAGGGTATATCTGATAGGGAAAAAAGTCATTTATCAACTAAAGTAGACTTAAGCTTATCTCTTTAGACAAACACCACCCCAGGTCTACAAGGATTACTTGGACGACGCACCCATGACTGCTAACAGGGATCCTTCGGTCAGATTGGGTCGACTACCTCCTCTGACTAAGTAGACTATGGACTAAGACAGCCAGGGATGATGGAACAATAGGATATAGATCGGGCACATCATCATTCCCCCAACCATCTGCTTTAAGTTAATATAATGAATTTCATAAGATTAAAATTTAAAACTCCACATGATCCTACTATACGCTACGCATTCAGGGATCTAACGACTAGCCTTAATCGAAAGTTCTCTCTGAGCATTGGGATGGGTAATGAACTATACGTGCTTGCGCCTATAGGAAACCTAGAACCAGATCTAAAATCCTCATAAAATGAGGGTGAAATCTCTAGATAGTGTCTTATCTACTATCTCATCTGCCTTCTGAAAATTTCACTGATACTTAAATCATACTTTCTTCAATGTGAGAGGTCAGTGATGAATTTTTGGAGCCCACTGACCTTCAAAATGTACACCCTATTATTCCTCACTTCTCAAAATAATACAATATTAGCTGGCCATGGCCTAGCTTTCTATATGAATTAGGTCATGTCATAGTGATTCATTCCCTAGCTCCCAATCATAAGATCATATATCCAATCCCTACTCCTCTCACTATTGCTAGTTTCTTGGAAAGATATTAAGGTGCATTTATATTTGGTTTTTGTATCAAGAAACTATTTCTTTCATTGATTACTCTTGAAAACATATAACTAGCCTTATTCCCATTTATAAATTCTAAGCCAAATAACAAGTGAATAGATGTGCTCCTTTGAATAATGGATGAAAGATGAAAAAAAAGTTAAGGTAAAATCACAATGCTTGAATAAAAAGGACAAAATGAAACAAATAAATGGGTTGCGTAATAGAGGAAATTCTTTTAGTTTTCCATAGAGAAGTTGAAAAAAAAATATTTCTTTATTTTTCTTTTATTTTAGCATGAATTGATTTTTAAATATTAGGGTAATCTTTAGTTGATATACGCAAATAGTAGTGTCGAATGGACTACTTGTTCATACCCTTTTAAAATTCAATATTTTTTTAATAAAATAATATTGAAACTTATAAATCAATCTTTTAGTTTAATTAGCATCATCTCAAATCCATGTAATACAAGCTTTGAGCTTGAAAGCCATTGTGAATTCATTATGCTTAATGACAATTTGACTTGAGTTAATTATATATATATATATATATATATATATATATATATATATATATGATACAAATTAGTAGATTAGAAGATCTATTAAAAATATTTTAGTTATGTTTAAAAAACATTATTTTTATTAACCATTATGCACTCCGAAAAAAAAAAATTAAATACATAATGAGAGCACAATTAATGCATACTTGATTATGTACCTTTAATGTATATTGTCAACACTCTAACAATAAAAATTACTATACTTTATTGGGAAATGAAGAAAACTGATGAAAACAAGATCGAAGACTTAAGGTTAATATAGAAAGCATCAAATTTTCTTTCAGATTTGCTATGTAGACAAATGGCTTGGCCACAATTCTGTCCTTTTCCTTCAAAAAAATGTCTTCTTTCCACTCCATTATTCAACTTATTAAGATCAGACTACCTTCAACCAACCTAAATCTCACAGCTCCATCATTCAATTTTCTCTCAACTACAACCCGAAGCAGATAACCTTAATCCAAGCATATTTCGATTTTCTTCCTCACTCAAATATCTGATATTACTGTTTAAAATATGTATAGCTTTATCTACATTGATTACTCTTTAATTTATCAGATCTAACTAGCCTATCCATAAGCTCCGCCAGCCTTCGTGATCCAGCCCCTGGTTCAAGCCTCCTCTCATCCCCAACATCCGAGCACCGTGGCTCTCCTGAGCACCACCCTCCACGCACAACGCTCTCCTTGCCTCGGCGGCCCAGGAACTCTTCATCAATCTTGTCGAGAACAGAATCATTCAATTTGAATTTTCGAGCGAAGGGAGCTCCGCTTCTGATCATCTTTTTGACGTCCGTAAGGCTGAGCGTGCGCGGGTGTTGCTTGGGAGGGTTGTCCCATGAGATGTAGTGAAGGTCATGGTTGACGATTGTGTTGTTGAATTCTGATGAGTTGCAGATTACCGTCTGGAAGTAGCCTTCGGAGGAGGAGATGAAGTTGGCGTAGTACATTAGTAGGATTCTCGGCAGGTTGTCCCAGCCATGGATGCAGAATTCAATGAAATCTCTTGATAGAGCCATCCACGCAGATCCTGCAAGATTTTGGTTTTGAATTTTTTTAAAAAAAAAATTGTTGGATTGTGTCTTGTAGAGAAAGATGGTGATTTTGAGTCAATTGGCTCCAAATTTTGAATTCTTTGATTCTAATGAACTGTTGAGAGATGTTCTCTTATTGATCTTTTTGAAGAGATTGGTAATTTGTTTAGCAAATATATTGATTATGATTGTAAAATAATAGAAAAGATACATTTATGTAGAATTTTCTGGATATCTATGTAAATTTTTCTTCTTTTTTTTCTTATATGCACATCTATATTATGCTATATCAAAATTTTCAAAAAAATAAAATAAAATAAAATAGAAAAAACCATTATCATACAGGCTTGCAGCGCAGAAAAACGTACAGAATATTCTATTTATATATTCTATTTATTTTATCCATTCTGCAGCAAACAAAACAACCCCTTAATAAGCACAAATCTATAATACTAAAATAATTACCTGTAAAAAGTTTAAACGCATTCGGCAATTCTCTCTTAGGTGATACCCAAAACACATCAGATTTGCTCTTCATATAAAGCCCTGGATCTACGATCAATGGTTTTGCCCTCTGTTCTCTAAATTTTAAATAAATCAAACCAATTTAATCTCAATCCCCTCATATTAATTATATCATATTTTTATTGAATTTTTTTTTAAAAATTCATATAACTCACTCCTTCCATCCTAATCCGCTTGTATGCTCCACAAAATTCAGATATCTTGGCAACTTTGAGAATGTAAAGAGCAGATCTGAGCATAAAAATGCGAGCTTTAGTTATCAAATAATTTAAAAAAAAAAATCAAGATTTTCAAAGAAAAATATAAACTCACCATCCTGAGTCACAAGAGGGTAATCTGAAGCGCTGAGGTTGATGAACCAATCCCATTTCTTCTTCTTCTTCCTGAGAAGAATGGCGCAGGCATGGAGGGTGTTGGACACCATTGTTGGACCTCTGTAGGTCACCAAGTTTGCCTTCTTGATCACATGAACATTTTTCACCTTCAGGAAAATAAAATCATTAATTGTCGAGTTGTGGAGCGCAGCTTTACGAAGAAATATTTTATGTGAACTCAGTAGTGAGTCGAGAGATTAGAGTTATTTCATCAAAGGTGTTTTGAAGATTTATGTTGTACTTTATGCATTAAACAGTGTCTTTTATGTCTTCTTATTTCTTCTTTTAAAATTAGGGTTTGAGTGTTTCAGCTTGCAACATTCCATGTTGCAGTATAATACTTTTCATCACCTTGGCGAAGAGGGAGTGATTGGCGACTCGAGCGACAAGCTCTCTCCTTTCTGTTACTGATGACTCGAGGTCTAGGTGGACCACGTAGAGGTTGTAAGGATGATAAAGGGCATGGAGGGTCCTCCACAGCCGATCAAGATCGCCTTGTGAGCCAGAGATGAGGTAGGCAAGGCGAGGGATATCGGTGGCAGGCGTCGGTGGAGCTGGTGAGGGCGTCGATTCTAAGAATATAGTAGGACGATCGCCGGAGAGGAAGGAACTGACGGTGGAGAGAGAGGAGAAGAGGCCCATGTTGAGGGAGGTGAGAAGGAAGACTATCACGAAGGAGATTAGAAATATAGGGAGAGCCCATTTGTTCTCCATGGTTGAAGGGAGGCTCTTCCTTTCATGAACTCCATAAAAAACCCAACTTTTTGTTTCCCAGAATGGTTTCATCTCTCCTTTTTAATGGCAAAGATGAGAAATGAAGATTAAGGTGATTGAGACGTCATTGTTTGAGACGAAGAAAAAAACACGTGAAGCTGATAAATGATTCAAGGACAAAAGAGAGCATCAATGAGCAAGAAGTGGAAAGTAGGATAGAATTTTCTTGCCTATGATTTATTTCTGAATTGTAAATTAACAAGAAAAAAAAGAACAAGTTGAAAAAATTATTTGGTGCAGAGTCCAAATGTAACAATTATGTTTGTATTCTAATAATATAATGTCATGTAATGTTCACTCAATACAAAATTATTGCATATTATTATTCATTGATGTGTATTCTCATAGTTAATATTACATTAACATACATAAAATTACACAACAATTTATAATCAATATACCGTGTATTTGTTGACCTCCATATGTGTGTCATAAGTCAAAGTCAAGCCTACAAATCAAATTTAATTTGAAGGGAGCGCTGAGCTCAAAATGGCGTCACCAAAATGGTCGACCTTCGACGAACGGACTTTGTCGCATTGCATTCAAACGTCGATCAAAATATAAATATTGTAAAATCTAACGAGCAATCGATTAAGCGCCGAGCTATCAATGCCACACACATATGTCGAGTCGGCGATAACCAACGCAATCCCTTCATGAAATTGATCACGCCGTCAACTTCAAAACATTGAAAACTATCAAATAAAACTGTCTGCGCTCAATTCGGATGAGTCTATACAAATATCGAATGATTTGAAGTGACAGCGCGCAAATCAAATCTGAAATGCACAGGACGTCACCAAAATCAACTCAAATGACCTCCGATCAACGAACGGACTTCGCCATCATGTTTAGAAAGTTGAAATTGGTCAGGATATAGATATTGCGCAACTTGAGGATCAATCAAGCTGAGGCATCAACGCGTCGCACACATATTGAAGTCGAGGATGCAAAACGATCTCATAAATTGATTATGTCGTTAGCTTTGAAATGTCAAAATATATCAAATAAGATAGTTCGCACTTAATTCATACAAGTCTGTGGGAATATCGAGCGCTCAAAAGCGTCATTTTGAGTGACTCAATTTGGCGGCGAATCAAGCTCATTGAAGCAGTTTATGTGCGTTGAACAATGGAATAACCTTAAATTGATATATATATTAACTATGTGATCTCATCAACATAAAATTCACATTAAAGGCATTTAATCCATTTAAAAATCAATTTAAAAAACAAACCTAACCAAAATCCCAAAATCCCTCTAACACATGCTCAATCATTCCCTCCTCAATTCAAAATCTTCCTCAACTCCTAAGAACTACTCCCGCTTGAAACTTCCCACTCCCCCATTCAGTTTTCCTCAACCGCAGGAAACCAACACTCCTCTCTTTCTTGATTCCCACGCTCCGACCCTGCACAGGTAATTCTTCTTTTCGATCTCAAGCTCTTCTCGTTTGCCACCTCCATGTGTTTGGTGGCATAATCCTTCGTCGCGCTTCACCGCGCGTCCGAAGCCCAATTCGGCTGGCAATCCCATGGCCCAATCCGATCCGCAAACCCACTCGGCCACCGCAGCAAATCCCACTCCGGCGATCCTGCCCGTCCGCTTCGTCCCACTCCAGTCCTGCCCCGTCCCATCCCACCACGCCGCCTGAGTTCTGCTGGCGACCGTTCCTGCCCCGCAAAGCAGCCCGCTCTCGTGCGCGGTTCCGTTGCCAGCCGCATCTGGCTGGCGTCCTTCAAGCCCGTCCCGCCGCACCTTCTTCTCGCAACTCGTAACCCGTCTAATTTTTGCTTTGCCGCAAACTGGGGAATAACATCATCAAGAGACGAATTCTTCTTTCGGTTTTCGGCGTCGCACTCCTCGCTTTATCCTTCCAATTTTTTGCTTGAATGGCGGGAAGAACATCGTTCTTCTTTGATTTTCGCGTAATGACATTCTCACATTACCTCCTCAACTCGCCGCATCCGTAGAAGCAACCTTATTCCCTCGGGAAAGACTACCAAAAGATGAGTCTAACATGGGATCCGGTGAATGTGGATATATATATATATATATATATATATATATATATATATATATATATATATATATATATATATATATATATATATATATATATATATATGCTTGTGTTTCTATGCGTTGAAGACCCTCGTCATGCCCATCACGACGAGATGAAATTCTGTGGTGTCAAGACACTTATCATTACCATCGTGCATACCGAGCCAAAACCGTCGAGATGTAGCACTCTAAAATGTCATCGAAATTTGGACTTCGTATATATATTTGCTTTTATGGTGATTGAAGTTACATGTTCGTGTGGCATGTCGACATGAAAACCAGCTGAGGTGCTTCAAAACACCAACCTTCACACTCATCAAGGTGTGACGGGTAGCCAAACAGGATGTAGCCCCATGGGGGATGATGTCAAATACATCAAGTGTCAGAAATTTTGCCAAATTGTTAGAATTTAATAAATATATATATATATATATATATATATATATATATATATATAAATTCCTAAAGAAATGAAGTGGAAATTAAACATAAATGAACTCGAAATGAATTTGAAAGAGACTTGAGTACAAATAAAATTAAAAATCATATTTCAAATAAGAAAATAGGGATCAAACTCAAGAGAACTTAGAAAATTTGAAATAAAATTGTATTTCTTTGATATACATCACAAGGGACTTAAAATAAATTTGAAGTCTAGTTTTCAAATAAACATCGAACTTTATATGAAGTTAAAAATGAATCAAAATTGGGTCTAACAACTCTTGTTGTAGAAAATGTGAAAAATCCTTAAATGATAAAATTAGAGAGGATTGAAGCATTCTTTTGGGTGAACTTCGAACATATAAATTTGTATGAATGCAACTGCATGAAGTATACCCTCGCACATATCTTATAGCGGTCACTCCTTTGAGTCAAATATTCCAAAATACATGCAAATGATTAAATGAAAATAAATTCATTACACATATCTAAAATGAATATATTCTTATTCAAAGCTTGTGCAAACTTTCAAATAGTCGCCAATCGGATCTGCAATTTTGTACAAGTAAGATATACACTAAATTAAATGTCACGAATGAAGGAACTTTCATTCAATCCAAAAATAAAAGAAATTTCATTCTAATTATGATTTTTAATGTCAGTGATTTCATTAATTAGATGAAATTATCTAAGTTATAAATACTTGTATGTGCTCGAACATAGAGATTTCAAGTGCAAATTTTAATGTCTGAAAAGACTGCGCAGGTTAAGTTGGAATTAAATAAAAATCTGACATCAATCTCATAATTCAAAAATAAACACTACATAAGGTCTTAAATACACCCGCATGGGTCCTGACACTATGCTGAATGTTTAGATTCAAGTATCTGAGGATGATGTACGGGTTGTTTCCCGGTTTAGTCTTAGGATTGGGTCCAGGTTAATAAAACCTAAAAATCTATCATAAGAATTTCAACTTTTTGAAATATCTGAGAAGATAATTTTGTCATGTGATAGTAGATATGATCATCTATTAGGAGCTAAATAGAGTTGACAAGATCTAAAGCTCTTAAATACATTAAAATTAATTTATTACCCCGATGATGGCTGTCTTGATTGAAGATTTCAATTGGAGGGGATACTTCCTATCAAAATGTGCTTGCAATCTCAAATTAATCAAAATCAAGTATCAATGCAAATATAAATCTAATTTTGTTCCACAAATGCCACCGGATTTGTAGCACTTTGTACAAGAGAACAGAAGGCATTAGTTAAGGCCTTCTTAGATACACCTGCTTGGGCCCCGACACTACGATGAATGCTTAAAATTAAGTGTCTGAGGATGCTGCGTGGGATACTTGCCGGTTTATTCTTAGGACTGGGTCTGGGTTAATAAAGCCTAAAAATCTATTATAATGAATTTAAATCAGTGAAATATATAAAAAATTGATTCTGTCATGTGACAGTATATCTAATCCTCTATTAGCAGCTAAACAGAGTTGACAGGATCTAAAACTCTTAAATATATTCAAATTAATCAATTTCTCAAATCAAATATCAATCTAAAAGATGGCTTAAATAAAACTCTATCATTAAATGCTTAAAGTGAAACTCAAAATATCCACCTTCCGTAACTATTTATCGGAGGTGACAAATTAAGAAAACTCTAGCTCACAAAGGAGCCAATGTCAAATCAAGTGTTCTACTATGTTCACTCAATCAACTTTGCTGTAAGGATGTGGTCGTGTCCTCTAATTGTGTGGTTTGGCAGTAAGCTAGATGAAGCGCGACCGAGTCCTCCGACGGTGGTTTGGCTAATCAGCTCCATTATATTGATCATGATCAGAGTCGTATGCTCCCAATGGCTTTGCCCTTTGAGTTGTGAATCATAAGGTGTACTTGATAGGGCAAAGCCCTCCTCATAAGGTATACTTAAGCCTGCCTCCTTAGATAAACACCACCCTAGGTCTACAAAGATTTCTTAGAAGATTTAACACATGTGTTGCTGATAAGGATCCTTCGGTCAAGTTTGGTCGACTACTTCCTCTGACTAAGTAGACAAGGGACCATGACTACCCGGGATGATGGAACCATGCGATCTAGATCGGGCACGTCATCATTCCCCCAACCTTCCAGTTTAAGCTGAAATGATGAGTTTCATAATCTTAAATTTTAAAACTCCATATGCTTCTACTATATGCTACGTATTAAGAGATCTAACGACTAGCCTTAATCGAAAACTCTCTCTCACTTATTGAGAGGGGTAATTAACTATAAGGGCTTGCGCCTATAAGAAACCTGTAACCAGATCTAAAGTCCTAGGTAGTGTCTTATCTACTATCTCATCTGCCTTCTGAAAATTAAACCGACACCTTAAATCACACTCTCTTCAATTCAAATTGTCGAGAGATCGGTGGCAAAATTTTAGAGCCCACGATTTCCGCTCACTGGGATAGTTTCTCTTTCCATCTTTGGTCAATAATCTAAGCTATAATAGAAATAAATATGAAGTTAAAGTTTAAAGTTACTTGGAGAACATTATTTTGTTCTAGAATATCATAATAACATTAGAATGAATAAGCTCAAGGAATGTGGCTCAATAATTGCTGCCTGAATCACTAACCATGCGACCATACTTGATGCCAAAAGCGAGTGTTCCCATTCACAGCAAGTTTAAAAATCTCAAGTGTGTGAAAAAGAATAGCTCTACTAGTGATATCAAATAATCATTCTGAGAGCAGCGACACCAAGCTATAACATCACAAAGGAGGCATCCCGAGACTCTGTCTTCCAGAGTGCATGGGTGCTAAAAGTTGTCAAGGAGAAGGGTCTCATGAAGAAAAAGTATCAATGCCCGATTTTTAGAGAAAATGATAAAACTTCATAAAAAAAGGCTACTCTCAGTGGGTAATGCTCAAGATTGTCCTCAAAAATTACTACACGGTGTGCATCGAGGAATGACACTTGGAACATAGGTCCAAGAATCTGCTGTCCAAAGGTCCCAACAAATAGGTGAGCAAATTTGGAGACCAAAATCTTGAAGTAAAATTCCCTTACAGAAAGACAACAGCGTGACATCTAGACTGTATTCTCACAAAATTCACTCATTTTGCGCTACTATTTGGAGTTGAAGCAGTCTTGCCACTTGAAGTTGAAGTACCATCACTCCGAGTAACAATTCAACATAATCTCACTCAAGATGAGAATGTCTGTCTACGGATGGAAGAGTTTGATGCGCTTGACGAGGTCAGGCTCCAAGCTCGATAAAATTTAGAAGTCTACCGAGCGAGGATGTCTAAAGCATTTGATCATATAGTGCATCCTCAAACTTTTTAAGAAGGAGAAATGATTTTAGTGTTGAGAAGACTAATTAATCCTCACTACAAGATAAGCAGTAAATTTGATCCTAATTGGGTGGGCCCTTTTGCCATTAAAAAAGTATATCAAGGAGGAGCATACCAACTCAATGAACTAAAGGGTAAAAAAACCAATGCCGCCAATTAATGGTCGATACTTGAAAAAGTATGGGCAAATTTTTAAAATAGGCACAATCCTAATCGTAATTACCAGTTTAGGTATGAAAATTTTTTTTTAAGAAAATAGGCCTAGTCGTCCATTTGACGGATGACTGGCACCAACGTGGCCTCCATGTTGGTGTCAATCGTCCGTCAGACGGATGACTGGCTCGTCCCTATATCGGGAAAAAAACCCATGAGCACGATCTTTTCTTTCCTCTTCCCGTCCGCTCGTTCCGCCTGCGCTCCTTCGCTCGTCGCGGATTTCAAAGAACCAAGCCACCGGGGAGGTCGCCGGCCAAGGGAGAGCTCGCCGTCCCTATTTTGGGCAAACAAACCGTAAGCAGAGATCGCGATTTCCTTTGTCTTTTCCTCCCAATCCGTCGGCTTCTCCGCTCCACCGCCAGATTTCAGCAACCGAAGCACACCGCCGGCCAAGGGGAGGTCGCCACTGGCCAAGGAGACTCGCCGTCTGTCGAGTGCGCCATTGCCGGAAATGGGTTATTTCTTCGTTCGTGCGCCGACTAAGGTAAATTTTTTCTGAATGCTTAATTTGTGATAGATCTTGCTTTGTGGTGTATGATTTTACTTATTTCCATCACTTAAATATTTATATATGTGATCTTTTTTTTTGCTTTCAAATAGTGAAATAGATTTTTAAGTTGCTCAAATTTGACTCGATAAATGACTTTTGAGTCTAATTTAATGAGCTATTGAGTCAAATTTAAATTAACTTTGATTCGACTCATTAACTCAAGAACAAATTAATTATAAAAAAATTCACATTTAACATTGCTTAAGAATATATTAGGATTCAAACATTTAAATACAAAGTAATTAAAAATTATCTTACTTATCTTAGTTATTTTATTATTATTTCTTCTTTAATTTATCATTATTTTTATCATTTTATTATAATAGGCATTTGAATTAGAAAAATATTATCTCTTTCATAATAAATAAGTTGGTTCAAGTTCACTCAAACTCATTACATTAAGCTTCACCTCATATTTTATAAATTAATCAAGCTTAAGCTCAAATTTAAATTAGCAATGACTCGAGCTCTAGATTTTAATACTCTAACATTAATTTGTATGATTTCACCAAAACTTTATTTGTTTCAGTTTCACAAGTAATGCAATTCATTGCTAATTGTAA
The DNA here is from genome assembly GCA_021442155.1 of Cymbidium sinense. NCBI lineage: Eukaryota > Viridiplantae > Streptophyta > Magnoliopsida > Asparagales > Orchidaceae > Cymbidium > Cymbidium sinense. The sequence goes on from CM038224.1 coordinate 17,264,501, forward strand.
GTTCAACAAAACTATTCTACTTGGTATGGCTTTTAAAAGGTTTTCACATAACATATGCTTTATGGTAAGAACAAGAGATAAGGCAAAATTTCAAAAATTTGAACTTACTCATGATCTTGCTAAAAGTGGGCTAAAGTATCTTAGACAAACATCCATGTTAGCCATCATTATGAAAATCAATCAAAATAAACAGATGTTTTTTTAAAAAAAAAGAAGTGAAACCTTCAACAATGTTTAAATTTAGCAAAGAAAAATTTATGAATTTGAATGTACTGTATCAAGAGACGTTGATAAGTAACTTCTATAAATTTTGATGGTTAAATCTCATGGTAAAAGACAACTAGAAAATCAATATTATTGAGAGAACGTAAGCATTATGTTAGTTATAGAGTTGGTGTTTGTTTATGTTTTTCCTTCATGGTGATATGACACTTAAAATATCACTAGTGAGAATCTTGATGTCAAATTAATACCTAATGTGATTTAAATTTGACTGATTAAATGATAATTGCATGCACATAATATATGTATATAAATGATATAAGTCAAGAACACTCTAGTTCATAAAAGTAATACTTCATGAGGTGGGACTTAGTTTATTTAAATTGTCATTCTTGTCTTTGGTTGTATATACCTTATATGCTATTTACTTGTTATATGTGTTATCCTCACGAATCGGTAACACCATTTCTAGTGCTTTATCATATATTTTGGTCATATGAGTGATATAAGGATGCATTACATGCATTGTATATATGACTCGGAATCCTTTCATTTTATGAATCAATTATTCTAGGTCTTTTGGAAGTTATTGGTGTTGTTCATTGAATTGAATTAAACTCACATTCAATTTTAATATTCATAAATTTTGAAAATATATTAGCTTACTTAACTGTTGGAATTTGACTTTTGTAGTGTTTAGCCATTTTTTAAGGATATAATTATGTCACTTTTTTCGACTTTTGTAGTGTGTAGGCTATAAAATATTTATCTAGCTATGAAATTATTTGTTTATTGTTTGCAAGTGTTCATTCATCTAGCCATGGATTAATGAGATGCGATTCTTCTTAGTGATTTTGGTGTAACTCCGTTTGGTGATTTGGGAACTGTGTGAGATAGCCATATGTCTTTGCCAATATGATTTTGGTGCAATTCTGTTGTACGATAGTATTCATCCTTATGAAAGCTATGATTAGAATCTATTCTCTCTTTGTCCTTTATGAGTTTGCAAAATATCTCCAATTACAATGCGCTTTTTTTGGGTCTACTGCAGAGTCATATATATTTTTTTGTAAGTGCATTTTTTGGGCCAACTTTTGTATGTAGATAGCAACCCTAATATTCATCTCAAACAACACAGGTGATCTGGGATCCATACGGAGTTCAGATCCGTGCACGTGTCGCAGATATATTCTTACATGGGGATCACATATGGCTAGCTAGAGTACCCCTGATTAGTTGGAAACGAGTTGAGTGGCACCTTCCCGATCATGTGCTCAGGCAGTTCGGCCTTCTACCTACAATTGAGGTTGCACCGATAGATTCTTCTTTCGTGCGAGTGGATGGCCAAGGGAAAGCCGATGTAGACTGGGTTGATTACCACCAGACATAAATTGCACAGTGGGAGAGCAAACGAGAGTTAATTATGGTGGTAGACTCTTCTTAGCAGGTTGGGGGTGTAGCCATTAATCGATATATGAGATGGTATCGGTCTTGGGCTCCACTATATATGCTAAAGGCACCCACAAGACCCTGCAACACATATTACCCCCCCGAGAGATCATGGTAAGCCAGCATTTCTTAACTGCAGTAATAAATTTTTTTACTAATTACATCATAATTCGAGTTCTATCAACATAGCGTGAGAACATATTGAATACCGAGGATATATTTCGACGCTATTTTGGGAGGGAGGAGGACATAGAGATTCAGCAATCAATCAACGAGTATGAGGGTTGCGGTGGACTTACCTAAACATGTATATTTATGATAGCGATGGGACACTCAAGCATTCCGGTACTTCATCGTGCAACCGGATGGGCGATGGATATTGTTGCTCATCTCCACCGGTAACCATCTACATATACATTCACATACCACCACAAGATTCATACTGAGCTATGTGGTCAGATGCACAAACGCTTCTCCTACGTGGGCCTCCTCATTCCATATGACACCGTATGGATCATATCATGGTTTCGCCGACATAGTCTTCGCCTATGTACCTAGTGCTACACACCTCGATTACTGCAACAACCATCGCTGAATCTACAATGGAGCATCGCCTTGAGACATGATGACCACACGCCCATTACACACGGTGTGATGCGATACCGCATCGTAGGCATCGTGAGATATGTATGTACTATTATCTTCTCTTCATACGGATTACATTTTGTTGTATGTTTACTTACTTCGGTGACTATTTTTATAAGATGTCGTGATACATGATCATTAGGATTTCACGTAACTTGTTGGGGACTTGTACACATGGTATTTAAGGTTCTAAATGGTTGTTTTATAAGAAATTGGGAGGAAAATCAATTAATCTCAAATATCACCTCATTATGAGTAGCATGCATTCTGGACTCTAGTTATGTGGGCATGTAGTTTTTAGCATATATTTCAATTAGATTGAAGAGCATTCAAGGCTTGTTGTGCCATGCAAATTTTGTTAATTTGTATGTTGTTTATCCTAAAATGTTTCTCATGACAAAAGGAGTTGAATAATGTAGAAATAGTGAGGTGATATTAAATATTATAATTATTGGTTTAAGAGGAAATGAATCTCTTAAGAATTTTTTTGGTGAATCCACTTATCAAAGCTTCTATATGTCATTTGTAAAAATACTCGTGAGATTGTTGCTTATCATATAATACATTCAAATCTTTTAAATAAATAAGACTGCTCATCCAAACCTTCAGCTCTGCGCCGCTGTTTCCGCGCGCATTTGCAAAATCTGCTATGCATCGAGCCTCAATCACAAATTTCAACCAACATAAAAGTTGTAAACAATTTGTTATGATTCCAACAATACAAATTTTGCTCAATTCGACCGATGACTCGATCGCGCAAAATACAATTCTTTCAACTTTAGCTCATACACTTCGCGCAATTGCAAAATCTGTTATTATGTCGGCAGTAAATTCTCAACAACATAAAACTTGTAGAGAATTTTGTTATAATTCCAACGATACAAATTTTGCTCAATTCTCACACCATATGATTTCGATACGCATAAAATACGATTATTGCTCCGAATTTTCAGCTCAGCTAGTTTGCGTGTGCAAAATCTGCAAAATCAAGATCATAAATTTTAAACAACATAAAAGTTGTAGACAATTTTGTTATGATTCCAACGATATAAAGTTTGCTCAGTTCCAACACCGTGTGACTCTGATACGCGCAAAATATGATAACTGCAACACAATTTTTTTAAAATCTATATATAAATCGAGCCAGTCGTCCGTCAAACGGATGACTGGCTTATGCAGTAGCCAGTCGTCCATTTGACGGATGACTGACACTGACGTGGCCTCCACGTTGGCGCCAGTCGTCCGTTGTACGGATGACTAGGCCTATTTTCTTTAAAAAAAAAAAATTTCATGCCTAAACTGCTAATTACGATTAGGATTGTGTCTATTTTAAAAATTTACCCAAAAAGTATTATATATGATGACCACATTCTCGAGGTTCAATGGAAATCCCCCTTCAAGACATGGGCATTTTTTTAGTATATTTATTTATGTCGACATCGTATTTCATGCTGAGATCACTAAATAAATATACTCATTATAGATAAAAAAAACCTTTTCCTTGAAAATTCTCCTGTTACACAAGAAGCATTTTTAGATTTATATACATAGATAAAATCAATGTTACATCTTGGAACCCTCTTAAGAGCATGGCAACTCAAATATTTATATATTTATTGTTGACCTCCTCATATGTGTCATAAGTCAAGACAAGCTCACAAGTTTAATTTGATAGACTTCGGAGATGTCAGCGCGCATCGGGGCTCAAAATGCACTAGACGTCATTGAAAATAGTCGAAACGACCTCTGATCGACAAACAGACTTTACCATCATGTTAAGAATGTCAAAATTAATCAAGATATATAGATTGTATAATCTAATTATCAACCTATCAAGCGACCGAGCTATTAATATGTCAACGCGCATATCGGAATCAGAAAGTTACGATGATGTCTGAACGATCTCCGTTCATAAAATTGATCACGTCGACAACTTCAAAACATCAAAAACTATCAAATGAGACTGTCCACGCTCAAATCGACGAGTCTGCACAAATGTCGAATGATTTGAAGTGGCACCGTAAATTAAGGCTGAAATATACAGGATGTCACCAAAATAAAACCAAATGGCCTTTGATTGATGAAAAGACTTCGCCATCACGTTCAAAACATCAAAACTGATCAGGGTATAAATATTGCATGATCTGATCTCAGTCATCCACACTGCATATCAAAGTCAAGAGGCAGCGACGCAAGCCAAACGACCTCCGTTCACGAAATTGATTGAGTCGTTAGCTTCAAAATGTCAAAATCTATCAAGTAAGACTATTTGCACTCAATTTAGACGAGTCTATGTGAATGTCGAGTGGTCAAAAGCGGCGACGCATATATTTTGAGCTGAAATTGACTCAATTTGACGTCGACTTGAACCAAATGGCCTTCGATTGAGAAACAGACCGCGTCGTTGCATTTGGAACAACGGAATAACCTTGAATTAATATATATATCAACCCTATGTTGAGGTCGATGTAAAATTCTTATTAAGGTGGATTACACATTTTAAAAATTAATTTTAAAAGAAAAAAAAACTATTTCCTTCTAATAACCCTCCACGCTCCGTCTCCTCCCTCCACGGGTAGTTCGAACGGCAACTACTCCCGCTCTCGACTCGGCCAACCATTCCCTCCTCCTCAAGTAAACGGATCAAGAAGGATCTAAAAGGTGTGAAAGTAGAGGTTACAAATCATGGCAACATGCGCAGAAAATATCGTATAGCTTCTTTTACATCACAGACAACAAGAGAACTGACTTTTCCTGTGGATGAGAGAGGTACGAAGAAGTCAGTGGTGCAATATTTTCAAGAGACTTACGGTTTTACAATCCAGCATACAGATTGGCCTTGTCTCCAAGTTGGCAATCAACCTTCCCGGAGGTTTGTAAGATTGTCAAAGGACAAAGATGTTCTAAGAGGTTGAATCAAAAACAAAGAAGTGCTCTTTTAAAGGCAACCTGCCTCCGTCCACATGAGCGTGAGTGTGATATTGTCTAGACGGTTTAACTTAATAAATATTATTTGGATCCATATGCTAAGGAGTTTGGAATTAAAATCAGTAATGAACCTGCTTCAATGGAAGCACTTATTCTGCCTCCGCCCTTGCTTAAATACAATGATACTGGTAAGGAGAAGGATTGTTTGCCAATAATGGGCAAATGGAATCTAATGAATTTTGGCAGCGATAAGCAGTCTAATACAATATCTCAATACAACTTTCTGCAGAAATTGGAAATGCCCATTATAGGTAGTATAGATGAAAGAAACACTAGAACGCACAAGAGAACCTAACCTAGACTTTAAAGGCTATCTTCTAAATGCTTATGTCCATCCAGTATTCAAGGAGGTTGAAGACTATGAAGATGTATCTGTCTTTAATGAAGAAGACTATGAAAATATGCTTATTCCTACCAAGCAAATGTCTCGAAAAACTACACCGACTGCGAGCAAATAGATGGCCTCCTCTTTTTGACTACAAAGCTTATATCTACAGACAATTGGAGATTCACTATGATGCCAATAGCCCCTCTTTCTTCCCTTGCAAATGCTGGAAACCGAGAAGCAACACCATCATGAGGCGGGTTCTTCTCTAGGTTTCAGTGTTTCCACTACCCCTGCAGCCAAACAGCCCCTCTTTCTTCCCTTGCAAATGATGGAATCCGAGAAGCAACACCATCATGAGACAGGTTCTTCTTTAGGTTTTCGGTGTTGCCACTACCCCTACAACCAAACAGCCCATCTTTCTTCCCTTGCAAATGACGGAATCCAAAAAGCAACACCGTCATATGGCAAGTTCTTCTTTAGGTTTCTGACGTTTCCACTACCTCTGTAGCCAAATAGCCCCTCTTTCTTCCCTTACAAATGACGGAAACCGAGAAGCAACATCGTCATGAGGCAGGTTCTTCTTTCAGTTTTTGGTGTTGCCTCCCATTTCCGTCCCCTTTCCTACCCTTCTCTTTCGTGCGGAGGAACATCATGAGTTCTTCTCTTGATTTTAGATAAAATCTCATTTCCTCGCTCTGGTCATCAGAACGCGTAAAAATGAGTCGAACATGTGGACGGTGAATGTGAATATATACACGCTTATGTTTCTTTGTAGGTTTGAAGGCCTCACATGCTTTACGAGCACGATGAGATGAAAATTGATCAAGGATGTCTCAAGACACCGCCATATGCTCACGAGGGTGTATCAGTAAGCCAACATCCGTTGGGATGTCGCCTCCCCTGACAAAATGCTATCAAAATTTTATCTAATTTCTGACTTTAAAAAAAAGAGGGGAATGAATATATATTACATTATACGCCTTCTTTCGTTGATATTCTCCGTGTCATGGAGGCACGACGAGATTGTAACCTCATGGCTCACAAGACACCATCAAGCACGCATGATGCATACCGAGAAAACCAAAACACTCTAATGCAGCTCTACACCTGGATGACCTGAGGTCGCCAAAATTTATATTGAAATTCGGAACTTAAACAAATTCAAATGGAAATCATCTAAATTTAAGTCAAACAAAAAGATATACGATGAATATGAAGGTAAATGTTAAATCAAAGAGAAATAGTGGGAGAGCACCTAAAGAAAATTTTAGAAATAATAGAACACCTATTTAAAATGCAAGTAAAATTTGAGGAGGTTAATACCAAACTCACAAGCTTTAATTGTAATTTTCTATGGCTTAAATTAAAGTGGTAAAGTGAGTTCTCTTTTATTCAAATTCTTCAAAATTAAATAAGTCTTAATTAAAACTTAGGGAGACAAATACTAAACTCATAACAAACTTACAATGAAGTTTAATTTTCAAATAAATAAGGAATTTGATATGAATTTAAAAATGAATCAAAATTGGGTCTAACAACTCTTATTGTAAAAAATGTGAAAAGTCCTTAAATGATAAAATTAGAAAGGTTTGATCCTTTCTTTTGGGTGAACTTCATACATATAAACTTGTATGAATACAACTGTATGAAATATGCCCTCGCACATATCTTATAGCAGTCACTTTTTGGGTCAAATATTCTAAAATACATGCAAATGCTTGAATAAAAATAAATCCATTACACATCTAAAATGAATATATTCTTATTCAAAACTCATACAAACTTTCAAATGATGGTCACCGAATATGCAATTCTTTGTACAAGCAGACAAAAGGCGAAACTAAACTAAATGTTGCAAGCTTTCCTTCAATACAAATTTAAGGAACTTCATTCTAAATTATGATTTCAAAAAAAATTAATGAAATCACTAATTAGGTAAATTTGTTTGTTATAAATACAGATTTGGACATAGAAATTTGAAGTCAAATTTTAATGTCCGAAAAGCAAAGCAAAGTTAATTAAATGAAAATCTAAAATCAATCTCATAATTCAAAAATAAAATTACCTAAATTACAAATACACCAAGATCCCCCACACACTTTGAATGCTTAACAAAAGTTCTTGCTACGTGCTGCTAACCTATTAGTGTTAAAAAAAACAAAACCTATAATAAGAGTTTCAAATTAGTAAAATATCTAAGAAATTGATTCTGTTGGGTGATAGTAAATCTAATCCTCTGTTAGCAGCTAAACAGAGTTGACAGGATCTAAAGCTCTTAAACATATTCAAATTAATCAATTTTTCAAATCAAATTAACTCAAATTGAATGTCAATCTAAAAATCGTCTAAATAAAATTTTATCATTAAAAGCTTAAAGCAAAACGCAATCTATTCACCTTCCGCAAAAGTTTATCGGAGGTGACAAATTAAGAAAACTCTAGCTCATAAAGAAGCCAATATTAAATCAAGTGTTCTTCTATGTTTACTCTCAATCAATCTCATGCCAAGAGCGACATGTCCTCTAACCAGTTTTTGGTAAGAGCTCCCACGTGAAGTAGTATAATTAGAGTCCTCCTGACGGGTGGTTTGGCCAAGCTCCATTATATTACGATCATCACTGATCAGATGCTTCCCAATGGCTCGCCTTTGAGTTTTGATTCATAGAGTATACTGATAGAAACAAATTCTCTCTTCCAAGGGCTTAAGTCTGTCTCCTTAGAAAAACACCACCCCAAGTCTACAAGAATTTTTTGGATGACGTAACCCATGTGTTGTTGATAAGGGTCATTAGATCAAGTTGGGTCAACTACCTCCTCTGACTAAGTAGACAAGGGACCGCGACTGCCCGGGATGACGGAACTATGAGATCTAGATCGGGCACGTCATCATTCCCACAACCATCCGATTTAAGCTGAAATGATGAGTTTCATAATCTTAAATTTTAAAATTTCATATGTTGCTGCATAATGCCATGATGTTATCTAACGACCCAGATTAATCAAAATTCTCTCACTTAATGAGAATGAATCGACTATGCTTTATAGAAACCCTCAAAACCATATCTAAAGTCCTCACAAAAATGAGCAAATCTCTGCAGTAGATCTTATCTACTATCTCATCTCAAAATTATTAATCGACATCTTAAATCACACTCTCTTCAATTCAAATTATCGAGAGGTCCGACAAATTTTAAGAGCCCACGGTATTAGCTTAGTATCACATAATATTATGTTATTAGAGTCCAGAAGTACAACTAAGCTACATAAAACTTGCACCTAATAATCTCTCTAAAGAGTTTTAGTTAGAAAATAATTTTAAATTATGAGAATAGAAAAAACCAACTGAGAGAAAAGAAGAGTAGACCTTTTGTGTTCAGAAACTGAAACCTACGGATATCTTTCAATAAATTCCCAACAAGAGATTCAAGGAGTGGGGCCAATGATGAAGAAATTGGGGGAACTTAAAATAAAAAAAAAAATTTATTATTATTATTTATTTATTTATATGATAACGTACTTGAATTTTTTGTCAAGAATTTGGTGCTATTGTTTTGCAATATTTACATCAATTTTTAATTTTTACTTAGATTTTAGCAAAGAATTAAAAGGAGAGAAGGAAAGCATGGCGACTTTCTTCTTCAAATATTTATGGCGTGAACTTTGGAAGATTTTGTGGATAGAAATTGAAAGTTAGTCTATAGTACGCATGTACATTTTTTTATTTACTTGGGCTAATGAACCTTTTTCTGGTTGGGACTTTTACATACATATCACATAACTTTTACATATTTATATTCAATATCTAAATTTTAATATTTACATACATAACACACAAATCTTTAGCATCACACTAAAAATATAACTATTATTATCTTTTTAAAATAAATACATATTTTTATGCATAGATCAAGTATTAAAATTCTAAATATAATTTTTAGATATTAGATATGCAAATATTTAAGGACTTATGTGATATGTTTGTAAATCTTCCTTCGTAATTTTAATGCAATAATGAGCTCTAATGATGGACAACATATAGCAATGATTTGTAATCTTCTTATCTATAACCTAAGCGTTTTGTGCTCCTTATATTTAAATTTTGTATATTTTAGTCAGTGTTTTGTTTGGCCCTCTTTTCATTGAAATTTTGATAATTCTATTAATATTGTGGCCACTTTTCAAAAAATTATTTTGACTACTAAAGATTTGTGATATGTGAATTTATGAAGATTTTTTACATTATAATTTTAGGGTGTATATATAAGTTTATTAGTCTATTGGTTGACATAATATTCAAATATTCAAAGGTGCTATTTGCATAATTATGACTTCAATAAAAGAGTGAAATCTATTGATCATGAATTTAAGAGGATTGACTTTCATGTGATATAAAATATTATCTTTTGGAAAATTTATATAATTAATTTTTTATTTAGATTCTTACATTATTCATTGACATCATCACTCTCAATATAGATCTTAAGATATAATTGTAGTTCTTGATTACATAACTACTATCATAGCACCCTACAAATCTAATATCAAAATTAATAAAACATGAGACAAAAAATAAAGCTTGAATAAGTTTTTTTTTTTTTTTAAATATAACGTTACAAATGGCATCCCTGCTTTGAAGGTCGAATTGAATTTATATTTTGCCTATAAACAAATTTTTTAAAATTTTTCTTTACTATCAGACAATATCTCATTACCTTCGTCGTCTACCTCTTCAGGAGCCAACATCCAATGGTTGCAGACTACAAATCTGTCACTACTTCTAATGCTGCAACGAAAAAGAATCACACCATTTCCAAAATTTCGATATTCCCGATCGAGTTCGCCGCGACGAGAGAGTGCGAATCGCCGCGCCAGCACAAGCATGAGATGAACTGGTTGGAATCATCAGCTTCGCGGCCAGAAATGGGATCGATGCTCCCAAATCTGTAGGATAACACGGGCATGGGAAATGCTTTGTGGTACACGAAAACCTGGAACAGGAAGCAGATGAAGATGGTATAATCATAATCATGTCTGCTGAAATGAATGATTCATTTCGGAACTTTTGACATAAATTTTATAATTTTTTTTACTGAAAAGGGTGAACTTGATATGAATGCTAACACAAGATCTCGGTTTGTTTGAGCACACCATCAGTACTTTTTTAGTTCTGTTGTCCAATGTTATGGAGAGTCTTCATTTGGATGTATTTTCTGAGATTGCTGCTGCTGTTGGTGCTGGTTTTGGCCTTCACGGGAAGGATTTTCTTGCTGTTGGAGCGAGAAAATATGGCGGAGTTGGATCGATCCAAGATGGGTATGAACCTTTCAGCACAAGATTTTTCTACCTTGTTTGGGTTCTTCTTAAATCTCTTGGCGTGCGATTTTCCTGCTGGGAGTCCTCCCTAGTTTAAAACCCTAAATTGTTGGCTATTTTCTCTACTTCAGATTGTTTTCATCTTTACACTTGTTGTGTTTTCAGTACATTGAATTGTTACTCTGGAACTAAAGATTTGGATTTTATCCCTTGCTTTAGAGATTAGCGTATGTTTATTGAGTTTGTATTTTAGAATATATTTCGCATTCCTATAGTGGACAAGACACATAAGACGTATTCTCTCTGTCTTACCTCCTTCAATAGGCCCCCACACCCCCTCTCCCTTTCCGGTCAGCAGCAGCTCCCTGGCCTAGCCATCGCCCATGTACAGCAAGATTTATCTAGCTTTTCCAGGCTTCTGGACTGCTGGAATTGCAATTCCAGAATTTCTGGTTGCCGTTTTTCTGGATTTCAAGCAGCTGAAGGCCAGAAGCAGGTGGCCGGCAGTTAGGTGGTGTGAAGGCGGTAGTGGCAGAGCATGGCATCTCTAGGAGATGCAGTAAGCAATTGCCATAGCGAGAAGACTAGCAGCATTAGAGCTGTAAGGTGTTAGCAGTAGAGAGAGAAGAGGATTTAGGAGAATTATGTATTTCAAATTTATTGTGAGAAATTAAGCTTATTTATAAGCAATTACAATAAAGGATAAGATCTAATACACTCAGACAAAACTGACAAAAGAGAGAATCTTATCTATAAATAGCAAACTTGATAAGTTCAGAATTAAAATATAAGAACATCAGAATTTAATCTTAGAATTTAAAATAAAAAAACAAACTTTTCCAAAATAATTTCAAAGCCTTCATATCTTTCTGCGTTTAAGGTTTTGATCCAACGATGTTGACCTTCTCCTACCTTCTGATCTTGATCATCAAGCCTCCACTCGATGATACATCTCTTTCAGTAGACTACTGGTGATCTAAGCATCACAATAACTGATGGAAATACTTTTTAGGCATATAAGTGACTCAATCTAAACAAGAGATATTTCTTTCTCTTATATGCCTAAAAAGTATTTAATATTTTTTTTTTAACTATTTGATTTTGAATTCTTCATGGAACATTTTCTTGAGAGCTTCTTCCTCTTAATTGTTATCCCATGTAATAATCATATCAATATATTTAATAAAGGTAGAGAATAAAAATCAGGAGAATACTTTATGAAGAGAATATAATCTCTTTCATTTTGTTTGTATCTAGTTCCCATCATAGCCTCTATGAATATGCTAAGCTAAATACTTTGTGATAGTTTTAGTCTATATAGGGCTTTCAGCAATCTGCATATCTTATTCTTTTTGAAGGAGCTATCAAATCATAGTGGTGGATCAATATAAATCTATTCTTTAACATCTTTATATAAGAAACCATTGTTTGCATCATATTATTGTATTGACCACATATGATTTGCTGCTATAGATATTAGAATATAAATAATGTTCATTTTTGCAATAAGGTCAAAAAATTTTTGATAGTCAATCCAATATAATTGAGTATACAATTTTGCTACCAATCTTGCTTTGTGCATTTACAAGCTTCCATCTCCTTTATATTTGACTATGAAAATCCAATTTGCATCTTACAACCATCTTTCCTTCTGATAATTTGATGCCATGTATGATTTTTTTTCTAAAGCATTCATCTTTTCTCTCATGGCCTCCTTCTAATTCCTATTTTCAAATACCTCAAATAGAACTTGTGAAATATAAATGAGGTAGGTGTTGAAATCAGTTAGGAAGGCTTTATGAAAGAGACAAATTTTATTGAATGAGGTGGACTGAGAGATAAATATAAATTAATAATGAGGTGATTAGTGTTATCTGATAACGATTCTGAGTGCTAAACTTGATAGAGATACTAATGGGCTTGTTCCTTCCTGCATTTATTTGAAAGGATACAGTTGATACATGGCTTATATTTATAATATTTTGGATACAAAAATGTGTTGACTCCTGTATATTATGCATCGAAATCGAAGTTAAATTCGGCGGACTTGGGGTGCATGCCAAAAATCTGGCACTATCATCGAAAATGGTCGAACGACCTCGATCGGCAGCGGACTTGTCGCGTTGAAACGTCGAAATTGATCGAGAATATCTAACGCAATCGATTAAGCGAATTTATCAATGTGTTGATGGACATATTGGAGTCGGGAAAAGCTGATGATAATCAACGCCCGTTAAATTGATCGCGTCGTTAAACATCAAAACTATCAAATAATGACTTAATTGACGCACAAATAATGTCGAATAATTGAAGAAGAAAGCGCAGCGAAATCGCTGGGGCATCACCAAAATCAATTAAAATGACGCCTCGACGAGCGGATTTATCTCATTCGAGCGTCGGGTCGGGATATAAATATTCGCGACGATGATCGATTGTTTAAGCGCTCGAGTCGTCATGCTGCGCTCGAGATCGATAACGCGTTCGTGAAATTGATCACACCATTAGTTTCAAAACATCAAAAATATCAAATTGTTCGCTACCACCGGTCATACAAATGTCGAATAATCGAAGTGGTCGAAATCGGTATGCGAGCGTCATCAAAATCAACTCAAATGGCGATCAATTCGCCCGTCGTTCGAGCGGCCGTCGGGGATATAAATATTATGGCTGATAATCAACCAAGCGCCGAGTCGGCGTGCGCATAAATCGGTTAGGAGAGCGACGCAGCCAAATAATGATTCGTGAAATTGATTGCGTCGTTAGCATCGAAATGTCGAAATATTTCAAATAAGACTGTTCGCACTTAATTCGGACAAGTTTGCACGAAATTCGAAGCGGTCAGCGGCGATCGTATTTTGGCGAAACCTAATTTGGCGTCGGCGCAAACGGCGCGATGCTGAAATGGATGCGTCGTGCGTTCGAACATCGAGATTACCTTACATGATATATATATATATATATATGTGAGTTTGCAAAAAATTCACATTAAAAGCGTTTAATTTAAAAGTTATTTAAAATCTCTACCCTCCTCCATGTGCCGTTCCCTCCTCTCTTCCTTGTTCAACAAAAAAGCGTTCACGCTCTCCTTCCGAAAAAAAAAGAAAAAAAGACGATTTTTTCTTCTCCCCATTTCCACGCTGCAGTAATCCTCTCCCCCTCTCCATTTCCCTGCTTCAGTAGAACGGCCCTCTCTACGGCGGCTCAGCTCCGCCGCTCATGACCCGTTCGCAATCAGCCTCCAGCGACCCACTCCACCACCGCGCATTGCTCATCTCGGGCCAGCCCGTATCGCTTCCTTCAAAACCCAGCCATTCAGGTCTCATGGCTCTGCCATCCGTTCACGCTCCTCATACCGCAGCTCCAGGCTAGTGTTCCCACCGTGCGTTTGGCGCTCAGGCCGAGAGCAGCGATCCAGCATCCTCCATCCAGCATCGCCGCGAGCCCGCCAAACCCGTAGACGATCCCATGAGCCTGTCAGGCCGCAGCGCCGTCACCCGCCTTCCCACCGGCCTTCTTCCATGACCCCAGATCGCATGTACCGGAGAAGAACATCGTCGGAGGATTCTTCTTCGATTCACGCCGCCTCTCGCTTTATCCTTCCACTTTCACTTCACCATAAAAGGGGAAGAACATCGGTAGATTCTTCTTTCGATTTTGACGTCGCATTCTCGTGCTCTCAAATTTTAAGCATGACCGGGAAGCAAACAAAAGAGTGTTCTTCTGTTTTGCTTTTCCCTTCTCGCTGCGGCGAAAAATGAGTTAGAGCGTGAGATCGTTAATGTGGATATATATATATATATATATATATATATATATATATATATATATATATATATTGTGTTTCTTTCATGTTTGAAGCTCGTCGTCGAGAGAGTCGACGAGATGCATCGCTGTGTGTCATGAAGCTCATTATCGCTGCCAGTAAGCCATCGGTTAGATGTTGCTCCCAGACAAATGTTGTCAAATTTTTTCTATACTTAGAAAAAAAGGGGGAGGGATGAATATATATTGCATTTGACTTCTTCTTTCAGGGTCCTTTCAGCGTGATAGAGAGCGGGTGTGGTGTGGAACCTCTCATTATTTCAAGAGGGCATCTGGTAAAGCCAAAATACCCCGATCTGGGTTCACTGCGGGGATGACGGGCTGCCAAAATTTAGGCCAGAATTAGACAACAAATTCAAATGGGAATATACTTAACCGTCAACACAAAAATATATATATATGAAAATGTGAAGATAAATGTTAAATCAAGAAATAGGGAGGCTAAAAAATTTTGGAAGAATGTAACACGATTAAAATGTAAGTAAAATTTAGGGAGTAATATTTCGTAACAAACTTGTAATAAACTTAAAGTCTAAATATGAATCAATTGGGTTTAACAATTTCTATGAATATGGAGGTGATTACTTATCTAATAAGCATGAGTATGGTTAAGCGATATACAATCGATATAAACTTATCAAAATTGATGTAAATTAAGCAATCAGTTGTGAGAATTAGAAAAAAAAAACTCAACAAACTAAACTAAGTGCAGTAATACTTTTACGATTTAAATCAAAATGTCTTGTTAGATCCAAGAATCACAATATTTCTTTAATGAATGAAAGCGATCTTAAATCAAAATCTATAAAAATCATTATGGCTTCCATCAATCAAAATTAAGAATTTCATTATTATGATTTTCTAAATCAATAATTTCATTTACAACAACAACTGAAAGCCTTAATCCCAGGTGGTGTTCATTTACATGAATCCCTCCATTATATGTCTATTATGTGTCAAATTCTCATTTAAATCAGTATCTTAAGATTTTTATAATTAAGAGTCTTTTTTGGGTCTACCTGCCTTTCTTAACATAACAGCAAATCTAATGCATCCTCTCTATTAGGACGGTAGGCACTATGTGGCCAAACCATCTGAAAACTCTCACTGTCTTATCTTGAGTTACTCCAACTTTTCCGAATATACTCATTTTGCATTCTATCTCTAAGAGTAAAGCCACTCATCCCACTTAAGCATAACATAGCAGCTTATGCTTGTCTTTATAAGCCATTAGCAACATTCTTGTAGAATTGTTCGCGGTGTCAAAATCTTATAAAATTTTCTTAGTTTAAGTGGAAGTTTTACATCGTAATAGGTCGCATTCCTCCACTTCAACCATCCAACTTGAATTCTACTAATAACATTTCCATCTATTTCACCATCATTTTGAACAATAGAGCCTAAAATCTAAAATACTCTTATTAATGACTTGTTCTTTGTCACCTGACTATCAACTACAACTAAAATTACACTCATATATTGAGTTTTAGATCTCTTAAGCGAAAACCTTTGCTAGTCTAGAGTTGATCTCCATAATTCAGTTACGTTGGACTCCTCTCTGTCTTATCATGAAAGAGAATGTCATCGACAAAAAGCATACCGAGGATCTTCTTGTAAATGCACAGAAATATAACTAAAGTAAAAAAAGATATGGGCGTCTTGATGTAATCGACTAAAATAAGAAAATATTTTGTCAGTCCTCCTTGTGTTTGGACACAAGTAGCGACTCTAGTACACATATCAATACAACAGATATATATAACTCCTTTACGTTACAGAACTCTCAAAGCATCTCTTGAAACTTTATTATAAACTTTCTCTAAAATCAATAAATATCATCGTGGATCCTCCTTATTTTCTGTGCTTCTCCATCAAACCCTTATAATGTATAGCATCCATGTAGATCTCTACGACATATAACAAGCGATTGTGAGAAACTTATGTATCATCGTCTTGCTTTCATTCTCTCTCATAATTTTAATGTATGGCACATTAACTTAATTCATCATAATTTGCACTCTTGTACCACCTTTATTCTTAAATATAGAACCAGTAAACTCTTTCTCCATCATTCGACGTCTTTTTGGTCTTTAAAATAACATTAAAAAAAAATTTGTAAGCCGAAATTCCTTGATCTCTAAACATTTTCACATTATTGGAATATTATCAGGTCCTACTTGCTTTTCCACATTTTATTTTCTTTAAGTTTCACAAACTTGATTCTTAATATGATAATAAATGAAATTCTATTTTTGTTTAGGGCATTAAGGTTATTAAATCAATCATCTGGATCAGTCTTTCGTTGAAAAGTTTATCAAAATCTCATCCACTATTTTGATATCCTTTTCTAAAAAAATATTTTATTATTTTATTCTGGCCTATCATGTCTTATATACTTCTTCTTTGGTTTGGGTAACATACCCATCTTTCAATCTTATCCCAATTTGTATAAAATCAATAAAGCTAAATTTTTTCGTATATATTGTCTTTAGAATCTGGTCTTTATATATTTCTCGTCTCGAGTTTTTTACATCTAAAGTTTTATATGATCACTTTTTTTATCTTTTCTTCTTTGTATTCAGCAATTATTCTTATTAAAAAACTTTTCCTTTTGATTCTCAGCGTATTTAAACTTTGTTTAATTTATTCTTATTTTTTCCGTAATGTTAGCTTCTCATGAACATCCATCTAATCTCTTGTAGCTCTTAAAATTATTTTTTATTTGTATTCTTTAAATGTCTAATTCTAGGATAATAATTTGATTTATTTTTCTCTTCTTTTCGTCTTAAAATCTAAACTAGATATTGGGTCTTAGATTTTCACTTGGAATTTCTGATCTACATCGATCTATTTTCTTATCAAAATAATCGATCATGTTTTCTTAGATTCATTTTTATAAATAATAATATATTCATCACTTTTCTTAAATAAAATTGTACAAGATAATAAGCTAAAATAAAATCTAATATAGTGCTACCGTTAGTCATTAGTATTCTTCACCATGAATATTTTTAAACTCTTCTACTCTACCAACACGTCATTAAAATCTCCAATAAATAATTTTTCTTGGGATGTATCTTTATTAATCCTTCTAATTCATTCAAAAAATTTCTTTTCACCTCCAAACCTACTGAGAGCATAATTTATAACATAATAATCTCAATGATAATCTTTAAAAGTATAATTACATCTATTAATATTTATAACTTATCCTTCAAACTTTTATCTATAATCACACCATTTCTAGTTCAACTTTTACGAATATCAAAATTTAAAACCTAAACTATCAATCTTATCTTTCTCCCCATTCGTTTAGTTTGAACATAAAATATTTATCTTTCATGGTATAATATCTATTAATTCCATTAATTTACAAAATATATTCCAAGATCCTAACCTAATTCAGTTTATGGACTTAACTTCTTTGCGCGTATCCATAATGTGGGGCAGATGCTTATTTATGTACGCGGCGCACTCTAACACATTTTTCACTATATTCAAACATTCATCGCTTCAAGGGGCGCCCCAGCATTAACCTGATGATTTAAAGGATTCATGTCATGATTATTTCGACAAGTTTCGCTACTACAATGACCACTTTTCACGGACTTGGGACCGTAATGGTAGTGTTAAACACCATGCTGGATATAGAAATTTCAATCAAATTTTAATGGCCCGAAAAAAGGTAAAGTTGGAATTAAATGAAAATCAAATCAATCGTAACTTAGAAATAAAAACTACATAAAGTCTTAAATACACCCATGGCGACCATATGTTGAATGCTTAAATTCAAGTGTTTGAGGATGTTGTCTTGCGGGTTGTTTAGTTTAGTCTTGGGGCGAATTAACAACAAAACTTATAATAAGAGTTTTCAAAAATATCGAAAATTGATTACAGTGGCAGATCTATCCTCTGAATAGTTAGAGTTAAGGATCTCTCTTAAGCGTATTCAAATTAATCAAATTTTCAAATCAAATTAAGTAGATAAAATACTTAAATGAACTCATCATTAAAGTTTTAAATCAAAACTCAATCTATCCGCAATTATTGTGGGATGATAAATTAAGAAAACTCTAAAGCGGCCGTGTAAAAGTATTCACATATATTCCTCTCAATCAAAGTCACGCTAATAAGGATGTGACCCGTGTCCTCTGACTACTGGCGGTGGGTAGAAGCTCAGAAAAAGCAGTTAGGACATAGTCCTCGATCGTGGTTTGGCTGACTATTATATTACGATCGCGTAGCAGTATGCTCCCCAATTCTTATGTAGTTGTGAATTATGAATACTTGATAAAAAACAATACTCTGTTAAGGTAGGCTTAACTATCAGACAAACACCACAGTTCTGAGGATTTCTTGGGACGACTTAACTGTATTCTTGATAAGGATCATTCGGAATAGATTCATCATAAGTATCCGCTGGGATGACGGAACCATGGGATCTAGATGACGTCATCATTCCCCAACCATCCAATCCCAAATGATGAATTTCATAATTTTAAATTCTAAAAAACTATATCTTCGCTATCACGCATACTTGCGATCTAACAGTATAATCGAAAGTTCTCTCTACGGAGTAGTAATTAACTATAGGGGCTTGTGCATAGGAAACTTGGAACAGATCTAAAGTCTCACAAAATGGTGAAATCTCTACGGATAGTGTCTTATCTACTATTCCATCTACCTTACGAATATTACATCGGACATTCATAAATCACTCTCTTGATTCAATAAATTGAAGTCGGTGGTGAATTTTGAACCGATTCTAACGACTCTGCTGGGGACATGATTCTCTTTTCATCTTTGGCTAATTATATATGTGCTATAGTAGCAATAAAATTTTTTAAATTCAAAATAAAAAAATGGTGATTTAAGTGTGTAATAAATTTAATATGAGACTCTATGTATAATGAATCATTCTGTAAAGTATATCTTTATTACACCATTATTTTGTTCTCTAGCGCCTCTGCATCTTGAAAGTATGGGGTGAAATAATAAATTGCTAATTATTAATCCCCATCTTTCACTTTTGCAAAAAATGGATCTACAAAGCACTCCTTTCATCGTTCAGCTAGATCGTGATGCGAACATCTGCCTAGCCAACGCCATCATCAACACAGGTGATGTCGGGGATACCATTCAATTTGATAGCTTGAATTTTCCGTATCGTATGTAACTCAGTACCCACCAGGTGATACATTCGTCCGGAGGCCATCTTTGGAAGGCCTCAAGTTCTTTCAAGCTCAGCCATGTCAAACCAATTCAACAAGTCAGTCGAGTTCTCTCGACGAGAACTTCGGTTTTCAAAAGGCTAGGTCAATCAAGATCCGTGTGAAAGAACGTCTGGAAAAGCTGTCTTTAATGCCTCAGGTACAATCTTGTTGAGAACTCTTTGTACCTGGAAAGCATGATCAAGAAATTTTCTCATCAGGAAACAAATTAACCAAAAGACAGAGAAGAAGGAGAAACACTGAGCTAAGGGCTCGGCAGATCCCCTTTGAACGACATAGTGAACAAGCGATACTGTCGCCAGAAGCGTGTATCCCTACTCACAATAACTTTGACAACTTAAAGTGGGTAAAGAGAATAGCTCTACTGGCGAAATAAAGTAGTCCTTTTGGAACCAACTACGTCAAGCTCCACCACCACAGAGGAGACAGTCTGAAATACTATCTGTCAGGATACATAAAGTTCTCAAAGTAGCCGAAGACAAAAGCCTAATGAAAAGAAGATTTCAGAGGCATGTGGTGATGGAAAATACTGAAGCTCCATTAAAAAAGTTGTCATCTCTTCTGGTAACTAGCCATCGAGCTCAGTACGCTTCGCATGGTGAGCATCGGAGCGTGACACTCAGACCGCGTGTCCAAGAATCTGCTGCAAAAAGGTCTCGGCAAAAGGGTAAATAGATATAGAGGCCAAGGCCCCGTAATGAAACTTTGAATAATGGAAGAGGTGTGACATCCGATACATATACTCAGAAATCCGCCTCAAAAATAACTCATCATAAGTGGATACCCAAAAGGGATATCATTGATGAAAGACATGATGGTCTACACCCTAGAGAATCCTCTAGAGGATCTCATCATCGATCAGGTTCACTCTCACAAAAAAAGGTTGACTTTGATCGATGTCCTTAATAGGAGTATTTGTTCTGCACATTGAACCAGAGATCCATTGGAAACGTCGAACGAAAATTCGTATGCAAGAAGGAAATAATGAAGAGGACACTATGGAAGTGGAAGTTGTCTATATGGTTAGAGATATAGGCGAACTCTCCGCTCAGCACCATCAGCAGCAACATGAACAAACATTATTCCTTTAGAAGGGATAATGTGGCTATTATTATTTGAAGCGAGTTGTGCTATAGTTGCATTAAGAGGCGAAAATGCGTCAAGTTAGTAATCCAAATTACTATCTCTATCATCGAATGATCAGTCATCCTATCGAAGACTATTATGTCTTCAAAGATTGGCTAGAAATGAAGTATCGACGAGGTGAATTTACACTATATAACAGTGATTCTAGTCAACCCTAAAAGAGAGTCTACAAGAATGATTACATCCTCTTCTGTATCATCTAGCAAAGATAAAAAGAAGGAGAAATAAGCTCAGATTGAAAAATGGCAAACAATAATCTCCAAACAGACCATGAAGATGCTGAAGCAGCTACAAAATATCCCTAGTGTTAAGTGAAAATCACCATTTAAAGCTATATTGGACTTAAGAGAGATGCCTAAACCAAGTAGTTGGGCTACTCAGATTCGATAAATACTTCATCCACATGAAGCGTCTACTAACGCAGCCTCATAAATCAAAAAAGCTGGCTAAGAAAAAGAAGATCAAGAAGAGAACTACAACTCAAAGATCATTAACAATTTAAATGAGTATCACCAGCTGGCAAGACAGCCATTTAGGCTTGCAGACTTCACGCCTAAACTTCACATTGCTAAATCAGATGAATAAGATAATGGTGAATCTTGTCCAGTAGTGACATGCTGAATCATCTGCGTGATATCAGATACTCTTCAACATCAGTTACTCCAAAATGACAAGGGAAGTCAAATAGACTCGACCAACCCATCAAAATTTTTATCAGGAAAGCAAGAATAGCCTGAGGAGCTAATGTCTAAATTTTGTTTAATGACTCAACAAAACAATAACAATTCAGATGAAGATCTATGTTTTCCTGACAGAGAAGAGTCAGACTCATCAATATCATCACGTATGAAATGTATGACGTTGAAAAATGAGTCTATCCATTTTGGCCAATCTTCCAGAATAAGAAAGAAATTTGAAGCAACTACCTCTTCAGAAGAATCTGAGTAAGATAAGGTGATTCAAGTTCAATTGAGAAGTAGTAAAGTCTTACCATCTTCATCAAAGAAGAGAAATACAAATAAAGACAAAGGCAAATAAATTGAAGTCAACGAAAATATTATTCCCAAAAATCCTAGAATAAAGTCTAAATCGAGGGAGTAGATTATAATATTCTATCACATCTGAGAAAGATTCCTGCACAATTAAGTGTGTACGAGGCTCTCTTGATGTCAAGAGATCTCAGAGAAATTTTGATACAGGCTCTTAAAGATCCGGAGAGTTATGAAGCTTACTTTGCTAAAAAATGCATGACTGAAACATTGTAAACCCAAGATCTCCCAGTAATCACATTTTCTGAAGAGGATCTTATGTTAGGGACAGCAGATAACAACCGTCCTCTATATGTTACTACAGAGAGTGATGGCATCTCGATCAGCCGAATATTGATTGATCTAGGTTCCTCTATCAATCTTATGAGTCTAAAGGTATTGAGAGGATTATCACTCGATATCCAATATCTTGGGAGAAATAAGTTGATGGTTCATGGTTACAATAAAAAGGGACAGAAAACTCTAGGTTCTTTTATTCTCCCGCTCAAGTTTAAGGATTTATATACAGAAGCCAAGTTTCATATAATCGATGCCTATACATCATTCAGAGTTCTCTTGGGTCGACCATGGCTGCATGAGTACGGAATGGTCCCATCAACTATGCATCAATATGAAGTATCGAAGATGGAGAAAGAATTCAGAATTCTGACTACAACCATTCTCCGTCAATGAAGCAAAGATTTATGAAGATGCAAAGTATTTCATCCTCAAAGAGCCTAAGCTAACAGAGCCTCTTGAAGCGGTAGCATCTACTTCAAGAACTAAAATGCAATTTCACAAGGTGAAAGAGCAGAAGCAAAGTGGAAGAAAAAAAGGCAATACCGACTCTCCCTAAAGCACTTGATTCTGCACCTAAGTCAGGAAAATCAGTTACTCATTTGGGAAGTGACACGGAAGAAGAAGAAGATAGTCAAACATAAGGGAACTTATAAGCTTTCAAGAAAGGAGAGTATGAAATAAGTGATTGATTGAGATTTTGAATCTACTTATGGAAATAGAGTTGATGGCATCAAGGAGGATAGCTCACTTGGCGAGTGATGACTCACTCAAAATTATACCCATCCTCGGCGTTTTGAAATCAATCTACTGGAGGTTCACAACATTGAAGAATTGATAACCTTCTATGTATCGTTGACTGAGAGTGGCGGAACAGGAACTCTATTTTATAAATCTGAAGAATCTCAACCTCACAATTTTAATCGGCCTGCCCAATAAGAAAATTATGATGAGGTAGTACCAACAAGAATACCAATATACTATCCACAAAAATTACGAAGAATGATGCATAAGCTTGGAATTTATATTGGAACTACTAAACATATGACTCAAATTTTTAACAAGATGTGGAGCCAAAGAAGTCCTCAGACGTCACGAAGAAGTGATAAGTTTATCACTAAATGTCTTGAGTTCATCCGCAAATCTCATCAAGATAGAACCTATTATAATATAATTGAAGCTGATATCGAGAGTCTTAGTAATAAAGAAGATTCCCATGAAATTCTTCTTAAAAATGATGAAGAAGTAGAAGCCAAGCCGACACTTGAAAAACTTGAAAATGGTGGACAAATAATACTATGGATGAACTTAAACTTAGGAGCTGAGGATGATCTTCGTCCAACTTTCGTCAGTGCTCTCTTGCCTGATGAGAAAGTTACAAAGCTAAAAATACTACTTTGTGAATTTAGGAATTGCTTTGCCTAAATATATTCTGAAATGCCAGGCTTATCCCCTGATGTAGTAGTTCATAAATTAGCTAAAAGCGGCAACTATTAAGCAAGCTCAGGAGAGATTGGAGATTGAAGGACATGTAATTGCGAAACTAAAAAGCGGCGGGTTTCATCAGGAGGAGAAGTATGCAGAATGGATAACATTGTCCCGTAGAAAAAAGAGCGACTAAATCACCTGCATTGGCTTACGGGCTTAAATAAGGCGTGCCCCAAAAGATAACTTTCCACTTCCGATATCGAACTTCTAGTAAAGGCAACTTCCAACTTCGACATGTTCTCATTCATGGACGGATCGAGGATACAACCAAATCAAAATGGCGAGAATAAAAATATACATCGCTCGTTGAGCACTATTATATATTCTTCTGGCCATGCCTTTGACTTGAAAAATGCTAGTCTTTACATATCAAAGAGCCATGGCCTTTGATGAGTTGATTGATTCACTAGAAGGTGGAATGTTATGTTGATGATTTGGTGATCAAGAGCTTAAATCGTGAAAATCACTTCAAAAACTTGAGAATTATACTAGAAAGAATCAGAAAATATGATCTCAAGATGAATCCTCTAAAATGTGCATTCGGGGGTATCCTCCAGAAAATTCCTAAGGTACATTGTATGTCACAAAGGTATTAAAATTGATCCTGCTAAAATCAAGATAATTGTGGAGATGCCTCTACCGAAGAGTTTGCTCAGTTATTTATAACGACTTGCATTCATTATATCAAACTTATCGTGACACTGCCAACCGCTTGCAAGGTTAATGAAGAAGGATGCTCCATTCAAGTGGGACAAGAGTGTCAAGAAGCCTTCAACATTAAAAGCTACCTATTAAATCCAAGAATCTGCAATGCCTTCTAAGAAGCCACTCATTCTATACATTAAGAGTCTCTGACATTATTGGCAACAACACAATGAAGAAAGCAAAGAGAATGCTTTTATTATATCAGGTCGATTGGAGCAAATGAGATACTCCAATGAGAGAAGCTTAGCATTGATTTGTAGTCCAAAAGTTCTCATATGTTATCTCACAAGATTACCCTCATCTCAAGGATTGATCCAAGTCAAGATTTAGTGATAAGATCGTGACGTCGCTGGCAAGATGGTCAGTATTGCTTCTACAATTTGATATCACATATGTTTCGCAGGAAGGGACAAGTCTTAGATTTTCTAGACCCATCCCTGGACTCTTTTCTTAATGAAGATTTGCCTGACGAGCAAATTATGCTAATTCATGAAAGAGAAAAATAGCAAATTTGAAAAATGTACTTTGATAGAGCCTCATCGATCAAACAAATCCAATATCTAAATTTCTCAAGAGCAAGAACCGGCATCGTCTTCATAACACGAGAAGGAGGGATAATAAGATGATCATATGGATTGACCAAGCCAAGAACTAATAATGAAGCTGAATATGAAGTATTAGTGGCAGGTCTGGAAGAAACTATTTGCATAGGCATTCAAAACTTACATATTTTTGGATTCTCGCCTTATTATAAATTAAGTACTTGGCATCTATAGAATCAAAACTTTCTATCACAAGCGAGTTCTCGAGCTTATAAAGTAGATACCAAATATCACACTAACTTGAGCCTTTGGATCCGAGAATAGTAAAGTCGATTATTTACCAAAATTAGCTAAGGAAATGATAAGTATGAATGGTGATTATGTCATGATCGGCATATTTACTCGACGAGTTCTAGAACCAGCAAAATATCAATCCCCACAGGTAGAAAGATTATCAAATCTGACCCAGCGAGACGTGACTCAGGTTGCTCCTCATACTCCCCAAAATCAACAAGAAGTCCTACCAAGAAGAGCTAAGAATGATATTGCGTCAGAAAAGCAGTGTGAAGCCTTTACGGTAGAAGAGTCACATGATTGGAGGCAACCCTTCATCGACTACTTTAAAGAAGGCAAATTACTAAATAATAAATCACTAGTAGCTCAAATCGAGAAGAGAATGTTATGCTATGCTTTCGTCAACAACACTTTATAACGTAGATCCTTTGAACAAATGTACCACGATGCCTAAGATTTAGCAAAGTGATGGTTGAAATTCATGAAGGACTTTGTGGTGCATATCAATCAGTCAAAAATGGCAAAAGATCAACCTGGATGAGTTATTGGCCATCGTGAGAGAAACGTATTAATCATGCTAAAAAGTATCATATGTGTCAAGTACATGGGAATCTCATTCATCAACCTCCGAATCCACTACACCCAACGATAGCATCCTAGCCATTCAAATGCTGTATAATATATGGACCAATGATCCAAGACATCGCTTCATCCAAGCGATCGACTATTTCTAAGTGAAGTACCCCATTTAAAGAAGTTATTGCTATCCGAGTGATCCTATTTCTCTAAGTGCGTCAAAAAATGACTCAGAACATATGGGATATGTGAATGTGGATATATATATATATATATATATATGAATGATATATATATATATATTTGCTTGGTTTGCAGTGCTTTCAAGAGAGCAACGAGATGAAAAGCGGTTGTGTGTCACCGCCATTACGCCCGAGGCATACCGAGTAAGCCAACATCCATTAGATGTCACTCCCCCTAGACGAAATGCTACTGAAATTGTCTAATTTCTAGACTTAGAAAAAAATTTGGGAGGTGGGGGGAATGAATATATATTGTAATTATCTTCTTCGTGCTTCGCTTGCCAGAGGACAAGATGAAAATCCGGGTGTCGAAGACACCGCCGCACAGCCAAGAGATATCGAGTATGCCAAAACACTCGACGCACCACACATGATGACGGAGGCTACCGAAATTTAGATTAAAATTCAGGACTTAAACAAATTCAAATGGGAATAACCTAAACTTAAGTCAAACAAAATAATATATGATACATACGAAAATAAATGTTAAATTAAGGTGAAATAGGGGAGGAGCTTTTAAAAAAAATTTTGTAAAGAATAAAACACTCATTTAAAATGTAAGTGAAATTTAAGAAGAGTAATACTAAACTCATAATAAATTTGCAATAAACTTAAAGTCTAAGGATTAATCCAAATTGAGTTTAACAACTCTTATACGAATATGGTGATTACTTACGCTACTAATAAGCATGAAGAGGCAAAGAATAAACACTGAAATCGACATAGCTTATCAAAATTGATGTAAATTGAACATAAGTAAGTTGGAAGAATTGCAACGAAAAAAAACTCAACAAGTAAACTAAGTGCAAGTAATATTTTAAACTATGATCTAAATAAAAATGCCTTCTTCGCCACCGGATATACAACTCTTTGTATAAGCAGACAGAAGACGATACTAAATCAAAATCTATAAAAATCATAGGGTTTCCTTCAATCAAAAATTAAAAAATTTCATCATAATTATGATTTTCAAAATCAATAATTTCATTAATTAGATGAAATTAGCTGTTTATAAACATGCGATATCTGGATATGAGATTTTCAAATTTTAATCGTGAAAAGGACAAAAGTTAATTAAATGAAAATCTAAAATCAATCTCATAACTAAAATAAAACTACGTCTTAAATACTTTGTATTTGACAATTTGCAATTACTTTCCTGCTGTTTAGTGGACGGGGTTTTCTGCTAGTACAGGCTAACAAAACTAAAATATATTAAAGAAGAAATATCGGCAATCAATTTTCTTTCAAATCAATATCAATTGATTTGAGCCGAAATGAAATTCTAAAGGCTAAAATCAAAATTATCATCACCTTCCGTAATTATTTATCGGTGACAATTAAAACTCTAACTCACAAAGGAGTCAAATCAAGTGTTGTTATATTCATTCTCAATCAATCTCACTGGGGCGGATGGACTAACTACTTTGGCACAAGAACTCCAGATGAAGAAGCGACCGTAGTCGACGTGGTTTGGCGCACTTATTATAATACGATCACACCATATCAGATGCTCAATGGCTCCTCGCTTTGAGTTGTGAATCATAGATACTTGATAGAAGCCTCTTTAAGGTAGACTTAAGCTCTCCTTGACAAACACTCCCCAAGTTTACAATTTCTTACACGATTACATGTGTGCCGATAAGGTTCACTCGTCGGGTCGACTATCTCCGACTGCAGGGACCGCTGACGCCGGATGGCGAACCATGGGATCTACGCACGCCATCATTCCCAACCATCCGCTTTTGAAATGAT
Source organism: Cymbidium sinense (assembly GCA_021442155.1). NCBI lineage: Eukaryota > Viridiplantae > Streptophyta > Magnoliopsida > Asparagales > Orchidaceae > Cymbidium > Cymbidium sinense. Next base: position 17,292,571 of record CM038224.1, read on the forward strand.
GAATTTCATAATTTTAAATTCTAAAAAAACTCCATATGCTGCTACTATACGCTATGCACTTAGCGATCTAACGATTATGAAAGTTCTCTCTCACTTATTGGAAGGGTAATTAACTAGGGGTTTGCTTTATAGGAAACCCCAAAACCATATCTAAAGTCCTCACAAAATGAGAGCGAAATCTTTGGGTAGTGTCTTATCTACTATTTCATCTACCTTTTCAAAATTACATCGACATTCATAAATCACTTTCAATTCAATGTCCATAATTTTTGATTTCACAAAATGTTAAGATAAAAATATTGTTAAATTTAATTATCTTCAAGTTGAGAATTCGTTTCTTGAAGATGTGTTTGAGTAAAAAAACTATGAGGTTCATCAAAAGTAAAATCCATTAAATGAATCTTTTTGTGGGTAAATGAGAGTACTTGTACCTCTTTTATCTGGCAATATATCTGATGAATACATGCTTGAGAGCGCTTGGAACATGTTCTCCTATATTGTTTATGGATATGAACATAAGCAATATATCTAAAAATTTTAAAAGGGATATTTGAGAAGCTATTGTAGGAAAGAACTCTATAAAATAATTTAATATACTTTTAAAATCAATTACTTTAAGAGTATTTTATTACTTAAATAGATATATGTTAAAATAATGTCTCCTCAATATCATTTTGATATTTGATTGTAGAGAAACGTCATAAAAATCTCTTAAAGTTAATGATTTTTTATCACACCTTTTCATTGAGGAGTGTTAGGATAGGATGAACGATGGATAATTCCCTAAAAAAAATGATAATGTATAATTAAAATAATCACAAGCATTATCCATCTAAAAAAATGTGATATTAGAGTTTTAAATTATTTATCATTATAATGAATATAGAGAGTATAATACCACATCAATGTTTTGTTTAATTAATACACATATCATTTGAGTATAATAATCAATAAAAGTAATAGACCAGTGGCTCCAGAGATATTGAGAATTTTAAAGGATCCCTAAATATTATAATGAATTAGCACAAAAAGACTATAAGAACTAGAGTTGCTTTCATAAAAGAAAATATGATAATGTTTAGCAATTTCACAAGTTTCACAATGATTATCTCTAATATTTATATTTATAGAAAGAAAATAAAATATGTATCGAAGATTGTTAAAAGAAATGTATCTAAATCAATAATTATATGCTCAAGTGATTGTGGGCTCAAAATTAAAAATTAATCTCCTCGATAGAAAAGTAAAAGTTAAATTTTCGAAATAATGAATAGAGCATTACCCAAAGATTTTGCCTCATTTTATGAGGACTTTAGATCTAGTTCAGGGTTTCACTAGACCTATAGTTAATTATCTCTCCGCCGGGAGAGAACTTTAATTAAGAGTTAGATCGTTAACGCAGAAGTAGCAAGAAACATGTGAGTTTTAGAATTTAAGTTTATGAAAATCATTCTCCTTTAGCTTAAAGTGAATGATTGGGGAAATAATGACGTGCCCGATCTAGATCCCATGGGCCATCCGTATCTAAGGAGAGTATAATCGACCCAACCCGACCAAGATCCTTATCGAACTATATGTTGGTCGTCAGAATCCAGACCGGGTGGTATTTATCTATGGAGATAAACTTAAGTCTACCTTAGCTGATACAGGATTTTTTGCCCTATCAAATACATCATATGATTCACATCTGGTGAGCCATTGGAGCATACACGTCGTGATCGTAATATAATTGTCGTTTGCGAACCAGCATCGACGTTTCAAATATACTACATCATAATCTATGGCCAAACCACGCATGAGACACGGCCACGCCCTACTAACATGAGCGATTGAGAGTGAATATAAAAATACACTGACTGACATTAACTCTGGTAAAGTTTTCTTAATTTGTCACATACGATAAACAATTGTGGAAGGTGGATTGAATTTTAGTTTGTTTTAAGTCTTTAAAGATTGAATTTCATTTAAGTATTTAACATTTAATAATATGATAGATTTTATATTTGAATTGATACTTAATTTATATTAACTTGATTTGCAATTTTAAATATATGTTAATAGTAGTATCCCCTTCGGTTGAAATCTCTATTCAACACAACCATCATTGAAGTAGTTAATTGATTGAATTAAATATATTTAAGAACTTTAGATCCTGTCAACTCTATTTAGCTACTAACAAAGGATCAGATCTGTAAGTTAAAGCTCGTAGCTATATTGCATGACTTTACAACTGAATATCTTTTGTATTTCAGAAAATATATTCGTATTTTGAAAATTTAATGATTAATTATTTCAAATATTTATATTCTTAAGATATAATTATGAATTTGCAATGTTTTCTCAAATACAAAATAAATTTTGAATTTATTTATTTTTAATCTGCGCAACATCCTAATACACTTGAATCATGTCAGGGCCCATGCGGGTGTTTAATAATTTAGATAATTTTATGTTTAAATTATGAGATTAATTTTGTATTTTTATTTAATTCCAACTTAGAACTTTTCAACATTAAAATTTGACTGAATTTTCATGCCGATACGCAGATAGCTTTAAATAATTTCATCTAATTAATGAAATCATTGATTTTAAAATCATAATTAGAATGAAATTAATTTTTTGAAAGAAGTCCATAATTCAATGAATAAAATCGCTTCTCGTCGTACACATGCATGCATCTACACAGAAGGCATTTTAATCTCGAAAAATAACATTTAATTGCTTTCTTTTATTCAAAGTTGATTAGTTTTAAATGTTTAATAGACTCTCATTTATATCTATTAGCAATTCTCAAACTCATCACAAATTATATTTAACTTCTCCTTGATCCAATTCGAGTATTTAATAAGACAAAAAATATGCTTCAAATATTTTTCAAGAATTATTGATGCAAGAATCATTCGATCTCATTGAAAATCTCTTATGAATTCTTTGATTTTTTTTCAATTCATTTGGAGTGAATTATGATTTGAAAATTACATTTCAATTCCAAGAATATCTTTTGTACTCTCATTGGATATTCGATCAGATCATCTTCTAAATCGATTGAAATGAGATATTGCTCTGCTAAATTTATTAATTGCCAAAATATTCAGCTCACTTTAAGTTCATAAATCTGATTGAGTTTGATCCACTTTTTTATTTGAAATATAATCTTTAAATTCATTCTCATTTATAATTCAAAATTCAATTTGATATCAATTTTATTTTAGCGAGTTTAGGTAGCGCTATTTAAATTCAGTTCACTTTAAATTCAAAATTCATCGCTAAGCCTGAGATATTCTATAAAATTTCGGCAGGATTTTGAAAGTATTCTGGCATCATCCCTACTTAGTTACATCTAACTATTTTCAACCATCACGCCATAATGAAATGCAGTTGGTGTTGAAGACTCTACTAATTTCAATCACGAATAACATAACGAGACCTTCAATCACCTGTACAAAAGCAAATATATATGCAATTTTTACACATTCAAATTTCATTTTATATTGTTTATTTTTGATGTGATTATTTTTTTTAAATGAGAGAGAGAGAGAGAGAGAAGATGGCTGGTGGGGAAAATAAATTATATATATTGTTTTTACTATAAACCGTATAGAGAGAGAGAGAGATAGAAGATGGCTCGAGAGAAAAATAAATTATATATATATATATATATATATATATATATATATATATCTGTGTGTGTGTGTGTGTGTGTATATTTTTGTTTTTGCTGTAAAACGTAGAGAGAGAGAGAGAGAGAGAGAGAGAGAGAGAGAGAGAGAAGGAAAGAATAAAGTGGCTTGAAGGGAGACGGGGGAGAACCAGAGAGGGCCACGAATCAAAGCTTACCCCAAGAAAAAGAATCTTGATTTTCTGTTGAGGAGACAAACGAAGAGAGGGAGATGAGGAAGAGAAATCGGGCGTGCAGTTTTTTTTTTTTTTGTTTTTTTTGCCTTTTGAGGGAGACGGAGCCGAGAGGGGGGGAATGAGGGAAGCGGGATCAATTTCTTGCGGTTGAGGGAGATGGAGCCGAGAGGTATTTTTCGGATGCAAGTAAATAGGAAATAAAAATTTCTTCATTTTTTTGTACAGAAGTGTTTTTTTTTTGTTCCAAGAAAAGAAATAATAATAAATAAGGATGTCAGTGGTGCGAGAGGTAAAAGAGTCTGATTGCTAATCACAATCCTCAAGAAGGTATAACCCATCTTTTTCTCTAGCTTGCCCAATCATCTTCTCCATACTAGTTTTGAAAAACAGATATTAATAAAGAAGATGGCTTTATAGTTATAATATTTGGTAAATTTGTGGATCAATAAAAAGTTAACTTCAAGGTGTGAAACACACATGTTATTGAGGGTTAAATTGAGAAAAAACTTGACATATTTTTTGTCCTTCAATAGTTGTTAAAGATTCATTTGTTGAGATAGAATTTATAAGTTTAAAATATATTGGCAATATTTTTCATGTGATCAATGGTACTTAAATCTAGAGATTATAAATGAAAAGAATAATTGAAACACTGAAAATATAAGAATTAGAAATCATACTATTTGAGTAAGAGAGCAAGATCAACTAACTTTTCTTAGAAAATGAGAAAACTCATTGTCAATTTCAACTAAGTTGAGTCCTAACTCTATTATGTCAGTACATCTCTTTCTATTTCATCTTTATTTTCTCCATAATCTTCGATTTCTATGCAGCTTCCAGCATTTATCTTTAGTGTGCATTTTTTTTGCAGTAATTGCATTGGAGATTATACAACAACAACAACAACAACAACAAGCCTTAATCCCACTAGGTGGGGTCACGGCTACATGAATCCTTCGTCTCCATTATGTGTCTTATTATGTGTCAAATTCTCATTTAAATCAAGTATACTAAGATCATTTTTTATACATCTTAACCAAGTCTTTTCTTACCTTTAATATAAGATAAATCTATCTACTCTCTGTCATCATGGACGTTTATATGGCCAAACCATCTAAACTCTAATCTTATCTACCACCTGGAGCTACTCCAACTTTTTCCGAATATACTCATTTTGCATTCTATCTTTAAGAGTAAAGCCGCTCATCCACCTAAGCATCCTCATCTCTGAACACTTAACTTGCTTTATTTCTTTTTTATGCCAACATTAAGTCATAAGTCAGGTCTTACCACCATCTTATAAAATTTTCCCTTAAGTTTAAGTGGAACTTTTCTATCACATAATGCATTCCTCCACTTCAACCATCCAACTTGAATTCTACTAATAACATCTCCATATATTTCACCATCATTTTGAACAATAGAGCCTAAATATCTGAAACGTTCACTCTTATTAATGACTTGTTCACCAAATTGCATTGGAGATTATCTTTGAAAAAAAAATTGTCTACATTTTAAAGAAAGTTCCATGACCAAAAGCATCTTCCTTGGCTTTTAGTCAAGGCAGATTTCTCAAGGATTAGAACACTGATCATCACCATCCTTCTCCATCCCACACAAAAGTGAATACTTCAACTAAAGAAAAAATATTTTTTTCTACTTAAAACTTGGAAATCAAATATCATCAAAAGTATTATCGAGTCCAGCCAAGAACTCAAAAATTTTCTCTCGTCCTACAAATTATTTGAGAGTCATTATATCCTCACAAAAATTATATCTTGAAATATTGGTAATAGTCCAACTCCATCCAATAAATCTTCATGACATTTAAGTATTCATTGACAGGAAAGTTACTTTGTTTGATATTGTTGAACTTTTTTTTATTTCTAAATGAGTGCAACATCTTTCACTATTGGGTATGTTTGTGAAACATCTTTTGTAGTGGAAATGAACATAAAAAATCTATTGATCTCTGGTAACATAATGTTCTATAGTCATATCATGATTATGAAATTAACTTCATCTCAGAGTATAAACTTTTATTCTTTAGGCTCCATTGGTATATCCATAAGATGTTAGATTTTTTTTCCCTTCTATTTCAGAAAGGTCTTCACAATTTGAGACCATTTAAGATATATATATATATATATTTGGTTCAATTGATAAGATGCTTAAGTCCCTTGAGTTTCTCCCTTGGTATGGTTTTCGCCATTAATCGACTCATATGAAAAAAAGTCAAAGAACCTATATATATTGAATAAAAGAATCCTTTAAGAGGAATAAGATTGGAAACAGGAAACATAACATTAGAGAAATAGAATGAATGTTAGAAGAAAAATCCTAACCTTGCACAGATACCATATAGAAAATAAAACAAAGGACAAAACTCTCAAAATTTGTTACTCACACTTTGTACAACATGCAAGTTATATAAACATTTCCAAGAGTCATTATAAAGTAAAAATAAATTAAAAATGGGGAAAATAAGAAGAGATGATGACCTTTGTTGACCTCCAAGCATACGCCATAAATCAAATCGAGCTCAAAGACATCAATGATCAACAACTCACAAATCGGGAAATGACCAGACGCCAAAATCGAAAATATCTCCAATTGACTAACGGACGCCATCACGCTCAAAACGCCAAAATTGATCGAATATATATCACAATTCATCGGCCGTCGAAGAAATCGCCGACGCCTATCGCGATATTGAGATTAGGAAGCCGCAACGATGCCCAAACGCCCTCTATTTGTAAAATTGATCGCGTCATTCGCATCAAAACGTCAAAACCTTTCAAATGAGACTGTCCGCGCTCAATTCGGACGAGTCTGCGCAAATATTGAGCCGTCGAAAGCAATAATGCGCATTTTTGAATTGAATTGACGGCTGAATCAAATAAATCGCGTGAAATGCGTCGTCCAAACATCGAATAACCTAAGATCGACATATATATTGTGCATGTAATAATGTCATCGTCAAAATCCAAATTAGAGTTAATTAAATAATTATTTAAGGAAATCCTATAAATACCCACTTACCTAACCCAAACACTACCACCCATAGCCCCAAAAAATCCCAAGCCGGCCGTAGGGGAAGAATAGCTTGGAGCGGAGCGGCCATAGATCTCTTCACCTAATCCAATCTCTAAAGAAGTAGGTCTCCGCTCTATGATGCAAGCGCGTGCGGTGGAGCACGAATCAAATTCGAAGAGCAAGCGTGCAGCGATCAGCAACCAACCGAGGAAGGACAACCCAAAGGCCGAGAAGCAGAGGAGAAGGAATTTGGCCGAGGAGTCGGAGGCGACGGAGATGCCGGCGATGGACACGAACGACGATTCTATCCTTTTCTCTGTAGAGGAGATTGTGTAGTATCCTCTTCCTGGCTATATCGCACCGTCGTCGATCAGCTTCAGTCACGACGACCGGCTAGTATCGTACTTGATCAGCTCTGATGGAACGCTCTATTGCAAAATCTTCGCTTTCGATCTCGTGAATCGTCGGCCGGAGCTCATCTTCAGCCCTCCGGAAGGCGGCGGACTGGATGAGAGCAATCTCTCGGCAGAGGAGAAGCTGAGGAGGGAGAGGTCAAGGGAAAGAGGGCTTGGTGTGACTAGCTGTGAGTGTAGGGCAACTAGTCCTTACATCGGTGGAAAACCCAACATAATTGTTCCTTTGCCTTCAGGAGTATATTTTCAGAACATATCTGGTTCGAAGCCAGAAATTAGGCTTCGGAGCTCTCCGGAATCTCCGATCATTGATTCACACCTATCTCTAGATGGAACTATGATCGCTTATGTTAGGAATGACGAGCTTTATATTCTGGATTTGCCAACCGGGGAGCCAAAGAAGTTGACTTACGGTGCAAGAGAAAGTGGAAAGACTCATGGCCTTGCTAAATATATTGCACAACAATGCATGTCCTCCATTATATGGACTTCGAAGAAGAGATGGACAGAAAAGCGGGATTCTGGTGGTCACCTGATAGTAGAAATATTGTTTTCGCAGAATTTGATTCATCTGGAATACCTTCTTTCAGAATTATGCATCAGGGTAAAAGTTTCGTTGGTCCAGATGCACAGGAAGACCATCCATACCCCTTTGCTGGAGCATCTAATGTAAAGGTTTGGATTGGAGTAGTTTCTAATTGCGGGGAAGGCATCACTTAGATGGATCTTCTTTGTGGAGGAAAAGTTCATGCGGATGACGATGATGATGAATATTTAGCTAGAGTCAATTGAATGCCTGATAATACTCATGGTTCAAGTTCTCAACCGGTCTCATACAAAATTGAAACTTTATAAGTTTGATATTGGAACTGGACAAAAGGAAGTTATATTGGTAGAAGAACAGGATATATGGATAATTTTGCATGATTGCTTTACGCCTTTAGATAAGGGAGCAAAAAAGTATCATGGGGGCTTTTTATTTGGGCTAGTGATAAAACTGGTTTTAGACATCTTTACCTTCATGATAAGAATGGAGCGTGTTTGGGTGTTTGGGGCCAATCACAGTAGGAGATTGGATGGTTGAGCAAATTGTAGGTATTAATAAAAATGCTGGTCTAATTTACTTCACTGGGACTATGGATGGGCCTTTGGAATCTAATTTGTGCTGCACCAGCCTCTATCTTAACTGGAACCTTTCCATACAATCGCCAGAGAGGCTAACGAATGGCCAGGGAAAACACGTTGTTATCCTTGGTCATCAGATGCAAAGCCACTTATTATTCCAAGGTTCAAGAAACTTCAACTTTCCCCACCAGAAAAAATCCAGATTTCAGCAAATGATGGAACCATTCTCTATGGTGCTTTGTATCAGCCTGATGTAGAGAAATATGGACCACCTCCTTAAAAGCATTAATCAGTGTCTATGGTGGCTCAACTATTCAGTTTGTTTGCGATTTATGGATAAATACAGTTGACATGAGAGCTCAGTACCTGAGGAGTAAAGGAATTCTTGAGTAGAAGTTATGCATCTTTATATAAGACTATACACATCTTTCTTCTGGTGAAAATCTATGTTGGCGGTATCTTAGTACCCCATACATGCCTTTCTTGGCAATGGTGGATGGCGCATTCGACCGGGGTGTTTATACCACTCATATATATCTTTTGATAATGGGCCAAAGATACCGACATACCTATAATGGGATTACGTCGGGATGCTGCCGAATTTTCACACTGATAGAGGCTGAACAACTTGATATAACTTCAATTACGAAACTAAAATTAACTATTTAAACTGACATTGCAAATGTATAAGTCTTAAGACGACTTTTTTTAGCGACTAAATCGTTATGCGCAGCCGAGACCAATACTTTCGACATGATAACACATTCTGGTTATATCCACCCATATACGCTTTTCTTTGTTACAGTGCATTCACCCTCCCACCCAACTCTCGATGCTTGTATGCACATTTTAGATTGTCAAATATCTGCAAAAATTTTATCTAAAATCCTAAACTTTCAATGAAACTCAATCAAAATAAATAACACTATTCAAATCCTTTAAGATTAAATTAATACTGAATTGAATAACCCACATGAGCCCCAACACTACGCTGAATGCTTAAACTCAATCTCGGATTACGCGAAATGATTCCTATTGAGTCCTTAAGACCAATGAAGTTAACAAAACATAAAAATTCATCGATAACAAGAATTTCAACTTAATAAAATATATGAAGTTAATTCGTATACGACAAGAGATCTGATTCTCTATTATTAAACTAATAGAAATGATCTAATAAAGAAAATAATACATCCACCCCGATGATGGTTATGTCGAATGGAGATTTCAACCGGAGGGAATACTTTTATCAAAATGCACTTACAAGCTCAAATTAAATTAATCTAAATTAAATATCAATCCAAAAGTGAAATTTAATATATCATCAAGCTATAAATGCTTAAATGAAATTCGATATGTAAAAAACTTAAAGCAAAAAAAATTATGCATCTACCTTTCGCAATCGTCGCGACAATCAAGAAAACTTTAAATTTCACATAAGCCAAAGTCAAATCGTTGCTCAATTATGCTCACTCAATCAATCTCTCACGTAGCGACGTGGTCTCCTTCCGACTATGCGCTGCTGGACTTCCATATACGAGCATACAACCGTCTTCCCGAATGGTTGCCAAATAAGATCATTATATCACGGCCACGATCAGATGAATGCTCCCCAATGGCTCTGTCTTTTGAATTGTGAACCATAGGGTGCACCTGATAGGGCAAAAATCCTTCTGTCAACTAAGTTGGATTTAAACTTGTCTCTTTAGACAAACATCACCATGCGCCTGACGACGCAACCCATAATCGACAATGATCTTCTCCGATTGACAACTATCTCCTCTAACTAGTACTACAACCGGATGACAACTATAGATCTTGATCGCATCATCGCTCCCCAACCATCCACTTTAAGCTAAATAAGGATAAATTTCATAAATCTAAATTTCAATACTCCACATGTTGCTACTATACATTATGCATGTAGCAATCTAACAACTAGCCTTAATCGAAAGTTCTCTCTCAACATTAGGAGGGGTAATTAATTACAGGTATTTGCGCCTATAGGAAACTTGGAACCAGATCTAAAGTCCTCACAAAATGCGAGTGAAATCTCTGGGTAGTATTTTATCTACTATTTCATCTGTCTTTCGAAAGTTTGACCAATATTTAATCAAACACTCTTAATCAGATGTCTACAAATTTTCAAAGCCACGATTGACGACGCCATCGGGATAAGTTTTTTCTATCTTCGCTAATCAAAGCTATAATAACGGTAGAGTATAATAAAATTAAAATTTGAAGTTATTTATAAAATGAAATTGATTAAAACTCAAAATTATTTTTATAATGAACATAATTCTGAAGTTTTCAAAATCTTTTTATACATAATTTGTTATTATATTTTATCATATTTATTCTGTTATGTCTCAACATTTTGAAATGTGGGGTATATATATCAATTATTAACTACTAATCCACATCTTTTATTTGAGAAGAATTAATCTCTAGAACACACCCTTCACCATCAAGCTAAGCCGCAGAGCCAACATCCGTCTAGCTAATGATGTTATTAATACTAGGGATGTAAGAGCTACCATCCAATTTGATAGCGTGGACTTCCCAACTATTGTCACTGTCAACCATGACGCAACTGTTCACAACCCACTTGCCCGAAGTCAAGCTCAAAGGCCTCAACCAGTTGAAATGATCACGACGCACCGCAATTCACGACAAAGAGGCCAATTAATGCGTTATTCTGAGGCTCCCAGAAGAGGGCCTCACGTGTTTGAAAAAATTGGACATTAGAAGCCCGTTAATGAAGAGAACTATTATTGGCTAGAAGATTTCATTGGCTCCAGTAAATGCTACCTTCTTACCAACTAAATCATTTGCTATTGGAAGGCAAGATGTTGAGGCTTCCTCATCTGGAGGTAATCTAAATAGAAGACAGCGAAAGAGAAAGAATGCTGAGCTGCGAGCTCAACAACTGTTGCCTGAACCATCAATCACACAATTGGCACTGCAGCCATAAGTGAGTGCTCCCACGTGTAATAGATTTGAAAATCTGAAATGGATCAAGAGTAACAGTCCTACTGGCGAAATCAAACGATCCTTTTGGAATCAACAGCGACAAGCTCCAACCCACCAGAAGAAACAGCCAGAGACTTTATCGGCACGAGTACATAGAGTCATGAAGGTTGTCAAAGAAAAGGACATAATGAAAAATAAGTTTCAAAAGCTAATTATTAGAGAAGCTGAGAAAGTCCCATCAAGAAATCTGTCATCACTAGTGGAGAAGAACAAAGGCGTGACATCTGGCTTGTATTCCCGGCAGAAAGGAAAATAAATCTGGAGGCTAAAGCCTTGAGAAGAAATTACTGTGGAGAAGAACAAAGGCGTGACATCTGGCTTGTATTCCCGGAGATCCGCCGGTGATAGGGCCCGACAGGAATGGGTCCCAAAAAGAAGATTACCATTAATGAGCCAATGGATGGTCGACACCCTGGAGAATCCTCCAGGGAATCCCATCACCAAATAGCTTCATCTCCTCAGGAGGTAGTCGACTTCGATCGAAGCCCTCTAATTGAAGAAATGTTCATGCCGCAACCTAAGCCTGAGATCCATTGGACACGATGCTCAGAAGTGAGGCTACAAGAAGAAGGTGAAGGTGATGATGATGAGACCATTGAATAGAAGTGGTCTATATGGTAGGTCAGGGGGATGATCAACTTGGTACTCGGTTCTATAATCAATGGCGGTGTACCACCTTACTCACTGCTCATCCTGAAAGATAGGAAGAAGAAGAGCATTTGGATTCTTCTTCAAGTGATGAGCAAAGAGAAGATTCAAAAAAGGAGGAGAATCTCGTGGTCACTGACACTACCACACTAGCCCAAATGCAAAGGCACATGCAGCGCCAAATGAGGGCAAAAGATAAAGAAATTGAGCAACTTAACACTAAAATGAATGAGATGATGACTCAGATAAATCTCATGATGTAGATAATGCAGAGGAATGCAACGTCAATCCCACTCACTATTCCACCTGTTAATCCTCATGCAGCTAATATCATCTCTACCAATATCAATAGAGCCAACACCTCAAACTCCTGGAGCTCATAGTGCTCATGAGGGGAGAAATGAAATTAATCAGTTGTCTTCCTAGCCAACCCCTCAAAACTTGCCCAGTACATCAGAGCATGTGAAAGCTGCTCAATTAGAAACTATTTTAAATGAGAAAATTAAAATTGTTATTGCTATAGAGCAAGTAGAGCAGTTAGTAAACAAAAGTTGTCCGTACCTAACTGAGTACGACCAGGTGTCATACCCTAAAGGCTATTTAGTATCAAAGTTTAATACATTTGATGGCAATGGTAAACCTAAGCAGCACTTGGCACAATTCAAAGTGACATATGGCAATACTGGGGGCAATGATGTATTATTATTTCATCAATTTGTTAGTAGTTTAACTTTAACTGCTTTCGAATGGTACGCAGAATTGCCAAATTACTCGATCAAGACTTTTGCCGAGTTAGAAACAATGTTTATCAAAAGATTCTGCAGCACAGTCAAAAAGACAGTTATTGTTGACCTCGCCTTAGAGAAGAGAAGAAAGGATGAGTCAATAACAAAATATATTACATGTTGGCACAACATGAGTATGAGGTGTGAACAATAGCTAGAGGAAAAACATGCAATCCAATTGTTAATGAGAAATATCAATGATAAGATGGCATCATATCTTTGCATGACTTCTATCACTATTTTTCAAGAGCTACTCGATTGGGTAGCAAAATTTGAAAAGTTAAATTTTTCTAAGTCTGAGAGTCAATCAGATAAAGTAAAAAGGAGCCTTCAGACTCAAAAAGAAGTGAATCTCGCACTACTTATAGCCTGAATAAAGGAAAACGAATAGTCTATAATATTGATAAAGAAAAATAACCCATTTATGTCGAAGAAATAGTCAAACAACCAATCAATCTTCAACCCAAGCTTGTCCTTGGAGGCAACGATAAACCTCAAAACTTCTTAGGTGGGGGAGAGCGCCCAAGGCAAGCAATGAGAGATATGAAATGCATACAATCATCTCTCAAAGAAAAGATGAACAATGAATATACTTTTAAGAGAGAAAGTGTGACCAAATTATTCCACCAAGCTCTTAAAGCAGGGATGAAATTACCAGAATGCAAAAGGCCAGAAGAATCAAATCAAATTGACAATCTAAATTATTATCCATATCATCGAGTGGTTAGCCACCCAATTGAGGATTGTTATGTATTCAAAGACTGGCCAGAAAGAAAATATAAGAGAGGTGAATTCACACTGTCCAATAGTGTCCTTATTCATCTCAAGAAAGAATATGCAATGGTGGTCACGTCCTCTTTCGTGCCCCCAAATAGGAACAGTGTGAAAGAAAAGGCAGTACAAGAAGGACAATGGGAGACTGCAATCTCCAAGAAAACTATCAAAATGTTGAAACAGCTGGAAGGTGTTCCCGGCATCAAGTGGAAATCACCACTTGAACCAATGCTGGAGTCGAAAGGAATGCCTGAAGCGAGCACCTCAGCTTCTCAATGGCATTTTAATCATAACACTCTATCGCAGTATAAAGAAAACTCTACCAAGCATAAACCATGTACATCAAAGAAATCAAATAATAAGAAGAAGAAGATTAAGAAGAGAACTATAGTTCAAAATATCATTAACAACCTAGAAGAATATCATCAGCCGATGAGACAACCTATCAAGCTAGCTGACTTCATGTCTAAACTCCAAATTGTTGAACCAAATAAGGAAGGTGATGATGAAGATGATAAATCACTTCCTAGAGAAACGTGTCGAGTTATTTCAATGTCATCAAGCACTTCTTGATGGAGCTCGTGCCGATATTTATTGTCAAACAACCCCAATATATGCAGAATTCGAATAAACTCAGAGGGTTTACTTCAACTAGAAGAAGAATGGCTGAAAATACAGCACCCAAGTTTTGCTTGATGGCAAGACAGACAGATGATAGTTCGGAAGAAGGTTTATGCTTTCCCGAGGGAAATGATTCAGAATCATCAATGAAATCTCGCGTGGAACACTTAAAACTAGGCAGCGACTCAAAATATTTAGGAGTAAATGCTGATCTTGAAGGGATTACCTCTTCAGAAGAGTCCGAGCCAAACAAAGCGACCAAAGTGCAACTAAGAGGTGGCAAAGTACTACCGCCGCCTCTAAAGAAAGGACCACTAAATAAAGACAAAGATAAAGATATTGAAGTTAATGAAAGCATCGTTCCTAAAGGGCCCAATAAAAAGTTTGGCCCGGGTGAGGGAATTGACTACAATATCATATCACATTTGAGGAAGATTCCTGCACAATTGAGTGTGTATGCGGCCCTCTTAATGTCGAAGAATCTTCGTGAAACTTTAATTCAAACTCTTGATAATCCAAAAAATTTTGAAGCATATTTTGCAGAACGGTGTATGACTGAAGTTTTGCAATCTCAAGATCTCCCTACTGTCACTTTCTTTGAAGAAGATCTTATGTTAGGAACATCATAGCATAATCTTCCATTATATGTTAGTGCGGAGAGCGACGGTATTATGATAATACAAATCTTGATCAACCAGGCTCGTCGATTAATCTCATGAGTCTACGAGCACTGAGAGGACTATTTCTTAACATTCAACATCTTGGGCGAGATAAAATGATGATTCATGGCTTTAATGAAAAAGGATAAAAGACTCTCAAATCTTTCATTTTGTCACTCAATTTTGGAGAGCTATACACTGAAGCTAAATTTCATGTGATAGATGTTGATACTTCATTTAAGGCGTTATTGGGACGTCCCTGGCTCCATGAATATGGAATGGTGTCATCCACCTTGCATCAATGCATAAAATACTTTAAGGATGGAAAGGACAATAGAATCCTTGGCAATCTTCAGCCGTTTACAGTTCATGAGGCGAGGATCTATGAAGATGCAAAATATTTTCTCCCAAAAGCGCCCAAGCCTCGGCAGTCTACGACATCAACTTCAAAGACTACAAAACAATTGAAAGAAGAGAGGGAACAAAAAGGAAGAAAGAAGGTGATGCCAACTCTTTCTAAAACATTGGACATACTATCTAAGTTAAAAAGGTCAGTTCCTCACTTAAGCAGTGATATAGAAGAAGATGATGAAATGTCTGCTAAGCCCAAGGAGATTTGTGAACCTTCTATAAAAAGAAAGGAGAAGATAAAGCCCTTCAATTCCGACTATGAATTTGAATCCACCTATGAAGATGAGGTTCAATGTGTCTCTTCCATAGGAGCGGCAAATCTATTGATATCAGAAGATTCACTTGTGATCGCGTCAGTCCCTTCGCAATACTTCAAAGAAATTACTCCACGTGAAGTTCACATTGTTGAAGAGAAAGACTTTCTATGTTTCTCCTTCGCCTGAAAGTGATAAGCATGGAATTTCATTTTACAAGTCTAAAGAGTGCTATCACCAAGATTCTGATTGGCTCATGCAATTCGATGAATCTATTGATATAGTGCCAACTAGAATGTCAAGATATTATCCTCCAAGAATCCGTAAGATGATGCACAAATTAGGGGTTTATGTCGAAACTGATAAATGGCAAGCTCACTTTTTCGACACCCTCTAAAATTTGAAGAGTCCACAGATCTCACGAAAGTGTGATAATCATACATCTAAAGGTATTGGATACATCCGACGTAAGCATCGTCGAAGAGCTTGTTACACAATAACAGAAAATAAAGTTGAGGCTGAAACTAAAAATGAAAATGACCTTTATGAGGTTTACGACAAAAAAAAAATGAAGAAGTCAGGCTCAAGAGCTTAAAGATGGTGGGCATACCATGGATGAGTGAAAGAAATCAACTTGTGAAGATGATCCCATCATCGTCTTTTATTTGATGAAAATGATGAAGAAATGAAAGTCTTGCTATGTGAATTCAGGGACTGCTTTACTTGGACATATTCTGAAATGCCATGCTTATCTCCTAATGTGACAGTTCACAAATTAGCCATTAAGCTAGATGTGACACCAGTTAAACAAGCTTCTAGACGAATGAGATTGAGATTGAAGAACAGGTGATCGCAAAAATTAAAAAGCTCATTGAAGCAGGCTTCATCCAAGAAGAAAAGTATGCAGATTGGATAGTCAACATTGTTCTAGTGAGAAAGAAAAATAGCCAAATCCGTATCATCATCGACTTTTGATACTTAAATAAAGCATGCCTAAAGGATGACTTTCCATTTCCAATATCAGAATTACTAGTGGATAATACTTCCAACCATGATATGTTCTCATTCATGGACGAATCGTCGGGCTATAATCAAATTAAGATGGCTCTTGAAGATGAAAAACACACATCATTCAGGACGCCAATTGGTATATATTGCTATACAATCATGTCCTTCGGATTGAAAAATGTCGAAGCTACATACTAGAAAGCTATGACTCATATTTTAGATGAGTTGATCCATCAAAAAGTGGAATGCTATGTTGATACATCATCGTTAAAAGTATAGATCGCAAAGATCGTCTTAATGATCTAAGGATTGTATTTAAGATAATAAGAAAATATAATCTCAGGATGAATCCCCTCAAGTGTGCATTCGGGGTCTCGTCTAGAAAATTCATTGTTCATTGGCTATATTATACGTCATAGAGGAATTAAGATTGATCCAACAAAAATTAAGTCAATTATTAAGATGCCACCATCAAAGAGTTTGCATCAGCTCCGCTCGTTACAAGGATAACTCGTATTTATTCGGCATTTTATATCGAATATATCTAGAAAAAGCCAACCATTTTCAATGTTGATGAAGAAGAATATTCCATTCAAATGGGTTAATGAGTGTCAAAAGCTTTTGATAGCATCAAGAAGCTTTTGATAGTATCAAGAAATATCTATTAAATTTCTCAATCCTTGCAGAACCAATTCCAAGGAAGCCCCTTATTTTGTATACAGCTGCACTAGAAAAATCTCTCGGAGCGTTGTTGGCACAGCATAATGAAGAAGGCAGGGATAACGCTCTTTATTATATAAGTTGAAGGTTAATATGAGCGAAAGAGAAATATTCTTCAATTGAGAGACATTATCTTGCATTAATCTTTATTGTTCAAAAGCTCAGACATTATATGATGTCACAGAAGATAATGCTCATCTCAAAAATCGTTCCGTTGAAGTTCTTGATGACAAGACCAATATTGATAGGTCGTTTGGCACGATGGGTGGTGGTCTTATTACAATTCAATATTATATATGTACCTCAAAAAGCTGTAAAGGGGCAGATACTAGTAGATTTTCTTGCCGCGCATCCTATCCTGATAGATTCAGCACTTAATGATGATTTTCCTGATGAACAGATTCTGTTTATCTATGAAAGAGAAAAGCTGCAGATCTGAAAATTTTACTTCGACGGAGCATCATCTATTAAACCTACTCAGCCCCTAAATTTACCAAAAGCAAGAGACAACATTGGCCTCGTCTTCATAACACTAGAAGGTGGCATAATAAGACGTTTATACAAGTTGACTGAACCACGAACCAATAACGAAGGAGAATATGAAGTGTTGGTGGTAGGTCTGGAGGAAGCCATTTCCATGGGAGTCTAGAATCTGCAAGTTTTTGGCGATTCTCAGCTTGTCATTAATCAAGTACAAATCACAAATATCATTATGACTCGAGTCTCGAGAGCTAAGAATAGCAAAGCAGATTGCCTGGCAAAGTTAGCTAAAGAAATGACGAGTATGGATGACGACGACTACATACTAATTAGCGTTTGCAATTGTCAAGTCACGTTGGAAGAGGGGCAATCAAATGCAAATCAGCAGGATGCAACTCACGTTGCTCCTCATACTCCCTTACAAATTGCTTCTCAAAGTCAACAAGACAACCTCAGGTCATTCAAGAGGAAAGACCTCAACTGAGAAAACTCCAAAATCACATAATGAAATCCTTACAGTAGAAGAAAAGGAAGATTGTAGACAACCCTTCATCAACTACTTCAAGGAAAACAAATTATCAAGCAATAAATCGATGGCTACACAACTTGAGAAGAGGTTTCTACTATATGCTTATGTTGGCAATACTCTATATCGTGGATCTTTTGAGCAGATGTGGCTATGATGCCTGCGAATAGAAGAAGCCAACAAAGTAATTGCTGAAATTCATGGACTATATGGTGCACACCAATCTGGTCACAACCGAGCATGTGATCAACTTCTTCACTCACAATATTGTCTATAGATCCGATGTGTAACGTCGAATTATATCAGGCAATGATCCAGCCTTTAAAAATGCTAAAATTTATAGATTTGCTAATCGACATAAGATTGATTGGCGATACTCATCAATTTATAATCCGAGAGCAAATAGCTTGGACGAGACTTTCAATAAAATACTAGTCAAGTTACTCAGAAAGAGCCTCACAAAAAATAAAAAGGAGTGGCATACCAAGCTCGTTGAAGCATTATGAGCTTACCGCACCACTTACAAGACTCCCACAAAATTTACTCCTTATGTGATAGTATTTGGAGCTGAAACAGTCTTGCCACTTGAAGTTGGACTACCTTCACTCCGAGTAGTCATTCAACACAATCTCACTCGATATGAGAATGCTCGTTTACGGATGAAAGAGCTTGACACGCTTGACAAAGTTAGGCTCCAAGCTCAGCAAAATTTAGAAGTCTACGAGCGAGGATGTCCAAAGCATTCGATCATACAGTGCGTCCTTGAATCTTCTAAGAAGGGGAATCGGTCATGGTGCTGAGTACACCAATTACTCCTCATCGTCATTACATGTGTAAGTTTTGTTTAAAAATTCTCTTGTAATACAAAAATGTATTTTCGAAATAAAACAAACATCCCTCTATTAGACATAGGGCATTTTTTTTTAATTTTATAACAAAATATTAGGCTTTCTCATGTAAGAAAGGATGCCTCCTTTTGTATTTGGGTTGATATCGCACCTAAGGCTGAGATCCACATATACATGTTCAAATTATGTATTCAAATTCACAAGTTTCAAAGTTTTACTGATCAAAAAAAGAAATTTTTAAGTCTACAAACTTCGACAAATCTAGTTAGAAACACATCTATACATCAAATGAGTGGAGTGATAAGGTCAACTCAACACGATAATATCATGCTTTTACTCAATACGCTACAAAGGTCGTAGTAAGAGATCCCCCATCTCCTTAGCTCGATGATAAAATCCTCCATCAATTGCTCAAGTTCAAGACTCAAGTGGGTGCATAAGATTGGACAACACGCCCAAATATCGTCGAGTCGCTGATAAGTCTACTTACTCAACATACCACAAAGACCTCAGTAAGAGATCCTCCTACTTTGTTCAAAGACAAGAGCATATAAATCTCTAAATCCCTCCAATTTGGTGAGTTCAAGTGATCCAGATTAGGAGATCATCCTTGATGGTAGTAAGGTCATTTTTCAAAATCCAACAAAAATATCTTCACTCAAGAAGGCACTAAGTCGAGTTTAGTATCAATATCAAATGTGAACTCTCAACTCTTTCAACAAGTCTGTTAAGCAGAAAGACCGAAAGAAACTCTTCTTCAACAAGTTCAATCAAACAGAAAGGGACCGAAGAAGTCATCCAAATGTTCATACAATGCCAAAGGCTGAACTAACAGCGTTATGTCATCAACATGTCTATTACGTACAAAGCGTAGGATCGATGACTCTTTGTCATTGACCCAACACAGAATCTAAGAGTCAGGTCATCTGCTGACATCCTTCTATAAGCCTACAAAAGTAGAAAGCTAGGACATAAGGTAAGTTCACATCGTCTGACAAGTCTTCAAGATAATTCAAGGAATTCCTTCGCCAAATCCGTCAATGCATAAAGCCAGGATAGAAGGAAATATTAACTACAAAATCTTGATATTGAATCTTCAACAAGTCCGTCAAAGCATAGAGCATAAGACCGAAGATGTTCTCATCTCGTTAATAAGTCATTAACTCCATCATGTCCACTAAGGCACGAAGCCAGGACAAGATGAAAATATAATTTTTAAATTTCGAGATTGAATCTTCAACAAATTCGGCATAAAGCATAGAACCAAAGACATTCTCATCACAGCAATAAATCATCAACTACATTAAGTCCACCAAGACACAAAGTTAGGACAAAAGAAAATTATAAATTTCAAACTCTCAGGAGGAAATCTTCAACAAAGTCCGAGAGCACAAAACATATGACTAAAGACATTCCAAATTCTCTCAACAGTTACTGTGAAAGCTCCCCTATTGGACAGAGGGCATTATTATATATTTATCTAAGTCAATATCGTGCTTTAAGCCGAGATTTTTAGATAGATACATATTATGATTGAAAAACAAATCATGTCTATTTTGCAGTAAAGGAAATCAAACCTTGAATGTATTTTTGAACTACTCTGCAATTCCTTTATTAGACACGGGACAATTTTTTTATGACCAAGTTGAAGGTCTTGCAAGAACAAAAAGAATATATTCTACACATGAAAAAACAGTCATAAATATCAAAAGTTTGCATCTTGGATTCATCAAATTTTGAAGATCAAGTTAAAAAAACTCTCAATTTCGGAAGCCTCAATCAACTAAGTTGGAAAAACACACACTCCCACGAATCAAATCAAATTTTGTTGACCTCTATGCATGCACCATAAGTTAAATCGAGCTCACAAGACAAAGTCGAACGACTTCGGATGCAACTGCTCGCAAATCGAGGCTAAAATATACTGGACATTGCCAAAATCAGTATAAACGATCTCCAATCGACGAACAAACTTCCGTGAATGCCAAAATCGAATAATATTATAGCTTGACCATTCAAGAAAATCCGTCGACGCGCATATGAGCATATCGAGGTCGCGGAAAGCGATCCCAAAGCGGCGTTGAAATTGATCGCGAAAGATCGAAATATCAAACTTTCAGAATCCATTCAAACCGAATCGCAAATATCGAGCTATCGATAATGAGCATTTTGAACCGAAATTGACCCATTCGACATGAACAAACCACATCGATCGCTAAACGGAACATCATAATAACCTAAGATCAATATATATATTTCTCATGTAATAATATCATCATCAAAATCTAAATTAGGGTTAATTAAATAATTAAATTAAAAAAATCTTATAAATACCCTCTTACCTAACCCCAATCACTACTACCCACAACCGACCGCAGGGGAAGAATAGCTTGGAGCAAAGCGGCCATAGATCTCTTCCCTTAATCCAACTATAAAGAAGTAGGTCTCCGCTCTCTGATCAAGCACAAATCAAATAAAGAGGGCGCGGCGAGGACCAGCTGAGGTGAAGGACAAGAAAGTGGAAGGAGTCAGAGAAGATGGAGATGACGGACACAAATGACGATTCTATCCTTTTCTCCGTAGAGGAGATTGTATCCTCTTCCTGGCCACCCATAACTGACCGACTAGTATCGTACTTGTTCAGCTCCGATGGAACGCTCTATCGCAAAATCTTTGCCTTCGATCTCGTAAATCGTCGGCAGGAGCTCATCTTCTACCCTCCGAAAGGTGGCGGATTGGACGAGAGCAATCTCTCGACAGAGGAGAAGCTGAGGAGGGAGAGGTCAAGGGAAAGGGGGCTTGGTGTGACTAGATATGAGTGGAAGGCTACTAGTCCTTACATCATTGGAAAACCCAGCATAATGGTTCCCTTGCCTTCAGGAGTATATTTTCAGAACATATCTGGTTCGGAGCCAGAAATTAGGCTTCGGAGCTCTCCGGAGTCTCCGATCATTGATTCGCACCTATCTCTAGATGGAACTATGATCGCTTATGTTAAGGATGACGAGCTTTATATTCTGGATTTTCCAACCGGGGAGCCAAAGAAGTTGACTTACAGTGCAAGAGAAAGTGGAAAGACTCATGGCCTTGCTGAATATATTGCACAACAATGCATGTCCTCCATTGTATGGACTTCTAAGAAGAGATGGACAGAAAAGAGGGATTCTGGTGGTCACCTGATAGTAGAAATATTACTTTCGTAGAAGTTGATTCATCTGGAATACCTTCTTTCAGAATTATGCATCAGGGTAAAAGTTTCGTTGGTCCAGATGCACAGGAAGACCATCCATACCCTTTTGTTGGAGCATCTAATGTAAAGGTTTGGATTGGAGTAGTTTATATTTATGGGGAAGGCATCACTTGGATGGATCTTTGTGGAGGAAAAGTTCATGCGGATGATGATGATGAATATTTAGCTAGAGTCAACTGGATGCCTGATAATACTCTCATGGTTCAAGTTCTCAACCGGTCTCATACAAAATTGAAACTTTATAAGTTTGATATTGGAACTGGACAAAAGGAAGTTGTATTGGTAGAAGAACAGGATATATGGATAAATTTGCATGAATGCTTTACGCCTTTAGATAAGGAAGCGAAAGTATCATGGGTACTTTATTTGGGCTAGTGATAAAATTGGTTTTAGACATCTTTACCTTCATGATAAGAATGGAGCGTGTTTGGGTGTTTGGGGCCAATCACAGAAGGAGATTGGATGGTTGAGCAAATTGTAGGTATTAATAAAAATGTTGGTCTAATTTACTTCATTGGGACTATGGATGGGCCTTTGGAATCTAATTTGTACTGCACCAACCTCTTTCCTGACTGGAACCTTTCCATACAATCGCCAAAGAGGCTAACGAATGGCCAGGGAAAACACGTTATTATCCTTGGTCATCAGATGCAAAGCCACTTATTATTCCAAGGTTCAAGAAGCTTCAACTTTCCCCACCAGAAATAATCCAGATTTTAGCAAATGATAGAACCATACTCTATGGTGCTTTGTATCAGCCTGATGCAGAGAAATATGAACCACCTCCTTATAAAGCATTAATCAGTGTCTATGGTGGCCCAACTGTTCACTTTGTTTGCACTTCATGGATAAATACAGTTGACATGAGAGCTCAGTACCTGAGTAAAGGAATTCTTTTGTGGAAGTTGTGCTTACTTGAAGATATAAGATATTACACGCCTTTCGATATAAAAATCGTGTTCGCGGCAGATCTTAGTGCCCCATATACCTTCTTTAGAGACGACGATTCGACCAGATTATATACCACCCATTTTTGGATAATGAGGCCCAAAGATACCCGGGCAGCTCTATACCGCAGATGGGGATGCCGAATTTTACCGACAAGACACGAAAGACTGATATAAATTCAACTTTAAAATTAACTATTTAAACTAACAGTAAGTGTATAGACTCAGACACGCTTTTTTTAGCGTGGAGGAAAAATCTGCAGATCAGAAAAGACTCATACTGTCTTTATTGGATGATGATTATGCGGGACACCTTATGTCTTCTTATACGAATGATCTGATAAGGCCGAGATGTTAAAATTTTATATAAAATTCTAAGCTTACAATAAAACTCAATCAAAATAAATAACACTATTTAAATCTCTTAAGCTTAAATTACTACTGAATTGAATAACCCGCATGAACACCGCTACTGAATGCTTAAACTTAATGTTTAAGGATATTGCACGGGTTGATTCTCAGTTGAGTCTTAAGACCGGTCCGGATTAATAAAACCTAAAAATTCAATAGTAATGTTATAAGAATTTCAACTTAGTAAAATATTTGGTAGTTTAATGTATATACGACAAGAGATTTGATCATCTATTATTAAATTAATAGAGTTGACAGGATCTGGAACAGCAAAATAATACATCCACCCTGATAATGATTGTATTGAATGAAGATTTCAACCGAAGAGGATATTTTCATCAAAATGCGCTTATAAGCTCAAATCAAATTAATTTAAATTAAATATCAATTCAAATGTGAAATCTAATATATTATCAAGCTATAAATGCTTAAATAAAATTTAATATGTTAAAAAACTTAAAAGCAAAAAAATAATACATCCACCTTTCGATGCTTTTTTGGTGATAAATCGAAAACTCTAAAAAAAAGAGGCCAAATCAGTCAGTGTTATGTTTTAATCAATCTACGCCGAAGGGAGCTGCTCTAATCAGATATGGCTAAGTAGACATTACATGATGAGCGATGCACGTAGCTTGACCGCCAAAACGATTATCTCACATTATCTCATTATGATATACTCAATTTTCCTTTTTGAATTGTGAACCATAGTGACTTGAAAAAGAAAAGATTTCACCAAGGGATTTAAACTTATCTCCTGCAAAAACACCACCCCAAGTCATAAAATTTTCTAGACGAACCCACTACACAAAGATCCTTCATTAAGTTGGATCGACATACCTCAAGTAGCCAAGACACAAACTCGGAAAGACAAATCAGATCTTAGATCATCAACCTCCACTTTAAGCTAAATAAGGATGAATTTCATAAATCTAAATTTTAATACTCCACGCCGCTATTATTATCGCATGATTTAGCAATCTAACGACCAAATTTTAATCGAAAGTTCTCGTTGGAGGGTTAACTACGTGGTACTTGCCTATAAGAAACCTCGGAACCAGATCTAAAGTTCTCATAAAATTAGGCGAAATCTGGGTAGTGTCTTCTTTCCATCTACTTTTGAGACATTTAATCAAATACTCTTATGTTGGCATTTGAATGACCGCATTCCAAATGACGCTTTTAAACATTTCAATGCTGAAGTAAAATTTTAGTGTAATGTAATGTATTTCAAATACACGTAGACTATAGATTTGAAATTCGCCTGATTTACCCAAATACATTAATCAATGTATGCTACGCCGGCCATGGAGGTCGCTCGTAGGCGTCAAAATTTTCAGATTACTTTACATTACATTTTTTTTCAACCAAACAAAAAAAAGCAAAGTAATAAATTTGTAAAACTCTCAATCAAATAACTGTAAAGTAATCCTTTTACACTTAATTCTTTTTACATCAGATTCTTTTATATCAGATTCCAAATACGAACCAAAAGACTCTAATCAGAGGTCTGACGAATTTTTGGAGCCCACAACCTTATAGAGAAGCACATGATTGCAATCCAAGGAACATAGAATAATTACTCTAATGGTACAAGGCCTTGATCTGTCTGCCTTGAACTCTTTACTATGATAAGAGAGTAATTGGGCCCTGCCACATAAGAGAAACGGGGTGATACTATTCAGCAGAGAAATTCAACAATTTTCACAATCCAAATGCATTGATACAGTCCATTTTATGAAACATAAGAACATTGAGCAAATTTTTTTAGTGAATAAAACACTTTTTAATGTCTTCACATGAAATACCATGCATCACTCATCAACTTCATTTTATTTGATTGTTTTGACTCAAAGAATATATGTTGAGGGTCAATAATATAGACCTATGCAAATTATATGTCACTTTTTTTAAGTTCTAATATTTATTTTGTGCTAAACAACATTATCTTTGTGAAATTCTGAAGAAAAAATATATAATTTTTGTGTTAAATTTCAATCATTTTGAGTTGGGTAAAATTTAAGTTTGAATGAACATGTAAGTTATACATTAGTAATTCTTAGTCAACTTGAATTGAATTCAAATCCGCTCAAAATCAATTCAATTCAATTCAAATCTAGTTGGCCTAACTCAAGCTGCAATTCAAGTACAAGTCAAAATGGACGAAAAAATATATAAAGTCAAGTCAAATATAGCTCACTCAAACTCGACTAAATGCCAGCTCTAGTCTTAGCAATGCCTTCTTGAGTTAATTATTTTGGGTTCTCCATTGTTCAACTACAGTAATATTTATCAGGAAGTATCAATTAAACGGGATTAGGGGTCAAAGTTCAGCTCAATACACTAATACTAAAACTCATTTTTACCAAGAAAGTTTAAGCTTGTAAACGAGGGTCAACCATTTAATATTTTTACACCCCTATATTTAAGTATCTGAAATGGGACTAAACACTTACATGATGAGGACTCTCCTTCCCTTTCAACTAATTAAAACTTCTTGAATCCTGTTATTCATATATATTCATGAAAAAATTATCATATGTGCAAGCATGGTTCCATTTTATATCCGGTTCTAAAGCTTCAAACACACATTTTTCTTGAACAAAAAGCCAAATTCTCCATCTGCTCTGCTGCCTTAGTTCTACCAAGATCTCACAAGAAAATGTTGAATAATGCCTATGTACAAGAAAAGTTTGCTAATATAGAATCATGAGGTGTTTTCTATATGATTGCATAAATGCAAATGCATCTGGAGTATTAAGGAAAAATTTTATCAAAATATTAGTCTTACAAAAAAAAAGATAGATATTTCCTGTCTTTTCTGCAGTTAAGCAAATTATTATAATTTAAGTAAATAAGTTGCCCATACTAAAACAAACTTTTCACATTGCAAGCATCTAGAATTATATCTTAAGAAGATCAACAAGAAAACATGGATGTTTACCTCATTTGCTTCTGAGCCTGTAGCAATATACCCATCAGAAATGGATAGACCAACAAAATTCTGGAAAAAGAAACATTTTAAGAGAAGTTCAAAGAGTATAGAAACAAATTAATGAAAAATAAAATAAAATAGAATCATTACAAGATGAACTCTTACCGAAGAAAAACATTTTACTGTATAACAACCATAAATCAACCAGGGAGTCCTACTGAAGTTTATTGGTAGATCAAAGCCATGGATTTAATGCCCAAACAAAGCTGATTTCAGGAGAAAGGGGCTATATGAAGGAAAGTTATTAAAAGGAAAACAAACACCAACTTCAAAGTAACTACAGCTTGTATGATATCGACAAGTTATACTTTAAAAACTTCAGTAAGTCAGACACAATAAAGGCCAAATAAGCACATAGTAGTTCAGATGGGATTCCAAAGTCATGCAAGTTTCAAGAATTGAACTAACAATGATTAAGAGAAATTATATCAGCTCCAGTGCCTCTGCACAATTTCTAGTTGGCGTGCTAGAAGAGTAGGTTTGGGGGTGTGGAAGGACACAAAGCGACTTATCTCATGTATAAAAAAGCAAAAGAAAATGTTTTGACGTTCATGGAGTAATGCTTAGCATGGATAAAGCATTCCAACAATAAAGTCATGGCATAGAGCAAAGTCTCCTTTTGTAGGAGTTATTGGTGCAAGTTGTAGAAGGGGAAGCTTACTACTGCATTAACATCATTGATCTTACAAGCGTGAAACACAAGGAGGCCTTATGGAGACCAACCTGCTAATGAATAGAGGATCATTTCGACATGGGACTATTTTCGACTCATACATATTATCTCTACAGTTTGCACAAACTATGCGGTCTCACCTACTCTTAACAAAATGTTGCCAATTGATACCGATATATTCAGACAACATGAGAAGAAGGGAAGATGTACTCATAACAACAAACAAACATGTGCGAGGTTTTTTGAAGGAGGTTGTCTGCAAGAGGCTTCAAAATGGTTTTTCTTCACAGGTCATGTCATTAGCTCAAATAGACTAATAGGTCTACATCCGCAAATTCACATAAAATAATCATTTACAATTAGATAACAAAAAAAGAAGTCATTACCTTCACATTTGTATGCCCAGTGAATGTCTGAATGGGGTTTTCAATGACCCCTGATGAACTCACAGTTAGGTCCCAAAGCTTCAATGAGTTGTCCGTCGATGAAGATACAAGTGTAGATGAATCAACAAATTTCACATAGCTCACAGTCCTTGCATGACCAGCCAATGTCAATAAAGGTAGCCGTACATTGCGAAGATCATAGTAGTAGACATTATGATCTGCTGAACCAATAGCAAGTACACTTGCAGAATCAGGTGGAAATTGAACAGAGCATACATTTGCCTTTGTTATGATAGTGCCAGTGCTTCCTCCCTGCATTATTAAACAAATTTACATGCTTGCAGCAACGAAAAATAAGTTTATATTGTCAGATAGCAGTGCATATAGTTGCAAAGCTGACATACACCAAGTGCAAGAGTACAATTGCCTGATTGATATTCCATAGCTTCACAGTCCCATCATCACTTCCGCTTGCCAATTTTGTTGGATCAACTATGGAATAGTTAACCGACCACACCCGCTTCTCGTGCTCTCTCATTTCAACAATGACTTCGCTTCGAGCAACATCCCATACCTATAAATAGAGCATAGTATAAGTAATTGCAAATAATATAAAAAGAAAGAAACAATGTGGTTATTCACCTGCACAACCCCTTCAAAATCACTTGAAGCAATCTGGCTCTTTATGTAGCCATTCCAGCAAACATTGCTGAGTTTTGATTTACTAGTCATCTCAACCGCAGGATAATGAATGTTGTGGTCTTCATTTAAAATTGCATCACATTCAAAAACTTTGATCTTCCTATTTACACCGGCAGTAGCAAAAAATTCGTTGTCCCGGTCGAAAGCAAGGGAGCAAATCAGATTACTGGCGTTTAGCAGGTCTCCCTGTTTAACTACTGCGCGAACTTTGAATTTGCTGAAATATAAGAACTTGCACAAACCCTCAAGGAAGGGATTTACCGATTCACCCATTTTACTACGGTCATTTCCTTCCTTAAAAGCTAAATAATCAACAGAACTTCCCTCAGTTCTAACAGTTGATCCACTACTAGGATTACTAACTGGCGTCTTACTACTAAAATGTTCGCCAGTTGGTCTCATAGTCCTGCACCTTGATGAAAAATAAAGTTCCTCTAGCCTTTTGAAGTTCTTCAAGATTCGAGAGCTTTTTGATGGCATTCTCTCTCGGGTCTCTTTGTTAGCATGTGGTCTGGGTCCATCATGAAGATTCTGGTTGAACTTTTCTTCTATAAAACCCTCTTGTCCAGGCCTGATGCGCTTTCGAGAACCTGAAGAAGATGAATCTTCATTTATTTCATTATATGGTAACGGACACTCAAATTTATAAGCCTTTCTGTGATCTCTTTTCTCGAGTCCAAGAAAAGAGCATCCATTCTTGATGAGACTTGACCTTTGATTTTTAACTTCTTCTATATCAGCACATAGAAAACAAATGGTGTCATGAAGCTTATCAGCAGCCTCTACCTTTCTAGTTTGCAACTGCAATAGGAAATCCAGAACTAATTCCAAATCTTCAGTCTCCTCTTTCAACCTGATAGCTGCTTCACGTTCTTCCAAACTATCTATTTCTTCATTTAAGAAATCGTTTTGTAACAACTCGCTGCATGCCACAAGAAAAAGGAACCAGATTCCAGTCAAAGCAAAAAAAATATCAAACTAACTAAAAGCTGAAGCACTTAAATCATGTCTTAAAGTGAATATCTGACATAAAGAAGAGTAATTATATTCATAAACTGGAAAGCAAATGGTTTCTCATGTATTATAAGTTGGAATATAGCTTCAACCATTCTGCTGTCCCCACTTTGTATCCGCCCATATCTGCTGAGTAAGAGAGGTTACAGTTTAAAGTTTTATATTTAGAAGAATGAACCTTACGGTTCTTGCAATCTATTAGTTTTTTTTAAATCAAAAAGGACCATTTCTTTAAAATCCCTTGCCAGTTCTTGAGTTTACAAATCCATCCAGTTCTTGAACTTTATGATGTCTAATACTTAAAAGATTCAAGATATAGCTGCATGAACAAATTTTTTTAAAGCAGAAAACAAGATATACTATCATTCATTGAAAAAACAAAAAAGCACAACACAAAGTAATGGCAAAATTTTACTATATGAAAAGAAGCGTTAAAGATAAAATACATTAATAAGGCCAAAGAAAAGCCCTTAGGAACCCTTGAAAATGACTAACTCTGAGTCTGGAATATTTTGGAGAATGACAATAAACTTTCCTCTCTGAGCACATATAATTTACACTTCCTATCAGTGCATGTAGGGATGAAACATCTTTTGTTTTGGAAAGATTTTCTTATCGTTAAATGCAGCATATTTGTTTATTATACATACAATTTTATTGGTCACTGGAAAGGGAAAGCTTAAATCCTCTGAGGGAAAAACCAAACCCATAAAGTATCAAATATGGGGACTAAATCAACAGGTTGGCCTGAGATTTTGCATTGTAACTATGATCAAATGAGCAACTCACAGTTTAATATCTTTCTGATAAATTACTATAATACAATGGTAAAAACAGCCATTGCCAATACCAACCCTGAACGAAAAAGATTGAAGGTCAACATTATGCTCACCCAATCATTAAACTTACGCCCAAACTAAAGAAATGAATCCAATTTTAAATTATGCTTGAAGAAAAAACACTCTGTAGATGATAAAATGCAGGTGGTGCAAGACCAAACAAGCCCCAGAACCAATAAGAATTGGTTAATCTGAAAATACAAGACAAGAATTTTGTCAATGACTTAGAAATATCTTCTCAAGCCTATTAGCTCATCAACTTCCTACTCTTGATTAGGTCTACTACATTGTAGCCAAGATAGAAAAAAGAGAAGAAAATTACATGATTAAGTAAAATCTCTTATGTATATAGTTCATGAGAAAAAATTTTAATGAAAACATACTGGGGAGTTGGGCTGTCAAAAAAATTCATTCAAAATTTCATATAGCTCGTGTCGTGTTCATCTCATCTAAAAGTAAAGTTGATTTAGAAACGAGCCAAACATGAGCAATCCTTCGTTCAATCGTGTCCAGCTCATTTTAACTCGAAATATATATATATCACAATCACAAGCATGACTTAGTAGTTGGAGTTTTTGCTATGCAAAAAATTAAATTAGGTTCAAATCCTCCCTTCATATATTTTCGGATTATTACTTTTTCGAGCCATTTCAAGCTTATACGAGACATTTTAAACAATTTGACCTGAACACAAACACTGGAATTTCGAGCCATTTTGAGCACGAGCCAAACACGAACAAAATAATTTTCAAATGAGTCAAACACAAACAAAAGTTCAGCTCGTTTACACCTGGGAGGGAGGGAGAGAGATAAGAAGAAAGAGAGATGACAAATTGGAGAGCGCACGTTTGAGTTGAGAGAAGCTACTTTTACAGGTATATGACAGTGTAAGAAAAGAGTGAAGGCGGCTTGTGCCTCACTCAATCTTAAAAGGACACTTTGGACATCATAAGAATATAATGATTGAATGATTATCACTGAGCTACTTTTCCTATTACAGAAGTTGTATTGCCTAAAAGTCACACACACGAGCGCACACACACACATACATACACACATATTTATTCATATATACAAAACTTAATGAAAAAAATTAGTTCTTTTAATCTTTAGCTCAAATGGTTCAACTCCTTTACATTTCAAAGAAGACATGGAGGTTGAGGAGCTTGAAGAATAAGAGCAACAAGAGCGCATAATTAATTATCTTGTTTCAGTTTTAACATCTAATCATACTTGATTTTACATGTTTGTTTCAATAGGATTTAGGAGTTTGAGTATGAATCATATGGTTTATCAACTTTATAATTTACTTTTTATCTTGTCTTAGATATTTTAATAATATTTTTTTAAAAATTTAATAATATAAGTTAATGTGGCTAACACCTCATGCCCTGGGCCTTCCGACCAGTCTTGTGACAAATAAACACCTTTATCATTTAAAACTTGTCGCTACTA
This sequence comes from Cymbidium sinense, assembly GCA_021442155.1. NCBI lineage: Eukaryota > Viridiplantae > Streptophyta > Magnoliopsida > Asparagales > Orchidaceae > Cymbidium > Cymbidium sinense. The sequence continues at coordinate 17,324,436 of CM038224.1, forward strand.
TAACAATGGAGTTTCTTCAAGTTATTTTGTTAAAATTTGGTTTCATTTTTGTTTTTTTTTTCTTTTTTTTTTTTCTTTTTTTTGCATACGGACAAGAAGACTATTTTTTATCAACAATTTAGATTTCTTATAGTTTTGAGTTTTGCGAAAACAGGTCAATGGCATTCGCCAATTCGCCACAACTTTAGCCTACTTTTGTGAAGCTACCACCTAATGGATCCTTAACATCCACCTTCTTGCTTCCTTGACGCTACCACCTTATGGGTCCATGACATACCTACTACCAATTCACAAATCTGTGGGACTTGTAATTATCTATAACAATTTTTGTTCTTTGATTTTGTATGTTTCCTATTAAAAGCACTCTTAAGTTAGTATAATTTTATATGTTAAAATTAAAATATAAACTATTTTCCAATTACTCTCATAATATCAAACATCTTAAAATATTTTTCCTTAAATGTCCACTAATCTTTCTTTTATTCTTAAAAAATACAAAAATTTTAAATTTTTATTCTTTTTGTGATCCTGCAAAAACATAGTTGCCACAATTTTACTCTCCATGAATAACAATATTATTCATATTCTCTTTATCTAAGGTTCTCGAAAGATGTCATTCAAATCTAACGAGAAAATATTAAAATATTCATTCAACATGTCAATTAAATAGAAAAAACTATCTAACTTGGTCGCAATTGGTATGTGCATTCTTAAAGAAAAGTTTGAGCAATCCACTTGCAATAAGTTTCATAAAATTTCTCACTAAATTAGACAACTAGATGATTATTCTGACTTAATACTACATTGATACTCGCATTTGAAAAATCATAATCAACTTCAAAGACTGAATTGAAATAGGCAGGGTAAGCGCATTTGTCACACCTTATTTTAATTTGTCAAAGCTAAACTTGACTACAGTAGACAAAGTAAACTTCTTACCTTTCAACAAAGCAACAATATAACTAAAATTTCTAATGAAATAATGATAAAAAGACATTAACCCATGAAAGCTTCAAATTTCAATAAGAGATTGAGGTATAAGCTAATCCAAGATGGTTTTGATCTTTTCAAAATTTATTTCTATCCCAACACTAGAAATTAAATATCCTAGAAAATTAATTTTGTTGGCCAAAAATTTACATTTGTCAATATTAGCATACAACTTTTCTTGTGCTAAAACTTCAAATAGCTATCATAGATGTTATGAGCACTTCTCTAGCAAACAATTGTATTCTAAGATATTTTCAAAATTTACCACTAAATTTTCTCAAGAAGGGCCTACAAACTTGCATCATCGAACACATAAACGTGTTCAATGCATTCGATAGCCCAGAAGGCACCACCATCCATTCATATAATCCATCACAATTTTAAAGGTCATTTTTCATTCATTTTCAAGTTTCATTCAATTTTGGAGAAATCCACTATGTAAGTTGAATTAAAAATAAATAAAAAATTTTTGAGGCATCATATAACTGATCAAATAAATCGCTAAGTCAAGGAATGATAAATTGATATTTAATTGTCATCTTATTAATGGCTCAATTATCAATAATGCACATTCGCCAACTTTCATCTTTTTTTAAAACTAATAAGACATGGGCCACATAAGGGTTGGCTCTCTGACAAATCAGACCCTTTTTCAGGAGTTCTTCTATCTGCTATTGTAACTCTTTGTACCCTTTGGATCTTATTTAAAAGCAAGGCGATGAGAAATCATAGCTCCAAGGATAAAATCAATCATATGCTAGACAACTCTAAAAGGAGGTAAATCTGGAGGTAACTCGAGAGAAAAAAATATCCTAGAATTGTTCTAACGATGGTGTAACTTTGTTAGAAATGTCTTCCTTAATCTGATTTCCTTCTATGACTACAAGTGCATAGGTTGTGGAGGTTCCTCGCATAGTTTTAAGAAACATAAATTTTATATTACAAAAAGCAGATCCTAATACTCTTGTGGGGAAACTCTCATAGTAAACAACACAACATTTTATCTTTGTAATCTATCATATAAGTGTTTTTAAATCCATCTTGAATCCAAATGATATCCCAAAAAAGTAAAACAATGACACCCAATGTCATATGCATTCCTAAGATACATACTGTCAACTCAGCAATTCATGGGACTATAATAATTATTTTTATTTATTTCTTTTCCTTGATTTTTTTTTCCTTTTATTTGAAGCTCTTCTAGTATTGTATATTTTATGCACATTAAAATGAAAAATACAACAAACTATTCTCCAATTCTTGTCAAATTATAACATAACTCTTCAATGTTTTCTTTTATTTAACGATGAATGAAAAAAATAGCATTGACTCATTGCATACAAAAAAGATAGAACTTAAAAGAATTTCATATTTCCCTGAAGAAATTTTGGAAAAGCCATTAGTGTTAGGATAGTAGGTATCATTCATCATTGGAGTGAATCAAAGTAATCTAGCAAATGTTCTCCTTACCCTCAACATCATGCAAGAAGTAGGTGTGAGCCGATTTGACGAGCCATAGTCGGCTCGAAATCAAAATCATTTCGAATCGGCCAAATGGCTCGAAGAGTTCGAGTTCGAAGTTTGGATCGAATCGAGCTCGAGCTCGATCCGCTCGACGGAAACCAGCCGGCCGTCCATCCCGGCTTCGAAATCCAAACGAACCGGCTCGAAATGCAAACGAGCCGTTGCTCGGAAATGCAAACAGCGGCTCGTCGCTCGTTAGCGCGTCGAATTAATCGGACGGCGATGTTCGAGCTCATCGCGTCGTCGAGCCCTCGCTGACCGCTGAGCGCGAAGAGCCAGGCTCGTCGCTCGAAATAAATTTGAGCCACATTTACGGCTCGAAAATCGCTTCGTTTCGAGCGATCTCGATTCGAGCCCAAATTCGAGTTGACTTTCGAGCGAGCCACGATCTTCGAGCTAATTTCTCAGCCCTAGCAAGAAGTGTGTATTAATAACATCATTGAATTTCAGTTGTCTTTGAATCAATGATTAGTATTATGCAAATATTAGCTTAAATTATTAAAAACAATACTCAAATTTTAACAACTATTCAAAAAATTTATAAAATAATAATATTAAGAAACTATGATAAATAAAACGGTGATGATGTCAAAAAAAGCATGTTCATTTATTATAAGCATGCATGAAGAGAGCAAATGACATTGGAATGAGTTGAAGTAAACCTTAGTTGAATATTGAACCCAAATTTGTACAATTCATATTAAAAATTGGAAATAAACTAGAGAAATTAAGGCTTTGTTTGCCATTGTTGTATTCTGTTGTGTTGGATTGTTTAGAAAAGCAAACAATTGTGCAATAAAATCATATTTATGTTTTTTGTTTAAAGCACTATAACAATTGTGTTTGTTTGGTAAGAAGTTGTTATAACACAAATATAAGATGATTGAATGAATATTATTATGAATTTTGTATACAATCATCCAAGTCATTAATCTCATCTCAATTATTTGGGACCACTTTTATAAGTTCTCATTTTTCATCCATTCTAGTTGAATACTATCAAAAATAATAAAACACTTTTCTAATCATTTTCAATAATTTCTATCAAAATTTAATATTACATATTAATCTTAGTTAGTTAATAAGTATTTGACAAATTAATAGTTAATTTTAAAATAAAAAAACTAAAATTCATAAAAGTACCTTTTTCAAAAGCCAACTAAACTACTACTAAAAAAAATTAATATACATTTTTCAGATAAATGGACTTTTTGCCACAAATTTTTTTCCAAACATTTTAAAATTGTATGTTATTCAATGCAACATATGTAGCCAAAAAAATAAGTAAACAAATAGCTTAATCCTAAAAACTATCATGTACTATTCTTCCACCATACTATGAAATATCACTTAATACTTGAGCTAAACTAAATCAACAAATCTAAAAAAAATATCATTATAATTTATTAAAAAAAAAAAAATCTAACCTCATTGAAGGCCTATTACTTGGCTGAGGGTGCAAAAGCCACAGGCAAAAGGAAGCCTCCTTAGGCCACTTGAGAAGCATTTGTGGTGGAAGAACTCGGTCTCTCAAGTTAGACATTTTGCCAAGTTTCTCTTCCAGAGTTTCAAACATGCAAAATAACTAACAAAACAAAACCAAAAGCCAGCATAAAAAAATCAAACAATCAAAGGTTTAACCAAATAAAAAAATACAATTGATTCCTAACCTCGAAGAGAAGAACACCTAATTTATACACATCAGAGGCAAAGGTACTTTGCCTTCCCTCAACTTCTTCAGGGCTCGCATACCAAGTAAACTCCATGGTCAGAATTTTCTTGAGAGGAAAGTCCCTCCATTCATCAGCCTCACTCACCGCACACAATTCTCTCTTCCCCTCCACCGACTCTATGGAAGTCAACTGATCACCAGCAGCGACGGCGGCCGTGCCGGCTCCGG